>JAXFYN010000074.1:0-540940 GCA_036172215.1 Camellia granthamiana
TTTGAATACTAATGGAAATGTGAACAACATCATGGATCTGAAAGTGCGCACAAATGTGAATATGAAATGTTGGACCTAAGGTCGCTTTTCATATAATGGACCAAAGGTCATTTTGTATATGAATTGGACCCAAGGTCGTTTTGTATATGAATTGGACCCAAGGTTGTTTTCTACATAAGTTGGACCCGATGTCATTTTGTTTATGAATATGATGTATTGGACCCGAGGTCACTTTACTTTGTTATGATCTATAATCTGACATGAATGAGAAGAGTACGTCAAATGTTTAAATTATAAGTATGATTTATTTATGAACGAATCTCATTCGTTAACCTCTTTACTCTGGTATTGTTCACTAGGCGTTACCTCACTCTTTATTTATATGTATGTAGGTGAGCAAAGGGATGTCCCGCCCCAACCTTAGTGAAAGTGTGCAAGAGTACCCAATTTTTTAAGTCAGCCAAGGTTGCCTCACGCAAGAGGCCTTACTTTTCTTTTTTTCTTTTCTTTTTTCTTTTTTTCTTTTGTGGTCATGTGTGACCAAGTCGTATATAACCTTGGTTTTGTTAAGACTACTTTTGAATGATGTTGGGCATGTATAATATGCTTATGTATGTAACATGTGAGTTATTATATACATGTGAAAAGTTTTTATTATGCCATGTATGCACAGTTCATTGGACAATCTTTGCATCTTGCTTCCGCATTCTGGCCCCCTATCATTAAATATATTTTGATTTCGGTCTGAGACCCTAGGTAATCTCATTATTACTAGCCAGTTATTATCCTAACCTATAGGAGCGGGTTCGGGACATGACAAACTCACAATCACAATATAAAATTAAAAATTTAATTTAATATTATACATATCAAACAATTTGCTTTAGCTCAAAACTTAAATTTTTATCAAATAATTTTTTGACTTAAAAAATTTAATATTCAATTTTTATTATCAAACAACTTTTTAACTTAAAAAAATTTAAGATTCGATTTTCGATATTTAATTTACAATTTTCAATATTCAATTTTTAATTTTATCAAACATCACTAATTATCAAGTTTGGCTGCATCCATAATATTTTATCTGTGTGATGACAACTTTTCAAATTGGCAATTTTAATCACCATAATTATTGAGACTCTAACAGTGGTTGCACTTGCACGTTACTTCACTTTCAATCCAAAAAATATTCCCTTTTGAATTTGTAGTTGCTTGTTCTCATCATCTTTGGACCTATTTGAACACACGTGTTTGTTTGGACGTAGAGTGTATACATATTTATTTATATACAGAGAGAGAATTTACTGTAATTTTCCACTTGAATTGGATATACTGTGAATTATAAAAGAAGATTGTTCAGTCAAATCTCGGAGCCATATTAAATATTTACTTTTAAAAATTTTGGGACATCAATAATTATATAAAAAACTTATTAAGTCATTTTTTGCGAGTCTAATCTATGATAGATAAAGTCTGAATAATTTGTTGGGTACTGTTATGGTGTGCAACTTACGCCTTACACTTACGCCTTTCTGTGTTCAGTCCTGCTTTTGTTTTCACCTTCCACTTACACTTTTTGTATAAGTAGCACATGGTGTGCAACCTTGAGGGTTGCACACTTAAGAAAAAGTCCTAATTTGTTTTATGCTTTCTTCTGATTGTGTAATATAATTTGTTTGTATATAGAGAAAGTAAAAAGCAAAGACAAATAGAAGTACAATTATTATAATGTGTTGCAGTTAGTAATCGCAAAATAACAACAAATTGTGATCCTCTAGTTGACTTTCAAATATTGTTCACATTGCCTTTATTTGTCTTTGTCTGATGATTTTATTGTCCTATCAGTTCGTTTGAACAAATGGCTTTTCTTCATTTTTTTGTGATTATCCACTAGTTTAAGGATATTAAATCAACCACATTAATACGACACTCTTGTATCGAGGTCGGCCCTTTGACAAGGCCATGAAGGTGTTGCCTAGTCCTTCCAATTTTAATAAAATTTAAGCCCCCAATTAGGGATGAGAGTCCTGTTGTGTCATTTTAACTTTATGTCAGTATTACCTCAATACTAACTCAATCTATTATTTTATTATCTTGTCATATCGTGTCATGCTTTGTTTGTATCAGATTCGTGTTATGTTAACGTATCATGTAAGAAACTTTAACTTTTAATTAACAATATTGTTTGGAATTGACTATTTTAATTACTTTTTGGAATTTTTACGAAAAAATATACAAAAATATAGAGAGAGGTGTAACAACTTATGCTGACTTTTTAGTTTTTTTTGGCTAATATCTTTACTCCCCAAAATAAATAAAAAATGTCTCTATAAAATTAATTTCTATTGATTTATTCATAATTGTTATCGCAACTCAATTTCATTTTTTCCAATTACAAATATATATATATATACACACACTATATTATTATGTTTCTTACTAAACTGACTCTAAAATAGGTGACAAAAAATGCATATATTAAATGAAAAAAAAAATTATATTAGCTTTAAATTTTATTTTGCATATATTTTTATTCCACTAGATAGAATTGTATAAAAGATTAAAAGGTGTCGTGGCATCTCTTAATAAAAATAATATTAAAATATGTAACAAATTATTAGTATCACTTTCAACCCTACATGTAAAATTGACACTAACCTGACCAATTAAATGGTCAACCTAAATTTGCCAACTTCATGTATAATTTCAATCGTCTCAAAAATTACCATGCTTGCCGCAACTAGTATTCTTATTTTTATTTTTGTAGGAGCTCTTACAGCATTGGTAGGCTTAAAAAATAAGATTATGGTTCAACTAATCTACGTTCACAATCTAAACCAAAGGGTGCTTATAGATTATGAATGCTAAATTAATAATTTTGTTTCTAAAACTGTGATAAGCGTAATATTTAATTAATACTGTGATGTATGTGGTTCAATTTTTATTTGCTATTACAATTTTTCATTTTGTTTAATGTTTTTTTTATACATATGTTTTTTTTTTCTTTTTTTTTTCGGTAATCTAGATTTTTGTTTAATCATAAAGCTATAAGACTATTTTTTTTTCTTTAATCTCTTTTAGTTGTAATGATTTCATTATGTCTTGATTTTGGTACTAAGTAAATTTATTATACAATTTTTGTGATTATATATTCAAGTAGAATTTTGTACGGGTATTAGCAAAATAAAAAATATATATTGTTACTACTTATCATTTTATCCAAACACTTTGATTTTTTTATTTTTTTATGTTTTGATTATGTATAAAAGGCCCAATTTTAAAAAATTAGGGTCCCGAATAACATCAGGCCAACCCTGTTTTGTATCAATAAGAGAATAGATGGCGAGATAGATGGAGTCGACTTCGCCCACTTTCATCAAGTAGATAGGAGACAAGGTTGCACTCGTTCTCTTTTTATACGGGCTCATTGGTCAAGAACACTACATAAAAATATCAAAATAGAAGAATAGGTATTTATGTTCCTCTTTTAACCTAAAAAATAAAAATAAAGATAAAGGTATTTACATTCTTCTTTTTAGATTCTTGCACTTTTCTTGTCTTTTCTTTTGCTTTATTTTCTTTTTTAATTTTTTTTTTATCAAGTTGCCTCTCACACTAAAAAGAGTGTGAATCTCATTTTCAAAAGGAAAAAGAAATAGTACTTGTAGGGACATATTTTTTGGATTGTCCACGTGGCCGAAATTGTTAGCCGAGGTGCCACATAGATGAACCTAGTTGCCGAGATATGGTGCTACCATATTGGAACCCGAGATATTCCGACAGAGGACAAGAGTCTTAGATGAGTTGAGGCGTTTAGCTTGGATGGAGATGAGGCTCTTTATTGAGATCGTTCTTATCTAACTACGAGTCCGAGATAAATGTTGTGCTTGAATCTTGTGAAGAGAGACTTCTAAAGGACTAAGGCACTGTTTATTATAAAAGTAAGGCACTCTCGTGGGTCTAAGATAGATTTTTACTTGTGCATTGTTATTTGAGTTGATATCATTGAGAGATAAGTGACTAACTTGATCGTCGGAGTACCCCCAATTGGACGAGCCACCGCTGTATTTCTCACTTTCTTGTTTGCAGATGCTTGGTTTAATCTATAGGAACTTAGTAAGAATAGATGACCAACACTGGACAAGAAGTGATATTTGGGGATGACATACTTAGTGAGGATAAGGAGTATGTCGATCCAAACATCAGAGGAGAAAACAACGAAGATGAAGTACATGAAGTGAATCTAGAAGCAAACAATGCCACTAGGGATCGTAATGGCCCAAAGAGGGGCAGCTGAGAGGAATACTACAACGAGAGTAACTTCCAGGTTTGGAAAGACCGATGCCTGAGAAGAGACGACGAGGTGATGGACCTGGCAAATAAGTTGATAAAGCTGCAAACTGTGGTGAACTTCATGATGCAGAACAAGCTGATGCAACCTGCATTGCCATTACTAGCAACACCGACACCAACTATAAATGTCGGCGCCTAGAAGGAAGGACAAACAATGGTGCCAATCATCCCACGACACAAAAAGAGACATGGGAGCTCAAATCGGTGATCACAGAATCTCGGGTAAACGGAATCATGACAAGAAGATTCTTAGTGAACTCAGAGAACTAGAGAAACACAGATCAGGGGATCTTGGCAGATCAATGGATAGGGCCACGACCTCAAGGAGATACTAGACGTTGAGAAGTCCAAAAGAATACATCCCAGTACGAGAAGTAGCACACCGATTGAAGTCGATCAATAACTGAGCTCCCAGATGGACGAAAGAGGACCTGAGGGATTACCTCCAAAGGAAGAGGAACAGCACTGAGGTTATGTCCACCGCACAGCTGAAATCATCGTTCTCAGTGGAGTTGGACTCGTTCGAGGCACCCAAGAGATTTACCATACCGAAGTTCTAGATCTACGATGGTAAGTCAAACCCAAACTTTCATGTTGGTTTATATTTGAATGTAATCTCTTTGTGGAGCGAGAACGAATGGTGTTCCCGTCAGCATTTGAGAAAATAACATCAGATTGTTTCCTTAAATTGCCGAAAGAATCTGTCAAGAGTTGGGAAGGCCTGGCCAAGTTGTTTGTGGCCAGGTTTGTTATGAATAGATTACAGCCATTAAGGGTTGATTCCCTATTGGTGTTGGAGATTAACGATGGCGAAAGCTTTAGGACTTACGCAAAAAGGTCCTACGAGGTTTACAACCAGATTGAGGCATGTAGCTAAGAGCTTGCAATCGTGCCTTCTAAGAATGGCTTGGAGAACGATTGCCCACTTCCGCAATACCTTGCAAAGACCCTCTCGAAAAATATAGAGGATCTCATGGCATGAATCGAAAAGTATGTAACGGCAAAAGGACAAGAAAATAAAGAAAAAGAGTATAATGAAGTGAGAGAACCGAAATAGCTCACTAAAGTGTAGCCAAGGAAGTACCCGTACTGATAAACCAAAACTAGGATTGAAGCCCATATAGGCCATAAGTACAATTTTTAAGATCCCGATCTATAGGATCCTGGAAAGTATTAGGAACCAACCTTACTTTAGGCCTCTATAGAAGACCCCAGGGGAATACATGGGCAGGTTCCCAAGGAAGAATTGTGCTTATCGTGATGAGTAAGGGTATATGACACAAGGATGTGAGGCCTTGAAGCAACATCAAAAGCACCTTGTCAGGCAAGGGCACTGTGATAACCCTAGTCCATATTATGCTAACTAATCTTGATTGTGATTGTGATTATATGTTTGATATGATTTTGAGAGCCATTTATATGAATATATGTGGTTTTGAATTTCTATCTGTTCACCGTAGGAAAATCTGTTTGATTTAACTGCTCTAGAATTTAATTAAAGGCCTCATCGGCCACAAAAGCTAAAATTGACTACGCCATTGTGATTGGCACAATTTCTGGAGCCTACGGTGAAATTTAATTACAAGTTTATTCGGATCAAAATAATTAGATTCAGAACGATTAATTAAGTGCTATTAATTAGCTATAAAGCAATGTGATTAAGGGAGCTTATATAAGAGGCTCTATTACACTTATATTCATTTGTTTTGAGCTCAAAGCTGAAAAAATCACTCTAAAGAGAGGGAGTGAGGGTCGGTTAGAGAGAGAGAGTGGGAGGATTGAAGCTTTGATCCTGAAGCTTGGAAATCTTGAAGATTAGCTCAAGAATTTGCTATAAATTGGAAGATTTGAACCTCCAGGTGAGTAATTGAGCATGAATTCATGAGTATAAGTTTGTAAATTTGTGTATTCAAGCTAGTTGGGAAATCAAGAACATAAATGGAGATGAAATTGAAGAATTTAAATCTTATATGCACATGCATGTGAGACTTTGCCATGAAGTTGTATGATTGAGCATAAAAAATATGATCCATGTAGAATTATGGTTAAAGTTCATGCTTTTGGTCATCATTTGCATCATCTAAGTTGAAAAGGGAAGTTGTAGTTCACATGCAAGTGCAATTCATAGAAGCATGAGTGTTGGATGCATGAAATTGAAGTATTGAAGATGGAATTGGGAAGAGTTGTATGTGTATGTAAGTAATTCATGGAAATTAAGCTTCATAATGTTGTAATCTAGCATTTGCATCATGTTAGAAGGTTTGCATGTGAAGTATAAGTCGTGATATGCAAGTTATTTGAGTTTGAATGCAAGTTTGAGCCTCAAGAACAGTTCTGGAAAACCCAGAATTTGGCATGTCCGCTCGAGCGGGGAAAGCGCCGCTCGAGCGTGAAATGCAAGCTCCCAGCAGTTTTGTAGTCTGTGATGTCCGCTCGAACGGGGAGCTATGTAGTGTGACTTTCAGCTCGAGCGTCCGAGATCATGCTCGAGCGTAAAAATAAGGCAACCAGTACTTTTACAGACCATGAGGGTCTGCTCGAGCGGCGGAACCCATGTTTCAGAAATTTTGTAAAGGTGTTCTGTGATTCATTTTCCGTTCTCTTTCATTTCTAAGCACTCTTAGGCATGCATTGAGCATCATAAATGAGTTAAAAGGATAAGAATGAAGCCTAAGAAGGACGTATGAATTAAGAACAGATTGAATCATTTGTGACCCATATGTGTTATGTAATGTGTAGGGTCGAGCTCAAAGGTGAATCCACCGGCAGAACACTGTGAGTAATATCTTAATAAAGATATTTTGAAGTATGTTATTTGTCCAATTACTTATTTCCTTATGAGTCTTATAAGTTTGTTAATTTGAATTGTGGACAAATGTTTGCTATGCCATATGGTTGGGTCAAAGGTCGTCTGACATGAATGAAAGAATGAATGGGCCGAAGGCCGTCTGACATGAATGAAAGAATGAATGGGCCGAAGGCCGTCTGACATGAACGAAAGAATGAATGGGCCGAAGGCTGTCTGACATGAATGAAAGAATGAATGGGCCCAAGGCCATCTGACATGAATGAAAGAATGAATGGGCCGAAGGCCGTCTGAAATGAACGAAATAATGAATGGGCCAAAGGTCATCTAACATGAATAAAAGAATGAATGGGCCGAAGGCCGTCTGACATGAATGAAAGAATGAATGGGCCAAAGGCCGTTTGACATGAATGAATGGGCTAAAGGCTGTTTGACGCGAATGATTGGGCCAAAGGCCGTCGGACAGGAACGATTGGGCCAAAGTCCATCGGATATAAATGAATTGGGCCCAAGGCAGTTTGATGTGTTTGGAACCACAGTCACTTAACCTATATGTATATATATACAAGATAGAAATATGAATTGGGCCCAAGGTCGTCTGATGTATGTTGTTCTAAATACCGTTCGTGCATCTTCTTTATTTGATATTATTCACTGGACTTTCGCTCACGCTCATTCATGTGTCTGTAGGTGAGCCAAGGGAGGTCCAAACCCAGCCTCAGTGAAGTTTGTGTGAAACAGTCAAGGTTTTGAAGAGTCAGCCCACACGTCTCACGCACGAGACTTGTTTTCGCCCTTTTGCTATTTTGTTATATTTTGTCATGTTGGCGAGAACTTTGGATTACGGTTGTATATAGTTTTGATTGACTGACCATGACTTAAATGATCCTGTTGTGTAAAGCTTATATGTTAACTTTCCTTGACGTGAGTTATTAACGTATGTTTGTGAAATGTTATGATGTGCCATGTAAGCACAACTCTATGGACAAAAGTTTGAAATTGCTTCCGTTTGGCCCCCTTAACTCTGTTAAAATATATATGATTTGGTTTAAGGCCGTAGGTAATCTCGTGATTACTGGCCGGTTATGTCCTTAACCCTTGGGAGAGGGTTCGAGTCATGACAGAGTGGTATCAGAGCACGAGTTGATAACTCACACACTTGTCCAATGAGCAATAAGCGTCTAGAAAAGATCTAGGATGCATTCATGTGGTAAGTATGAATCTGAAAGCATCTAGAATATGCTTAAGTGTTTAAATACGAACGATTATGTGTTATAAGTTGTGATTTGCTTGCATTGCAAATTATTTGAATATGTATGCTCTTTAGTATATGCATACCTGTGAATCTTTTGTATAAAGAATAATGCAAGTCTAATCAGATGGTGAGAATAAGAGGTGATGAAATAGAGGAGTCCTCTACTGCCAGAATGGATAGGATGGAAAGATTGATTCAGGAAATGGCAGAAACATTGAGACAACAACAACAATGGCAGCAAGCACAACCTCCGCCTCCGGCACCACCTGTGCCAGACTTACAGAATGATGACCGAATAATAACTCTCACCAAAGAGTTTAAGAAAATGAAACCACCACAGTTCCATGGGAAATTAGATCCGTTAAAGGCCGAGGCCTGGGTTCTCGGCATTGAAAAGTTGTTTGAGGTGTTTCCTTGTTCAGAGACATAGAAAGTACCTCTGGCCACTTTTATGCTAGAAGACGAAGCAAGAAGATGGTGGATATTAATGCGTGAAAATCATAAAGACATTAGCTGAGCGAAATTCCTGGAAGTTTTCTATGATAAGTACTTCCCTCAATGTGTCCGTGACAGGAAAGTATTGGAGTTTATGGAAGTTAAACAAGACAGTATGACGGTAGCTGAGTATGAGGCCAAATTCACTGAGTTGGCTTGGTTTGCACCACATGTGATCGATACCGACTACAAGAAGGCAAGACACTTTGAAGGTGGGCTTCAAGGTGATATTTTAGAAAGGGTAAATGTCCTGAAACTGGAAACCTATATTGGGGTGCTAGACCGGGCCATAATATTAGAAGCTAACATGGCTAGACAAACCAGATCAACAGCTGACTGGAAGGGTGGCAAAAGACAGGGCTTCTTTTCGAAGAAGAAATTTTCAAAGAAGCAAAACACAGGCTCCTCAAGTACTTCGAATTCTTCCTGAGATACATCTCCTATGTGCAATATTTGTAGTAAAAGGCATCGTGGGGTTTGTTACCGTGTGTTGGGAGCCTGTTTTAAATGTGGTAAACAAAGGCACATGGCCAGAGATTGTAACCAGAACAGTGAAAAATTGGCTGTTAGTTCAACAGCATCCATCTCAAAACCGGGAAATAATAAGAGATCTACTACCATCGGAGATACCGTGAGGCAAGGGAGAGTTTTCGCGCTTGTTCCGAGCGATACACGGAATGCTAACGCAGTTGTCTCAGGTAATATTTCTATATGTAATCAGGATGCTTTTGTGTTAATTGACTCCGGATCAACACACTCTTTCGTAACACATGCATTTGCATCTAGACTGAGTAGATCTCTAGAATTATTGCCATATCTGCTATGTGTATTTGCTCCATTCGGGAAATCTGTATTGTGTGAATCTGTATATCGTTTTTATGACATGCGAATTGGGAATGCTATTTTGTTTGTGGATTTGTTGCCCTTGAACTTTAGGCACTTTGATATAATTCTGGGCATGGATTGGTTAACTAAATATTGTGCCACCATTGATTATGTAACAAACCGAGTTGTGTTTAAACCACCGGAATAGGAAGAAATTGTGTTTGTGGGTAACGGGGTAGTACCTCCACCTTATTTGATATCTGCAATGAAAGCATGTAAACTAATCAGGAAAGGGTGCCAGGGTTATTTGTGTTATGTGCTATCTGAACAATCTGTGAATGTTGAATTGAACAGTATCCCTATTGTTAGAGAATTTCCAGATGTGTTTCCAATGAATTACCAAGGGAATTGGTGGACAGGGAGATAGAGTTTACTATTGAAATTGTGCCAGGAACTCAGCCTATTTCTAAAACTCCCTACAGAATGGCTACTGCTGAGATGAAAGAATTGAAAGAACAGTTACAGGACCTACTTGATAAAGGATTTATCCGACCTAGTACTTCACCATGGGGTGCACCGGTGTTATTTGTGAAAAAGAAAGATGGAACTTTACGCTTGTGTATTGACTACCGAGAACTGAACAAGGTAACAATAAAGAATAAATATCCCTTACCTCGTATTGATGACCTGTTTGACCAGTTGTAGGGATCACAAGTGTTTTCCAAAATTGATTTGAGATCCGGGTATCATCAGTTGAAGGTGAAAGCAGAAGATGTTGAGAAAATTGCATTTCGAACAAGGTATGGCCATTATGAATTTCTTGTTATGCCATTTGGGGTAACTAATGCTCCGGCAGCGTTTATGGACTTAATGAACCAAATTTTTAAAACCTACCTTGATGAATTTGTTGTGGTTTTTATCGATGACATTTTGATATACTCCAAGAATAGACTTGAACATGAACATCATTTGAGGACTGTCCTGCAAACACTTAGAGAAAAGAAACTATTTGCTAAACTAAAGAAATGTGAGTTTTGGTTAGGTGAAGTTATTTTCTTAGGGCATGTTATTAACAAAGAGGGGATTTCAGTGAACCCACAAAAAATAGAAGCAATTGTGAATTGGCCTACACCGACAAATGTAACAGAAGTCCGCAGCTTCATGGGTTTAGCTGGGTACTACAGAAGATTTGTGAAAGACTTTTCGAGGATAGCTGTGCCTCTTACTCAGCTGACACGCAAAGGGCGACCATTTGAATGGAACAACGAAAGAGAATCTGCCTTTTATGAATTGAAAATGAGACTGACCACCGCACCAGTTCTGACATTGCCATCAGGTACAGAAAACTTTCTAATTTTCAGTGATGCATCTTATGAAGGTTTGGGTTGTGTATTAATGCATAATGGAAGGGTAATTGCCTATACCTCCCGGCAGTTGAGACCACATGAGAAAAACTACCCAACACATGATCTAGAATTGGCCGCAGTTGTATTCGATTTGAAAATCTGGCAGCATTATTTGTATAGGGCAAAGTGTGAAGTCTACACAGATCACAAAAGTCTAAAATACTTCTTTACACAGAAAGAGTTAAATATGCGACAGAGAAGATGGCACGAATTGATAAAAGACTATGACCTTGAGATTCAGTATCACCCTGGGAAAGCCAATACAGTTGCTGATGCCTTGAGCAGAAAATCAACGGGAAATTTGGCTTGTTTACTTACTGAACAGAAAGAAATCTTGCAAGATTTTGAGAGGTCCGAGATTGAAGTGGTATTGTGTGAACAGGGTGGACTGATAGCCGCCCATTTCAGCCGAACCAGCAATCATTGATGAGATTAAACAGAAACAAAAAGAGGATAAATTCCTCAAGAAAGTAATTGATGAATTTGAGACAAGTCCGAAAGTAGAATTTAGCATTGAAAGCGAAGTGTTGAGGCTTCGAAACTGAATGTGTATCCCAGATATTCCGGAGCTAAAGAAAAGAGTTCTAGATAAAGCTCACAAGTCAGTGTTTACTATGCATCCGAGCAATAACAAAATGTATCGGGATTTGAAACAAAGTTATTGGTGGCCTAAAATGAAGAAAGAAATTGCAGAGTATGTGTCCAAATGTCTTCAATGTCAGCAAGTAAAAGCTGAACATCAGAAACCGGGCGGTCTGCTTCAACCTCTCCCTATTCCTGAATAGAAGTGGGAGCATGTGATTATGGATTTTGTTGTTGGTCTACCTCGGACTCCTCCGGGTATGGATTCTATTTGGGTTGTAGTTGATAGACTGACTAAATCTACACATTTTCTACCTGTTAAGACTACATTTGATGCATATAGATTGGCTAATATATATGTTAATGAGATTGTCCATTTACACAGAGTTCCAGTATCTATTGTGTCAGATAGAGATCCGAAATTTGTATCTAGATTGTGGAAGAGTTTGCAGAAAGCTATGGGGATAGAACTGAGGTTTAGTACTGCATTCCACCCACAGACAGATGGGCAATCAGAACGGACTATACAGACCTTAGAAGACATGCTCAGAATGTGTGCTTTAGATTTTCAAGGGAGTTAGGAAGATTATTTGCCACTAGCAGAGTTTGCATACAATAACAGCTTCCACTCCAGCATCGGTATGGCACCATACGAGGCTTTGTATGGTAGAAGGTGTAGATCACCAAATTATTGGACAGAAGTCGGGGATAGGGCCTTGCTTGGGCCTGAAATTGTGCAAGACACTTCTGAAAAGATCAAGATTATTCAGCAAAGGCTCAAGACGGCCCAGAGTCGGCAAAAGAACTATGCAGATATTCAAAGAAGACCTCTTGAGTATGAGGTTGGTGACCATGTGTTTATCTGGATGACTCCGATGAAAGGCCAAGTCAGGTTTGGAAAGAAGGGTAAGTTGTCGCCCCGTTACATTGGACCGTTTCAAATTCTGGAAAGGCTTGGTCCAGTTGCTTATCGAGTCACCTTGCCACTGGGATTCGAACAAATCCATAATGTGTTTCATGTATCAATGTTGAGGGGTTATCTTTAAGATCCGTTTCATGTGATTGATTATTACCGGGTAGCTCTTGATGAAAATATGGAGTACGCCAAATGGTCGGAACGAATCATTGACCAGCAAGTGAAACAATTGAGAAGCAAGTCCATCCCAATGGTGAAAGTGGAACGGAAAGAACACTATGGGACAGAAGCTACATGGGGAAAAGAGGATGAAATACGACTATGCTATCCACATTTATTTTCCAACGAAGGTAAAATAAGTTTGGAGGACCAAACTTCCTAAAGGGGAGAAGACTGTGATAACCCTGGTCCATATTATGCTAATTAATCTTAATTGTGATTGTGATTATGTGTTTAATATGATTTTGAGTGCCATTTATATGAATATATGTGGTTTTGAATTTCTATCTGTTCACCGTAGGAAAATCTGTTTGATTTAACTGCTCTAGAATTTAATTAAAGGCCTCATCGGCCACAAAAGCTAAAATTGACTACGCCATTGTGATTGGCACAATTTCTGGAGCCTACGGTGAAATTTAGGCTTGGTTTGGGGTACACTAAATAATACAAAAAGTCAAAAAGTCACTATCCTATTTAAGTCACATCATCTTATTTAAATCACATCACCTCTCTAACACATCACATCAAACCTAACCCAAACCCAACCCATATAAGCCAATAAGTCAAAAAGTGCACTTTTTTAGAACATCCCAAACCAACCCTTAATTACAAATTTATTCGGATCAAAATAATTAGATTCAGAACGATTAATTAAGTGCTATTAATTAGCTATAAAGCAATGTGATTAAGGGAGCTTATATAAGAGGCTCTATTACACTTATATTCATTTGTTTTGAGCTCAAAGCTGAAAAAATCACTCTAAAGAGAGGGAGTGAGGGTCGGTTAGAGAGAGAGAGTGGGAGGATTGAAGCTTTGATCCTAAAGCTTGGAAATCTTGAAGATTAGCTCAAGAATTTGCTATAAATTGGAAGTTTTGAACCTCCAGGTGAGTAATTGAGCATGAATTCATGAGTATAAGTTTGTAAATTTGTGTATTCAAGCTAGTTGGGAAATCAAGAACATAAATGGAGATGAAATTGAAGAATTTAAATCTTATATGCACATGCATGTGAGACTTTGCCATGAAGTTGTATGATTGAGCATGAAAAATATGATCCATGTAGAATTATGGTTAAAGTTCATGCTTTTGGTCATCATTTGCATCATCTAAGTTGAAAAGGGAAGTTGTAGTTCAAATGCAAGTGCAATTCATAGAAGCATGAGTGTTGGATGCATGAAATTGAAGTATTGAAGATGGAATTGGGAAGAGTTGTATGTGTATGTAAGTAATTCATGGAAATTAAGCTTCATAATGTTGTAATCTAGCATTTGCATCATGTTAGAAGGTTTGCATGTGAAGTATAAGTCGTGATATGCAAGTTATTTGAGTTTGAATGCAAGTTTGAGCCTCAAGAACAGTTCTAGAAAACCCAGAATTTGGCATGTCCGCTCGAGCGGGGAAAGCGCCGCTCGAGCGTGAAATGCAAGCTCCCAGCAGTTTTGCAGTCAGTGATGTCCGCTCGAACGGGGACATTCACGCTCAAGCGGGGAGCTATGTAGTGTGACTTTCAGCTCGAGCGTCCGAGATCATGCTCGAGCGTAAAAATGAGGCAACTAGTACTTTTACAGACCATGAGGGTCCGCTCGAGTGGCAGAACCCACGCTCGAGCGGGGACCCCTGTTTTAGAAATTTTGTAAAGGTGTTTTGTGATTCATTTTCCGTTCTCTTTTATTTCTAAGCACTCTTAGGCATGCATTGAGCATCATAAATGAGTTAAAAGGATAAGAAAGCAGCCTAAGAGGGACGTATGAATTAAGAACGGATTGAATTGTTTGTGACCCATATGTGTTATGTAATGTGTAGGGTCGAGCTCAAAGGTGAATCCACCGGCAAAACACTGTGAGTAATATCTTAATAAAGATATTTTGAAGTATGTTATTTGTCCAATTGCTTATTTCCCTATAAGTCTTATAAGTTTGTTAATTTGAATTGTGGACAAATGTTTGCTATGCCATAGGGTTGGGCCAAAGGCCGTCTGACATGAATGAAAGAATGAATGGGCCGAAGGCCGTCTGACATGAATGAAAGAATGAATGGGCCGAAGGCCGTCTAACATGAACGAAAGAATGAATGGGCCAAAGGCCGTCGGACAGGAACGATTGGGCCAAAGGCCGTCGGATATGAATGAATTGGGCCTGAGGTCGTTTGATATGTTTGGAACCGTAGTCACTTAACCTATATGTATATATATATACTAGATAGAAATATGAATTGGGCCCAAGGCCATCTAATGTATATTGTTCTAAATACCGTTCGTGCATCTTCTTTATTTTATATTATTCACTGGGCTTTCGCTCACGCTCATTCATGTGTCTGTAGGTGAGCCAAGGGAGGTCCAAACCCAGCCTCAGTGAAGTTTGTGTGAAACAGTCAAGGTTTTGAAGAGTCAGCCCATACGTCTCACGCACGAGACTTGTTTTTGCCCTTTTGCTATTTTGTTATATTTTGTCGTGTTGGCGAGAACTTTGGATTACGATTGTATATAGTTTTGATTGGCTGACCATGACTTAAATGATCCTATTGTGTAAAGCTTATATGTTAACTTTCCTTGACGTGAGTTATTAACGTATGTTTGTGAAATGTTATAATGTGCCATGTAAGCACAACTCTATAGACAAAAGTTTGAAATTGCTTCCGTTTGGCCCCCTTAACTCTGTTAAAATATATCTAATTTGGTTTAAGGCCGTAGGTAATCTCGTGATTACTGGCCGATTATGTCCTTAACCCTTGGGGGAGGGTTCGGGTCATGATAGGCACCTAAGAGACTAAACGGGGAGAAGATGAGGGAGGAACAAGTGAAGCTAGCTCAAGCACCAGCAGTGGCACCACCACCACCCCTAGCGCCACAGGCATATGGACCATGGGTTATTAACGTGATCCACTTCAAGGGCAGTGCAAATGAAATTCAGGGAGAAACACAGAGGGTAAGACACCTTCAATACGTTATCCAAGTCTAGCAGAAGAAGCCAAGGATAGAAAGACACCGGGGGCCGATGATCTCGTTTACAGACGAAGATTTGGAGATGGTCTAGCATCTACACAACGATGCTTTGGTAGTGACCCTGAAGATCAGAGAGTGCTAGGTAAGGTGGTTATTGATTAACCAAGGCAGTTCCTATGACATCATGTACGTCAGATGTTACGAAGAGCTCGGTCTTCACAAGGATGATTTAGAGCAATCCAACTGCCCCATGGTCAGATTCAACAGAACGTTTATGTGCCCTCTAGGAACAATGAGTTTGGAGATTCAGACGAGGAAAAAGACTATAATCACAAAGTTCACCATGATCGATACGCCTGTCCCATATAACATAATCTTGGGAAGACCTTGGCTGCATGCGATGAGGGTTGTTCCTTCAAACTTGCACCAGTTGTTGCGGTTCCCAATCGAGTTTAGGATCGAAAAAGTAAGAGAAGACCAAGTGTAGGCAAAAAATTGCCCTGTGGCAGCAACAAAGTACACATGCAATGTTAGAGAAATAGAGATAACTGAAGTAGAAGACAAAGACTAAGAGGTCTTGGACGATGTCGGCAAAAAACCTGCTGACAAGAGCCAGGAGCCTTTGAAAAAGATCCTGGTAAAGGAATGAGACAAAGAGTGATTCTTTTTCCTAGGCTCGGGTTTAGCCGAAAAGGAAAGAAGAAAATTGAAGGAATTTTTAAAACAAAATATAGAGGTGTTTGCCTGGACGCTGTATGAAATGCCAGGGATCAGCCCCAAGGTCATCTGCCACAAACTCAATGTTGATAGGTCGACTAAATAGAGAGCAAGGCGGCCAACTTTGGTCTATATAGAGGTTGTTGAAGAGCAAATAGAGAGGTTGTTAGAGGCACAGGCAAACCGAGAAGTAAACTACCCAACCTGGTTGTCCAACATAGTGGTAGTTAAGAAAAATAATAGCAAATGGAGGGTTTGGGTGGACTTCAGAGCTTGAACAAAGTATACCCAAAGGACTGCTTTCCTTTGCCTGACCTGCTCATGGACGCCACATCAGAACATGAAAAAATGAGCTTCCTTGATGCATATTGAGGTTATCACCAGATAGCCATGTACACACTAGATGACAAGAAGACGACATTCATCATTCTAAAGGGACTCTATTGCTATAGAGTCATGCCCTTCAGACTGAAGAATACAGAGGCAACATACTAGAGACTTGTAACTAAGATGTTCAAGCATCTGATTAGGAAGACCGTGGAAGTCTACATCGATGACATGGTTGTAAAAACTAGAGAACCTTCTAATCATCCATCCGATCTTAAGGAGGTGTTAGACATCTTAAAGGCATATCAGCTTTGGCTAAATGCCTCCAAGTGTACTTTCGAAGTAGGGTTTGGTAAGTTTTTGGGATATTTGGTAACCAAAAAAGGAATTGAAGCAAGCCCCGATCAAATCAAGGCCATCCTTGATCTGAAGAGCCCGATAACAGCTAAGAAAGTCCAAATTTAACAGGCAAAGTAGTGGCATTGAACAGATTCATAAGCCAAAGTTTAGATAAATGTAGGCTATTCTTCCAACTATTGAAGAAGACTATAGAATTTCTTTGGACAGAAGCATGCGAAGTCACCTTCACTGACTTGAAAAAGTATTTGACATCCCTACCTGTTTTGTCAAATCCAATTCCAAGATAGGAACTATTTTTGTACCTGGCAGTCTCAGACCATGCGGTCAACGCAATGGTTGTCCAAGAAGAAAGAGAGTAAAAAGCAATATATTATGTGAGTAAAACCTTGGCAAGCGCAGAGACAATTTACCTACCTCTGGATAAACTGACGCTCGCACTGGTGATGGCTTCAAAGAAGTTGAACCGCTACTTTCAAGCTCACATGATTATGGTTCTCATAGAGCACCCATTGAAGTCTCTATTGCAACACGAAGACTTGTCGGGAAGAATAGCATGATGGGCTGCAGTTCTAGATCAGTATGGCATAGAGTACAGACCAAGGACGGTAATCAAAGGCCATGTTTTAGCTAACTTTGTTGTTGAGTTTACACTGAGTGCAAGCCCGAAGCCAAGACCCGTGAACCTCTGCCTAGAATGCATAGAAGAACCGAAGGAAACACAGCTGGCAGTACAAAACCCCAAGCAGGACAGAAGGAAAAACAGGAGAAACCGAAGCCTTGTGATATTTACACTAGGGAGTCCTTCCGCCTCTTTGTCAACTGTAGCTCAAACCGGTAGGGAGCGAGGGCAGGAATGATACTAGTCTCTCCAGATGGACAAATGTTAGAACAATCAATCAGGCTAGGGTTCAAGGCCTCAAATAATGAAGTAGAGTAAGAGCCATTAATTGTCGGATTGAAGCTAGTAGCAATAGTCGAAGTTGATGAGGTGGTATTTTACTGCGACTCCTAACTCATCGTAAACCAAGTGACGGGGGAGTACATCGCTCGAGATAAGAGAATTGTGGCCTATGTCACAGAGGTTGTCAAGTTGTTAGCATAGTTCAAGAGTTGACGGCTTCAGCAGGTCTGTCGAGAAGATAACAGTCATGAGGATGACTAGCAAACCTTGCCTCAATAATAAAGTTAGACTCATCAAGAACAATTATGGTGGACTACTTGTCAGGCCCAAGGTTCAAGCTCGTGATACAAGAATATGAGGCAATATGCATAGAATTGGGCCCAAGTTGGATGGATCCCTTGGTCAAATTTATCAAAGATGGCAGGTTGCCAGAAGACAAGAAAAAGGCACACAAGATCAGACTCGGGTCGGCAAGGTTCTGCTTATCAGCAGAAAGCCACCTCTACAGAAGGTCATTCACTAGACCATTATTGCGATGTGTGCATCCCTCCCAAATACAAGACTTCTTGTTTGAAATCCATGAAGGAGTTTATGGAAGCCATGTAGAAGGCATATCTCTTGCCCACAAAGCCATTTCACAAGGGTACTGGTGGCTATACATGCAGAAGAATGCAGAAGCTTACATCAAGAAATGTGAGAAGTGTTTGATACATTAGTCAACTAGACACTTGAATCTGGTATCCAATCCTTGGCCATTTGCCTAGTGAGGCATGGATCTAATTGGGTAATTGCCTAAGGCAATTGGACAGAGGAAGTACTTGCTAGTAGCCATAGACTTCTTCAAAAAATAGGTGGAGGCTGAACCTTTAGCCAAAATCTGAGATGTAGATGTAAGAAGCTTCATCTGGAAGAACATTATTACCAGATTTGGGATCCCAAGAGTCATTGTGGTAGACAATGGTACCCAATTTGACGGTAAGATGATCAAGAATTTATGCGCAAAATACAAGATCAAGAAATACTATTCAATTCCCAGCTTCCCACAAAGCAATGGCCAAGTCGAGGCCTCTAACAAAACCATCTTGGATGGCATACAAAAGAGCCTGGAAGCTGCCAGAGGTCAGTGGGTGGAGAAGTTGCCTAATGTGCTATGAGCATATCATACTACACCGAGAAGATCAACAGGAGAGTCACATTTTGTCATGGCTTATGCCAGCGAAGCCGTTATATCATTAGAGAACAGCATTCCTAGAGTCAGAACTCGGGGAGTAGAGAACGAGACAAATGAGGCATTTTTAGCCTGAGATTTGGACTTGATCAAAGAAAGAAGGGATCAAGCAGCAATTCAGCTGAGGGCATACTAGAAGAGATTGGCTAGGGCATACAACAAGAAAGTAAACCCCGGAGAATTCCAAGAGGGGGATCTTGTCTTGAGAAAAGTTGTCGGCAACAAGAAAAATCCTAGGGAGGGTAAACTCGGCCCTAACTGGGAAGGTCCATACAGAATTATCTCGGTCGCTGGCAATGGGGCATACCTACTAAAAGATAATGATGGCAAGGAATTTAGAAGATGTTTAGCCGAAGTACTAATTAATAAAATACTAGTCCGATTTTGTTCTTCACAAAATGTTGTTAAAATTCATGTGTTACTTAATTACTGTTAGATAAGATAGAAAGTCTTAAGCCAATGTTCCAAAGAGGAACAAGACATTTAACTTAGACTTGCTAGGATGGCAAAGTTGAACTAAGTTAAAGAGATGTTTCAAAGAGAAACATGACAAAACCAGCCGCGATCTGGCTAGTTTGTACGAAAAGCTGAGGTAGCTATTATTCTCGATGCACTAAGGTTAAGCTTTAAGTGTTTTGTTTAGATGAACTATACACGTTGACTCTGGTCATGGATGTCTAAGTCAGATTTAGGCAAGATTCAGATAATGTATCCTTAATGTGAACCTTAGTTGTAACTTATGTTCACATTAGGGGGTATAGAGCCAAGATAAGTTGCTCTTTGAATAGAGTGAGTTGCAGTTTGGTTTGTGAAAAGTAACGCTTGGTGAAATTTTCAAAAGTTTGCCAAAATGATATCAAAGATGTTGTACTTAGAAGAATTCATGAGAAACAAAGCATAAAGATAGCAAAAGTATACAAGGCAAATGAAAGTAGCATAAAGAAGCAAGCATCCAACACTTAGTCAAAAACAGACTTTCATTCATGCAAGAAGAACTTGTTTTAGTACATCAAATGGCACTTCGGCCTTACAAAAGAAGAAATTTGCCCAAAAGTAAAGTACAACTGAAAGCAAAAAGAAAGAAAAATCCTAAGTACTAGATGCTAGAGCAATGTTCTCGGTCTTTTCCACCTCGGTTATTGGCGGTGTGTCAGTCTTGGTGGACAGTGCAGCAGCCTTCTCAACCTCAATGGCAGTTGCTATTTCCTTGCCAATCTCCTTCAAAATCTTATCTAAGCTCTTGCTGGCAGTAGCGATCTCGGCTTCAAAAACGTCAGCCTTCTTCAAAGAGGTACTCTTGGAAACCTAGTTCTCATCCTCTTCGGTCAGGTCCAGGACCTAATCATTTAGAGTTGGAGACTTGGCCCCAGCAGCAGTGGCACTAGCATCTTCTTCTTCTTCTTCTTCCTCCTCCTCGAATTGGACTGGAGAATGAGGGAAGGGTACATCAAGCTGGCCGAGATCTCTAAGAGGAGAGTCCTCGAAGGCAACCAGCTTCTTCAAGGCGAAAACGTAAACGAGGTAGTAGCCTCTATTACAGGCTTGATTAATCTACTCTTTGTACTACTCTCTAACATCTTCCTAGGATTCAACGTAGGCCTTTTCGTCGGCCGCCTTGATCTCGGCGTCCTTTGTAGCCAAGGCCTCAGCTAGCTCCTTCTCGACCTTGGTAACCATTTCCTCAGATGCCTTGTCTACGGCCGTAGCCTTTTGCTCACCTTTCCTTGCCACGCTAACTTTGTTCAACAACTTTATCCTCGCTAGTTTGGCCTGATTAAGTTGATAAAGGTAATCAGTAGCCTCTTGTGTCTTCTTCATGAGTTCCTTTTTCATCAACTCAGCCTTGTAAGCAAAGGTGTGACCATGCTGCACAGTCTGCAGAGAAGAGAAAATGAGTTAATATATAAATAATCCTAAGTGTACAATGCTGGATTAAAAAGCAAAATGCGAAGTGTTCGTATTCATTATAGTCACTAATGGTCTCCATGTCGACGGGAAGGAGCACAACAACTAACAAGGTGGCAGCGATCTCGAGCTGGCGGGAGGCACTTTCGCGCAACCTGATCGAATGACCATCGATCAAGATATCGAGTACGAAGGCGTCCAAGGTGTCATCGGCAGTAGAGGACTTCGAGCCGTTTGGTGGCGGGGCATTGGTGAAATCAGTGGTGGCCTACCCCTTCTCGGCGTCAGCCATCTTTGATATCAGCATCTCATCTTCAGGATCCTTCTCTTCATTAGAAAGAGTGATTATGACCTTAGTCTTTGTCTTGGCCTTCTTCAATCTCTTCTACTTTTGAACATAAGGTAGGGAAGGGGTTGAGTGGATTAATACCATGTTAGGGAGGCTTACAAGTAGGTCATTGACAATAGCTGGTTTGTGACCCATCTCTTCTAGGGTGGAAACAATGATAACTCCGGTGCCAAGTCTAAAGGTGGGAAGCGCAAGTGGCAGATTGGCACGGTTGTATGCCAGTATGTTGGTACCTTGGCGTTTTCTGTTGCGAGTCCTTCCTATCGGGGTATTGGTAGGTCAGAGATGGCGTTGGCGTTGGCGTTGGCGTTGGCGTTGAGCTAGCGAAATATTCTAAAATAGAGCTGAGGTTAACGGCTGGTTTACTGGTTCAGATGTAGAGGCCTGATCTGGTCATGGAGAAGATGTTGCTGGAGGAGTTATTGCAGATGGTGGAGTTTTACTCCTGGAGTGAATGTTGGGCAAAGGAGATCTGTATGTTAGCACATAATTTAGCAGAATAGGGGCCTTGCGCTCCTTGATGGGCAAGTCCAAAAGTCGAATAAGGTCCTACCGTGTGACATATGACTTACGAAAGGACTTACTTGGCTGAGAAAGTTCTGCAAAAACAAGAGAAAAAACATTAGAATTTGACTAAGTATGGGAGACAATGTTGAAAGTGTGTGATCTAGGAAAACTAAGTGCTTACCCTTATTTTCCCTAAAGACCCCTCTGTGCAAGAAAAAGAGGCATAGTTCATCATCTGGTGCAAACTCCCAATTCTCCAAGACGATGAGATAGTCTTCTTTAGCACCCTTGTTAGAGTTTTGAAGGTTGGTTATCATCTTGTAGGCGGTTGACCGAGATTTGAGCCAGTAGGTAAAGCCACTAGAAGATTTGAGGCTACACATGGTGTAACAATACCAGGCATCGGGTAAGGTAAGCCTTGCATTATGTCGGCAACATAACTTGGCTATACTGTTAATGATCCTAAATGTGTTTATTGCTATTTGCATGGGGTTGAGGTAGTAATAGTGCATCATCTCTCTAAAGAGGATGTCAAGGAGGAATATGATTCTGCCATCAATGATTGATACTACCGGTAAAGGCATGTAATTCTCCCTGGGCATGATAGAATCATTCTCATCGGCTAGTCTAATATGGACATCCGCCGTGTTGTTAAATTCTTGGTAGAAATACTCTAGTTTGCTAGGGGAGTCTACTCTCCACTTAAACATTCCCATTATCTTGGCTAAACGATTGGGTATTGATGGCCCGAGATGGTCTTGATATTCTAGGTGTTCTCTACCTAGGGTTTCTGATTCTGGTATTTTATTGAAGAATGTTTTGGGCACGGTTTTTTTCAATTTTCCTAAGTGAACTAGCAAATCCCAATTCTAACGTAAGGAATGCAAGAACAATGGCAAAAGTGAAAGACAGAAATCTGAAAAACTAGGAAAAAGACAAGTAGATTCAGAAAATAAAGATTGAGGTACATGGACACACACGGAGAACACGAAAAGAACAAAGAAACAGAAAAAGCAAGAACATGTCCACGACATGAATAAATCCAAACGCAGAAACATGAAGAACAGAAACTAAATTTCATGAAGATATCAGAGCATAAAGACACGGAGGATATGAGCATGGCATGGTAGTAGCATGAATAAAGATGCAATAAGTTCGAGTGCGAGTACAATGTGTGCGGTGTTCGAGTTACTAAAGAAAATTAGAATTTCATGGGATAGAGCAGCTACAGGGAGTTCAAACAAGTGTTAATGGCAATTAGAGAAATGTGTAGAGAGAGAAAATTTTGAAGGAAAAGAAAGAGATGTATAACAGTTCCGATTTAGACCCTACCCTTTCATCCTCTTAGATCCAAAACATCTGTGCCTTTAATTGTTGTTTATACCATTTCGCTCGAGCAATGCTTTGGTGGCTCAAGCGGTCTTTGACATCTGCTAGTATTTTTGTAGGTCTGTAAATCTTCTTGGAGTAGGGTGATCTTCGCTCGAGCGGTCTTTTACAAGTCTGAACTTCTAGGAGGTGATCATTGTGCACTTGAGCATGTTTTGGTCACTCGAGCAGTGTCACATATTGTGTTTGACGCTCGAGCAGTGGTTTGGTCGCTTGAGCAGTTCACCTTTTTAATTCCTCTCTCTCTCTCTCTAACACATCTCTAAACCTAATTTCTTCACTCTCTCTCTCTCTCTCTCTCTCTCTCTTTCTCTCTTTAGTTATTGCCTAAATACCTCAAATGCACCCAAATCCATTGATTTCTCCACTATAGTTCCTTGGAGAAAAAGGTAGAGCTTTTTAAGAGCTTCGTTTTAATGGGAGAAAATTTTGTTTTTGGCTCCGTCAAACTTCTACTCTTGCTCTATTCCTCTTCCATTCATGAGGTAAGGATTTCTTCAACCTTCGTATGATTCTTAGCTTGGTTATTTGTTCTTTAAAAAGGTTTAGTGATTTGGGAATTTTAGGGTTTGAATTTAGGTTTTGATTTTGAAATGTAAAAGAGGATTTTTTTCAAAAAGATTCTTGAGAAAGGTTGTGGGAATTTGAATATTGTTGGATTGGGTTAAAATGTTAGAAATTCCTTCCCAAAATGTGATTTTTTAAAATAAAGGATGTTTTATTAGAAAATCATTGAAGTTTGATTTATGAAAGAAAGGGAAAAGATATTGGATTTGAAAAGATAAAATGAATGTATCTATTGATGATGAGAGTGGAGTTGGATATATATTATCACTCCCATTTTGAAATTTATGAGATTGCATTGTTGTAGGAAAATCATCTATTGAATAAAGATATCTGTTTTAGACTACCGGTGGAGGATAGCTTTGATATGGATTAGCTTAATTGAAACTCATTTCTCATACATCTTGCATTGAGCATTGTTTCATACTTCAACATAATGTATTGTTTTGAGAAAAAGGGGTGTATACCTTAGTGAATTTGGTTAAGGGGTGTAGTTGTGGTTTATTATGTTGGCTCGTGTGTCCTTAGTGAAAGTCCAGAAACGCGCTCGGTTAGGTGCTAATCCTTTCAGTTAATACCGGTAAAATGGCTTTAGTGGTGCTTATATAGCCTACTGGTAGACACGTATCTAAAGATTCTCAATGTTTCGTATCCATTGCCCTCTTTTCTGATTTTAAAGGTATTGTTTTACGAATTGATACACATATAACTGAGACATTGCATTATTTTGAAAGAGGAAGTATAATGTTTTAGAAAATGACATGAATTGCATGCACCCTATGGATTGGTTTAAGTTTCATATGTTGTGTTCAAGTATCTCTATTGGGCTTTAGCTCACCCTATGTTGAAAACAACTTTCAGGTGCTAATGATATGCCTCCACCAAGGATGTAACTTTGGAGGACTTGGACCTTCTTTTTGTTCTTTTGTATAATTATTTTGTGCAAGCCTCTTTCAATGTAATGAGTTTAACTCACTTTTGTTGTATCCAAGCATTAACTTGGAAAGATGTAGCCATTAGGGCATAACTTTTATGTACTTCATGTTGTTCCAATTCATTTACACATGACATTTGCTGTAGATTCATGAACTAGGATTTATGAATATATATCTACATATGTCATCTTTTGTATGAGAAAAAAGAATCAATGAAAGGGTGTTATTGTGTAAATTCTTCTATTCTTGGGATATTATAAATGTGGGTCAATACTATTATTTTGGCACATTACAACTTGGTATCAAAGCTACCGGGTTTCAATACTTTGGGATCGTAGGACGTGGTTTTTACAACAATGGGTTTGTCTCGCTAGATGATATTAGAAGTAGACCTGGTATGCTATGTGATAACATGTTTATGTGACTAAATGTGCATGGGATTTGATTTCTAAGATATTGATTGGGTCTACGAGTTTCTAAAAGTCTTATTAGAAGAGTACTTGATCATTGTTTATTCTAATTGGAACTCTGGTAATGTTGTGGAACAATTATTATCTAGAAAAAAAAAATATTGGTTGTGATTATATGACTCGATGCTTATATGGAATGAATTAACTGTTGTCCACTATATCAAGATGTGAGTGAATTAGCTTCAGTACATTTATAAATGTGCTAACTGTGTTACCTTTATTAGAATGTTAGGACGAGGACATGGTGTTGGTAGGCGTGGCAGACCAGATGAAATTTCGACACAGGAGGAAAGAGTTGGTCAGGCCAACGTGGCCGAGCCGATAGGTCAGCAAGCCATGGGTGCCTTAGCCCACAAAATGGAAGGAGTATTGCGGGAATCCATGGACATTCTCAAGGCTGAGAATCAAGTCCAGACCCATGTTGCAGAAATAGGGCCATCTTTTTTTAAGAGGGAGCTTTTCCGGTCGAATCTAGATGAGTTTGTTTGGGATCCAAAAAAGCCACTGAAGGCCAACGAGTCACTTGAACAGATGGTGAAAATGTTTGAGATGCTTTGCTTCAAGGACAACGGGTTAAGGGTGACCCTGGCATCTTTCCAACTTAAAGGAGATACGGGTCAATGGTGAAAGTATGCCAAAGGGCGTATTGGGGTGACTTGGGAGGCTTTCGTCAATGCCGTCCAAGACAAGTTTTTGCCACCCACTGCTAAGGGAGAAGTTGAGGGACTAGTTTTTGAAGCTCAAACAGTTGAACACACCAGTAGCCAAATTTGAGGCTGTATTCACTAGTTTGTCGAGGTTTGCACTAGAACTTGTGACAACGGAAGAATGCCATTGTACCGAGTTTTAGAAAAGGTTGAGGACCGGGCTCTTTTTCAAGGTGGCTAGGTCTATGATTAGGGATTACAGGCACCTAGTGGAGGTAGCGGCTCACTCAGAGACCTTGATCCAAATAAACGAGGAGCAAATGAGGGGTTCTAAGTAGGGGAGCCAAAATGTTCAGAGGGATGTAAGGGATAACAAGCGGCAAAGGGGTTCCATCCCACAGTAGTCCCAGGCTACGTAATTTAGATCCACTTTTCCCATACCGAGTTTGGGTTCAGGGAGAGGTAACCAAGGTGGTTTTACTTGTTTCAAGTGTGGTCAGTTAGGCCTCAAGTCTTCAGTTTGCCCACAGAGGGGAGAAGGGCAGCAATCTACGCCATCCTTAGCTCGTTCTTAGGGTCAGGGCCAGAGAGAGTTAGCCGCTAACATGTTATCAGTGTAGGTAGTCAGGACACTTGAGAAGGTTTTTTCCTCAGTTAGGTGGCACATTTGATGCCTTTGGTTCGAGGTAGATATAGAGCCATCAACCAACACAGTCAGCATAGGCCTCGAGGGCCAATCAGGGAGTCCCTTCAGCTTAGTCCATGTACCAAACCTATGCTCCAAGGGGTGAGCAGGTAGATTAGAGGTCTTCAGGGTGTGTGTATATTGTTACCACACTGGATCAATTGTCAGCACCTTCTGTTGTGTGATGTCACTTTTTGTTGTTCAATTCTATTTCCAACATGTTGATTAATATGTGTGCATCTTATTCCTTTATTTCGTCTGCATTCACATCGATTTTGCATTTAGAAATAGATCGGTTAGCGTCTCTGCTCAAGGGAGAGTCACTAGTTAGGGGTAAGGTTGTCTTGGATCAGGGATGTCACGATTGCGAGATAGAAGTTACCGATCTCTGACTTCTTTTTGATTTCATTTTGTTAGACATGTCAGGTTTTGATGTCATCCTGGGCATGGATTGGTTGTCCTCATACCATGCCATCATAGATTGTCATTGTAAGAGAGTTTTCGTGTGCATCTCGGGTGGTGATTGCTTTTATTTTTTGGGGAATCAAACTGATAGATTTTTGTCGCCATTGTATGACTCACGTGGTCGAGGCGAGCTTAATTTTCTCCTTGTGACCTTTCTAGGTAATGAAAGTGATGTGGTTCAAGGTGACTTACCGAGGGTAGTTTGTGAATACCTGGATTTTTTTGCTAATAATCTTACTAGTTTACCCCACCAGGAGATTAAATTCTCCATTGACTTAGTGCCTAGCACGACACCTATTTCCATGGCACTGTATAGATTTACACCTACCGAATTGCATGAGTTGAAGATTCAACTCCAAGAGCTTTTAGATAAGGGCTTCATCTGCCCTAGTACCTTGCCTTGCGGAGAACCGGCTTTCTTTACAAAGAAAAAAGATGGCACATTGTGACTGTGCATTGATTATCGAAAGTTGAACTGGATAACTGTTAAGAACAAGTATCCATTATCATGAATAGATGATTTATTTGACCAGTTAAAGGGGTCACGTTATTTTTCAAAGATTAATCTGAGATCAGGGTATCACCAGTTGAGGGTGAAGGAGGATGATGTTTAGAAAACAGCCTTCCGCACACAGTATGGCCATTATGAGTACTCAGTAAGGCCTTTTGGGTTGACCAATACACCGGCTATGTTTATGGGCTTGATGAATCGAGTCTTTTGTGAGTTCTTTGATCGATTTGTGGTTGTCTTCGTCAATAACATCTTAGTCTACTCAACCTCCTAGGAGGAACACGAATAACACTTGCGGATTGTACTTGAGTTGCTTGGAGCACATTGTTTATATGCTAAGTTCGGGTAGTGTGAATTTTGGCTCAACGAAGTTAAGTTCCTAAGCCATGTGGTGTCCCGAGAAGGGGTGACTATAGATTTATCTAAGATAAACTCAGTGTAAGATTGGAAATAACGTAAGAATGCCTTTGAGATCCAAAGTTTCTTAGGCTTAACAGGGTACTACTCACGTTTTGTGAAAGATTTCTCTAGATTGGCTTCACCTTTAACCAGATTGACGAGGAAAGGGGTTAAATTCATGTGGAGTGAGATGTATGAAAAGTCTTTTCAAGAGCTTAAGGATAGACTCACCACCGCTCTAGTTTTGGTTATTTCGGAGAGAGGTTTGAGTTATTCGATTTATTGTGACGTTTCTCGAAAAGGTATGGGTTTTGTATTGATGCAAGAGGGGAAGGTGGTAGTGTATGGTTCCCGGTAATTGAAAACACATGAGACAAACTATCCAACTCACAACTTAGAATTAGCGACGGTGATTTTTGCCTTAAAAATCCGAAGGCATTACCTATACGGGAAAGATTTGAAGTCTTTTTCGATCATAAGAGTTTGAAATAATTATTCTCACAAAAAGACTTGAATTTGAGGCAAAGGTGGTGGATGGAGTTTGTAGAGGATTATAAGTTTGAGTTTCACAATCATCTATGGAAGGCCAACGTAGTGGCCAATGCCTTGAGTAGGAATTCCGTAAGCAATGTAGCTAGTATCGCCATCCAGGAATGGGGGATGTTGGGTGTAATAGGCAAGTTTGACTTGCATCTTGCCGAGTCTGTTGGGTCGATGGCTTTGTTCACTGTAGTTACACAACCTGATCTAGTTAACCAAGTTATGGAAGCATAATAGAATGATAGCAAAATGGAATCTATTTGAGGAAAGATATGCAATGGGAAGGTAGAGAAGGGCTTGAAAACTCGAGTGTGAGGTACCTGGACCCTTTTTTTGTGCCAAAATCTTATAGAGAGGAGGTACTCCAAGAGTTTCACTATTCTCGCCTTCCAATACACCCAAGAGGCACAAAGATGTATCACGACCTTAGTCACCAATTTTGGTGGATGGGTATGAAGAGTGACATAGCCTTGTTTGTTTCAAGGTGCCTTACTTGTCAACAAGTGAAGGCCAAGCATCAATGACCAGCGGGGTTATTACAACCCTTACCTATAGCTGAGTAGAAGTGGGAGCATGTCACGATAGATTTTGTTGTGGGTCTTCCGAGGACTCAACAGGGTAATGATGTCATATGGGTAATAGTCGATCGATTAACCAAATTAGCGCACTTTATACCTATATGCATAAGTGACTCGGTAGATTATCTTGTCGACCTATATGTTAGGGACATAGTTCAATTTCATTGGGTCCCAGTGACTATCATCTCTAATAAAGATCTACGTTTCACGGCTTGGTTGTGGTAGAGCCTATAGAATGCCTTAGGCACTAGTTTGATGTTTAGCACCGCCTATCATCCTCAGACTGACGGGCAGTCTGAGTGCACCATTCAAATCTTAGAGGACATGCTTCGGGCTTGTGTTCTTGATTTCAAAGGGTCATGAGAGAGGCATTTACCCTTGGTAGAGTTTGTCTATAATAATAGTTTTCAGGCAAGTATAGGTATGGCACCTTTTGCGGCCTTGTATGGCCAACCGTGTAGATCTCCAAGGTTTTAGGCCGAGCTGGGTGGCGCACCTATGTTAGGTCATGAATTAATCTGGGAAACAACAAAGAAGATTGCACTTATTCGTAAGAGGTTGGTTTCGACTTAGAGTCGTCAAAAAAGCTATGCCAACCGTAGGAGGAGGCCCTTATCTTTTGAGGTGAAGGATCATGTGTTTCTTAAAATATTGCCGAGACAGGGTTTGATGAGATTCGAAAAGAACGAAAAGTTGTCTCCTAGATTTATTGGGCATTTTGAGATTTTAGAGCAAATTAGGGAGGTAACTTATCGTCTGGCCTTGCCACCCCAACTTTCCAGGGTTCATGACGTATTTCATATCTGTATGCTCTGGAAGTACGAGCCTAATCCTTCAGACGTGTTGAATTGGACCGAGTTAAACGTAAATGAGGATGCCTCATATGAAAAAAGACCAGTTCAAGTGTTAGATACTCGGGATCAAGTCTTGAGGGGCAAGACTATTCCATTGGTTAAGGTGTTGTGGCAACACAATGGAGTTGAAGAGGCACCTTGGGAGTGCGGGCGGAAGTCCATGAGAAGTATCCAGACCTATTTGTTGGTGTTTGAGTTTTGCACTTAAATTTCATTACGTTGCAATATATGAATGTTATGATGGTTGGAAATTTCAAACTATAGTGTTTATGGGATTGAATGGCTATGTCATACCACTGTTTTTAACTTGAGTTAATATTACAATTGGAATACTGTGTGTTTGAGGTTTGACTTAAATTTCAGTTTTGACTTAAATTTCAGGTTAAGTTTAACTCACTTTTGTTATATCCAAGCATTAACTTGGAAAGATGTAACCATTAGGGCATAACTTATCTGTACTTCCAGTGGTTCCAATTCATTTACACATGTCATATGCTACAGATTCACAAAGTAGGATTTATGAATGATATCTACATATGTCATCTTTTGTATGAGAAAAGAGAATCAATGAAAGGGTGTTATGGTGTAAATTCTTCTATTCTTGGGATATTATGAATGTGGATCAATACTATTATTTTGAGGCATTACAACTTGGTATTAGAGCTACTGGGTTTGAATACTATAGGATCGTGGGACGTGGTTTTTACCACAATGGGTTTATCTCGCTAGATGATATTAAAAGTAGACCTGGTATGCTATGTGATAACATATTTATGTGACTAAATGGGTATGGGATTTGATTTGTAAGATATAGATTGGGTCTACGAGTTTCTAGAAGTCTTATTAGAAGAGCATTTGATCATTTCTTATTCTAATTGGAACTCTGGCAATGTCGTAGAATAATTATTATCTAGAAAAAAGATTTCGTTTGTGATTATGTGACTCGGTGCCTATGTGGAATGAATTAATTGTTGTCCGTTGTATTACGACGTGAGTGAATTAGCTTCGATACATTTATAAATGTGTTAAACTATTGTGTTACCTTTATTAGAATGTCAAGATGACGACGTGGTGGTGGAAGGCGTAACAGGCCTAGGTGGCAGGAGGTGCCGATACCAGACGAAATTACGGCACAGAAGAAAAGAGTTGGTCAGGCCAACGTAGCCAAGCCAGCAAGTCAGCAAGCCATGGGTGCTTTAGCTCGCAAAATGGTACGAGCATTGTGGGAATCCATGGGCATTCTCAGGGCTAAGAATCAAGTCTAGGCCCATGTTACAAAAGCAAGGCCATCTTTTCTAAAAAGGGAGTTTTTCTGGTCAAATCTGGATGAGTTTGTTGGGGATCCAAAACAGCCACTGAAGGCGGACAAGTGACTTGAATAGATGGTGAACACATTCAAGATGCTTGGCATCAAGGATGACAGGTTAAGGGTGACCTTGGTACTGACATCTGCGGGCTGTGGAATAGTGTTATTGCTAGAATTGGTATTCTGAAATAACGGCCTTTTTGCGAGTTCGCTTGTTCTGTGGATAATGCCCTTTTTAAATGTACTCTCAATCTGGACCCCAAGCTCATGTTATATATTGTATATAAAAATAACATACATGTTTCCCTCTGTTTTTGTTGTGGTAAGGTTTCGTTCCTATAGGAGAGAAGACGACGACACAGAGTTCGTGGTAGTGTTTTGTTGCGGTAGGGGTTTCATTCATGTAGGAGAGAAGATGATGGTTTAGAGTTTGTGCTCTGTTTTATTTTCTGCCTTACTTATGATTTCAGCCGAAATCAAAAGAGAGAAGGATTTGAATCGAAGGAACAAAGGTAATGGCTTACAAACTTGTTCAATGGATTGATTGAAACCCACCTTCGACTGGATTGAATCAAAGGGAAAGAGGAGAAGGATTTGAATTGCAACTATTTTTGCATCCGGTCTATATTGTTACATGCTTGTTCTTCGAAAGTGGGTTTGATTTAATTTGGATTGGTGGAATGGTGAAATTACATGGGTTGTTAATAATAGTGATATGATAAATATGAAGTTGTGGGTGATAATTTTTTGTTTTTAGAGAGATTGAGGTTTTTTTTTGGATTTCTAGTTCTATTCCTGCCATTATTTTTGGTTTTTTTGTCAAACAATGTGAATGTTCACATTTCCTTTCACATTGTTTGGAAGTTTAAGAAATGAGTGTTGGAATTGTGAATGAGGTCTCTGATACAGCAGTGAGGCTTTCTTTGTAAAGAGATGAGGTGTGTTTGGTTTGATTTGGATTGCTGTAATGGTGGAATTGTAGGAAGTGTTAATAATAATGATAATTATGAAGATGAAGACGAAAATTATGAAGATATAGAGGAGGATGTGTGTGAAGATTTTTTTTTTTTTTTTTTTCGAGAGAGAGAGAGAGAGATTCAAATTTTTGAATTTATGATTCTGTTATTGTTATTGATTTTGATTTTTTGTTATTGGATTTCAATGTAGCAATGATTTTTTGAGATTGGAAATGTGTCTGATATAAAAATAATGTAAATGTTCATATTATTAATCAGTGTTAATATTCACATTAATTTAAATTGAAAATTTGTCATTATGTTGTTAATTGGTGTTAATATTATTCACACACCAATATAATACTGAATAGTGAATATGTTTTCACTATGTTCATTACCACTGTGACAAGGTGATGTTAAGATCCACATCAACATTGTATTAACTTACACAACCACAAGCCTCAACTTTCATTTTGAATACAAACATAATGTGAATATTCACACTAAAACATACGAATGTGAAGGTTCACATGAATTATGGAATATAGATAAAGACGCTATGATTTCAAAGTGTTAATTACTAATATGAAATGGTGATATTAAAGTTCACATCAAAATTGCATTGCTCACAAATCATATTAAGCCAATGATTATGTGTACGCAATTGTAAAGCAACTGACAACAATGTAAAGGTTCACATTGATTTTTTAATCTCTAAAATTATGACTATATCAACATTGCATTAACCACAAACCATCATTTTTGGTGTGTACACAAACATAAAGTATACGTTATGCACAATTAAATTATTGATGTGAATGTTAACATCACGAATAAAACATCAAATGAATTAATTTAGTCACATTAAGCCAATGGTTATGTGTACATAATTATAAAATAACATAAACTAATATGAATATTAACATTGACTTTCTAGTAGCAAATATTATCACAACATACCATTATATCTTATTAAGCACAATCAAAATAACTAATTATAATTCTTTTGTCCAATGTATTCTAATATTTACAAAATCACAAAGGATGTGGAATTTATATTCATATTTTTCTTGCCGATGTGAAATGTGTCTTTGGATGCCTTATACGTTCTCTAGCACGCATACAATGACATCATTGAACTTCATGCATTTGTCGAGGTCAACTTTACCAATCCTCAACACATCAAACAACTGCCAAAATGGCGTTTCCTTCAAACAATCTAGTTAAGGATCTGAGAACTTGGTGCTCATCATCAATTTCACTGACCCAATGATGTTAGATTGGTAGTTGACATTTTTCATGTTCACTTTTTGAGGGGGCGGGCTATTTGTTCAAGTTTGTCTTTAACGTAGAACTGTTCTCTTTTTATTTTGCCATGAAATCTATAAGCAACATCTGTTTGTTCAATTATAAACAAATTTACTGTTAATGGTCACAAATGGTAAATAAAAACAAGTACAAACTATATTTGCTGTGAATAGTATAATGATGTGACCATGGTTGCATTTAGCAAAACCATGATATGAATATTCACATGAACACAGTACAACATAGGATAAAACAATAAAAGTCAAATATGTGGTGTGAACATTCACATTGATCATATGTCATGTCATTAGTTCATGTGTTTGAAAAATAAACAAAATTTTGGGAGTTCAAATCATTTGATCATAATCAACAACACCAACAAGGACAACAATCAAAAAATACAAGCAAAGGTGGATAACGGTGCCACTATCATCCTCTATAGCATATCTGGTTTAAGATTCTAGACCACCAATCGGACTCGTTCTCTTTCAGCAGGTTAATTAATCATTCGGGTGGCCTTGTCTCTCCACCAGGCAACAAAATCAATGAATGATTCTTTGGGGTTCTAGGTAGTAGCCTCTAGCTCACTGATGGTTACCTCTATCTGGGTGTTATATAAGTACTGGTTGACAAATGCCTCAGATAGCTCCTCTCAATTTCGCTTTGTTGAGTCTTCCAATTTAGCGTACCAGATGTCCACCACATTAGACAAGGTTCTCCCAAATAACAAGAGCTTCTATGTCCAAGACAAACCCATGGGCCTCAATACATCTAAAAACAACAGGGATATGCACAATCGGATCCCCACTTCTATCGAATCTGTCGATGTGGGGCATCTTAAATTTCTCTGGTAATCTGACCAAAGCCTCAGTATACCCATCTTTGATATCCGAAATGGAGTTGAAGCCCTGGGATTTTTTTAATGCTTTCTCCAATCTAGCAATCTTGACCAAGGCCGGATCAATTTCATTGATATCAAAAGGAAAGATTCCTGTAGGAGGTTAAACCGAAGGCCTATAAGCCGGAGCCGGGGGAAACATTTCCTAAAGATCTGGGATTTGGGGATTTTCTACTGGTGGGGGTAGATCCGGGTTTGGCTGAGCAGCCGAGATTTGATGCACTGTTAATGCGGATGCCCTAGATGTTTGTCGTAGATCGGCGATAATTTCATCTTATGTAGCCATCCTCTGGTTTACAGTGTCCATGGTTCTCTGGAAAGCTGCCATCATGGCAACAAATTCCTCCGCGTTCTGTGCTGCATTCTGTGCCATTGCTGGTCCAGGTGAACTAGATGCTGGTGAACTAATTGAGTGAGAACGGATAGGTGTTTGCCGAGTGCTTTGTACTGGTGCTACTGACTGTCTGTTCCTTCTTCGTCAAGTGATTGGCGGAAGTGAGACCAACACAGGCTGGCCACCAACAAGGTCTTGAGCTTTGTAAAGCCTGCCAAAGCGAGTCCACACAACTTGGGAAATATTGGGTCTTTCTGAAGCTATGATGGTAAACTACCTAGCAAAAAGAAAGAAAGAAAAACAAAATCAAAATCGGACAGCACTTCGACCCCAATTCACAACAATCATGACACACAGCTAAACTGTAATCCCCACTGAACTCTGTTCTCAAACTCATGCTGATATGAACCATCCTGTACAGTCTCACTGTAAAAGCACACACCAAGTAAACGGAACCAAAACACCCCTATGAGGGGGGGTAGGGTTACCCTGTCCCAAATTTTTTACATGATCTAGGTTGCACTACTTCAAACAATGAGTTTCATAACATCCTACAAATGGGTGATATCCTGTCCTAAGTTGGAATAGTCACTATAGCTTCACCATATGCAACTAGGTCAAATGGTTGAAAAGGTACCTCAGCAAGATTACCTAATATACCTCTCACACCTAACACCGAGAAGTAAAAGGAGGATCAAGTGGTACAGAGGTAATTCAGATCCAAGGGTTGTGTTTCCAACATGGCAGGGCCCATGACCGGTCAACCTTTTGGCAACCGTCCAAGAATAGCAGATGGAAAACACAGTGACTTAAAGTAATCATGAAAATGCAATGCAAAGAACATATAAGTGTAGATAAAATTTCACATCATGAGTTTTAAGTCAAGTTCTCTAAATTCCCAGCAGAGTCACCAGAAACTGTGGCTTGCTTCTCGTGCTCCTTCCGGATACGACTAGCCCTACAATTCGGACTCCCGTGGTTCTAAATCTAATTTCACAAGTACAATGTGAAACAGTGAACACAAATGAGTCCAAATCCGACAATTCTTTTGGAAAATTGATTTGAATAAAAAATGTCAAAAATGGACTGCTTTGGCAGATTACAGAGTCGCCACCTAAATGTTTTTGGGAAATTTAAGAAATTCGAGACTCATGCCAAAGGCCACTTATCCGTCATCACCAAAGCGTCTTGGCTCGGGAACTCAGGTACGAAAAGGAAAGGTCATGAATTGAGCACCCCACTCGCCCAATCAAAGATCAGCATCTACTAATCATGATGTGATTCTTATTTACATTATATGCTCTTGTTCCGATTATTAACTATTTTTACTATGTGTTGCACACAAGTAAGTATAGACTAATTTGAAAAAATTGGAACACTTTGATTTCATGTTTTATTTGAAAAATTGTTTTACTACGCATCACTTGAAAATGTGAGTTTGTATGGACATTAATCAATTTATCCTAATTTTGGCAATTAGCCTTCATACATAGGCATTCACGCAGATATATCAATTAAGCACTTAGCCTCACGGAAAGCATGCTTGACATTATAACACTTACACGCAATGCATCATAGTAAAGCTCGAAATTGCTCACCTAGTACTCCGAGCCAAAACAAAGCAAAATAATTAGAAAATATGCATGCTCCTAACTAATGCAATATGACTAATGCGACACATACAAGTTATGTAATTTTAATAGGCCCGGCTATGAACATGATATATGATTCCATTCAAGACATGCAATAAAGCACGTATTCAAGCAATGAATTCTAAACATTTAGTTAGTATGATAAGCTAAACCTTGGATGCATGTAAGACAAAGGATGCGAATCATGGGAATGCTAATTTTAAAAATGATGTTCTATACTGATCATCGTAAACAAGTAAGTAAAAGGGAGAAAGACATGGGGTTAGAAAACATATAACTTATTACATGTTTGCCTCATACAGGAGGGTGTGAATCAAAGTCCAAGAGTCTAAATTAAACTAATTATTACAAAACCGAATGAATAAATAAGCAAATAATTAACTAGCTAGCTACTCTATTACAACAAGGATAATAATGAGAAATAAACTAGCTATAACAATTACAAATAAACAATAACGATAATTATAACAATGATCACAACAAGAATTGAGTACAACAATAATAATTAATTACAACAATACTCGGAGCATTAATTTATAACATTAATATAAGCAAGGATGCACAAGGGTTGCATGCATAGTGTCCAAGAATTGCTCTATCTACCTAGGCCTACTCTGTTTCACCTTCAGCCATTGCCCTCTGTTTTCTGCAAAACATACTGTTGACCAAACATTGATGGCCAGCTAGCTCCCAATGAAGCCCGACAGGGCCTAAATAAGGCCGGTTTTGCCTTAATTTTATGCAAAATCCTATTTTGTGCTCTGAAGTGAAAACAGTGCAAACAAAGTTATTTTGAACTCTGTTTGTCCCTCTTATACTTCTCTGTCATGGGAAAGCCTCAAGGGAAGGTTGGAATCATTTCCAAAACCATCAATGAGCAATTTGTTTGCTTGATGATTTCGGTTACAATTTGGACAAAATTTAATGAATGCAATGAATAACAACCATCCCTCCCCTTTATCATGGGATGAGCTCAAAAGGGGGGAGTAAAGATGCTTCAAGGGTCGTCAAAACACCATGAATTGACGTGTGACAACTCTTGACACAATAGACTCGGCATAACGTTCGGCCGAGCCCAAGCAATATAACTCATTTTCTTTATGTGAGTTGGTTCATTTTAAGCCAAATTCATTAGTCTTTACCATTCTTTAACCCATTTGTCCAAGATGATGGTTACATCCACTAAGGATTACGTCTACTAAGTGAGAAACATGTCAAACGGGAAGTGATTCTCAACATGAAAAAAAGACTATACCGTTGACAATGAACATCTGTAGAAATTAAGCCATTAAGCATAGATCTCTAGTTCATGTTTTGAATAACCGTCAACTGATTGAAACAACTCTCAAATGAAAAAAAATGAATGGTAAGTTGATTATTAAAATGAGGCTCTTAAACATGGAAATTAGACAAAGAAAGGCCAAGAACAATATGCAACAAACTATGTATGTGAACATATGAGACAACAAGCAAACTAATCAAAGAATGAATTAATTAAACAACCTAGGACAGTCCTAAAATAGCCTCTAATAGGTGAAAAACAGTGGCTCAAAGTGCATGAAAAGAGCCTAAAAAGCTAAACAACAAAGAAAGACAATAAGGCTAGTAAGCAAGAACAAGGAGGGGCAGCTAACCCCTCCACTTTTGAAACCTCAAAGCATGATTTTTAGCCTCTTTTAAACTCTGAAAATCAATTTAGGAAGCAAAGAAAAGGGTGTAAAAATAAGGGCTTGAGCTATAGGTGAAGGTGTAAGAAAGAGTGTTAACTCTCTCTACCCTTTGGTAGCTCTCCAAACCCAAGCTTAGACACTTGAAGGAAGATCAAAATTATACAAAAATACAAGAACTTGATAGAAAATGATAGAAAAGAGAGCAAGAAAAGAGATAGTAAGCTTATACCTCTCAAGAAAGGTAAGCTCTTTGTTGTGAATCAAACTAAGTCCAAACGCACTCTCAAGCTTGAATTGTGATGCTCAAGGCTCAACCAAGGTTCTAAGGCTAAGGTGTGAAGGTGTATATGGTGTATGGATATAGGTTTAAGGTGGTAAGTTTGCTCAAAGGTTGCTTGCACAAGAAGAAAGAGCTCTTAAGAAGGTGTAGAAGCTTTTTAAAAATTCTTCAACCCTCAAAACAGAGATCCAACTTCGTTTTTATAGAATTTGAGCAAGAGGGGTCATAAATATCTTCAAAAATTGACAGTTGGCAGGCTCCCACCCAGAACAGTGTTTCTCGCCACTAAGGCATGACCGACCATCAATAGCCACGGCTAGCTCTCAATAAGGCACGGCTAGGCCTCAATGTGATCCCCTATCTCTCTACTTCAGACTCAGCACAGGGTAACACAATGTGTAAAAATGAATTTTTGGGGTATAAACAGTGGGAATATGGAAGGTTTGGGATTATTTCGGAGCTTAAACATAGCCCCTTCATTGAGACCTCGAACTATGCATAACACCACTTTCATCATCAAGTGTACCGGGCAAAGCGCTCGAGCCTTATGGGCAGTCAAAAATGGGGTGTCTACAGTTGGCCACCATTTAAATCCGACCAACCACTTTTACTGGCCAGCCAACCACCTCTTTTCAACATAGCAGTGTCATTTTCCTGCAAAACAGAGTAGAAGCAGAGGCAAAAACAAAAGCATTTTCTGCAGACAAAACACAACTTAAAGGAGATGCGGGTCAATGGTGCAAGTATGCCCGAGGGCATATTGAGGTGGCTTGGGAGGCTTTTTTTAATGCCTTCGAGGACAAGATTTTGCTACCCACTGCTAGGAAGAAGTTGAGGGAGTAGTTTTTGAAGCTTAAATAGTTGAACACACTAGTAGCCAAATTTGAAACTACATTCACTAGTTTGTCAACCTTTGCAGGTGGCAACTCACTTAGAGACCGTGATCCAGACAGAGAATGAGCGAATGAGGGGCTCCAGGTAGACGAGCCAAGATGTTCAAGGGGTTGCAAGGAACAACAAGCGACAAAGGGGTTCCACCCCATAGTAGTCCCAAGCTACGCAGTTTAGATCCACCTTTCTTGTACCGAATTTGGGTTCAAGGAAAGGTAACTAGGGTGGTTTTACTTGTTTCAAGTGTGGTCAATTAGGCCACAAGTCTTCAGTTTTCCCACAGAGGGGAGCAAGGCAACAGTCTGCGCTGTCCTTGGCTCGTTCTCAGGGTCAGGGCCAAGGGAGAGTTCAGCTGCCAACCTATTATCAGTGTGGGTAGTCGGGACATTTGAGAAGGTTTTGTCCTCAGTCAGGTGGCACATCTAGTTCCTCTAGTTTGAGGCAGACACAAAGCCATCAGCTAACACAATCAGAACATGCCTCGAGGGCCAATCAACCCTCTTTGACTTAATCCGTATACCAGACTTATGCTCCAAGGGGTGAGCGGGTAGATCAGAGGATTTCAGGACGTGTGTATACTGTTACCACATTGGATCAATTGTCAGCACCTTCTATTATGAGAGATAACTTTTTGTTGTTCAATTCTATTACCAACGTGTTGATTGATACTGGTGCGTCTCATTCCTTCATTTTGTCTACATTCGCATCAATTCCGGAGTTAGAAACAACTCGATTAGCATCTTCTCTCAGGATAGAGTCACTTGTTGGAGATAAGGTTGTCTTGGATCGGGGATGCTGTGGTTATGAGATAAAGGTTGTCGGTCGCCGACTTACTTTTGATTTCATTTTATTAGACATGTCAGGTTTCGATCCCATCTTAGGCATAGATTGGTTGTCCTCATACCGTGCCATCATAGATTGTCATCGTAGAAAAGTTATCGTGTGCAGCTCGGGTGGTGATTGCTTTTATTTTATGAGGGATTGAACTAATAGATTTTTGTCACCATAGTATGACTCATGTGGTCAGAACGAGCTTAATTTTCTCCTTGTGACCTTCTTGGGTAATGAGAGTGTGACGTGGTCTAAGGTGATTTGTCACGGGTAGTTTGTGAATGCCCGGATGTTTTTCCTGATAATCTTACCAGTTTATCACCCCCACCGAGAGATTGAATTCTCCATTGACTTAGTTGTCGGCACAACACCAATTTCCATAGCACTGTATAAATTTGCACCCACCGAGTTGCATGAGTTAAAGATTCAGCTCCAAGAGCTTTTAGATAAGGGCTTCATTCGCCCTAGTACCTCACCTTGGGGACCACCAGCTCTTTTTGCAAAGAAGAAATATGGCACATTGCGACTGTGCATCGATTACCGAAAGTTAAACCGGGTAACTGTTAAGAACAAGTATCCATTACTGCGAATAGATGATCTGTTTGACCAGTTAAATGGGTCCTGTTATTTTTCAAAGATTAATTTAAGATCAGGATATCACCAGTTGAGGGTGAAGGGGGAGGATGGTTAGAAAATGGCCTTCCGCACGCGGTATGGCCATTACGAGTTCTTAGTAATGCCTTTTGAGTTGACCAATACAATGGCTTCGTTTATGGACTTGATCGAGTCTTTCGTGAGTTCTTAGATCAATTTGTGATTGTTTTCATCGATGACATCTTAGTCCACTCACCCTTTGAAGAGGAACATGAGAAACACTTGCGGATTGTACTTGAGTTACTTGGAGCACATTGTTTATATGCTAAGTTCAGGAAGTGTGAATTTTGGCCCAACGAAGTTAAGTTCCTAGACCATGTGGTGTCCGAGAAAAGGGTAACTGCAGATTCTTCTAAGATAAACGCAGTGCAAGATTAGGAACAACCTAAGAATGCCTTTGAGATCTAGAGTTTCTTAGGCTTAACAGGGTACTACCAACGTTTTGTGAAAGATTTCTCTAGATTAGCTTCACCTTTAACCAAATTGATGAGAAAAGGGGTTAAATTCATGTGGAGTGAGGCATGTGAAAAGTCTTTTTAGGAGCTTAAGGATAGACTCACCACTACTCTGGTTTTGATTATTTCGAAGAGTGGTTTGAGTTATTCGGTTTATTGTGACGCATCTCGAGAAGATTTGGGTTGTGTATTGATGCAAAATGGGAAGGTGGTAGTGTATGGTTCACAGTAAACACATGAGAGAAACTATTCAACTCATGACTTAGAGTTATATTATGATGATGAGTTGGTGGTAGTGGAGGAAGTAGCAACGTTAGTTATGGCATCGATAGCAATGATGGTGGAGATAAAGGGATAGTTATTGTGATGATGGTTGAAGGGTAATGTCATGGAGATAAAAAAGAGATGGCAACAGTAGTGTAATGATGGTGTCTGTTGTGGTGATGGCTATGGCAATGATAGCAATGGTCGTGGAAGTAAAGGGTTGTTGTAGTGGTGGTAGTAATGGCAGTAACTACTGTAGTGGTGGTGGTGAAATGATAGTGGTGCTTATGACAATAATGACAATAGTGATGAAGGTTGTAATGGCAATGGCATGATGGTTGTGGCAGTGGTGGTACTAGTGGGCGATGGTAGTGAATTTATAATAGTTTATATCAATACTTACGTTTAGTATTTATAAATTTAGTCAGAATTAAGTACGTTTCATATCACTTAAAATTTTCTTAACTTTTAATCTCTATTTTAAAAGGTACTTAAATTTCTAAATGATATTAATCGCGGTTATCACTTAATACATTTAATTTTAAATATTGAATTAAGTTATGCCAATAAAAAAAAATACTGAATTAGGTTATTAAACACCATCAACCAAAATCCTATTAGTGTGATGCCATACAAAAAACGTTATTTGATATTTTACACCAATGTAATAAGTGCATATGATGAATAGGGTCGGATACCATTATTGTCCATTACATATACTTAACCCAACAAGAGAAAGTGGGGCAAGTTTTTAATCAATGAGACTAATTAATCACGCAAAACACTTGTAACATTTTATGTGATTGGTTTAGCGTCCATAGATTATTAAAAAATTTAATTAGTGTAGCAATGACTGAAAAAACAGCAGATAATTTGTTCTTGAAGAACTGTAGTGTGTAATTACATGAGAAGACTTTTGGAATGACCAGGGAACAACACACCTACTGTGAGTCAAGAGAGAGCGAGATTCTCCAAAGAGAATTATTATTGTTTTGAAAAAGAATTTTGCAGAAATCAAGATTGTGTTGTTATTGTTGCTGTTGTTGAGTCAACACTAAAATAGCAGTGGTAGGTCCCGTCCCCGTCTTCATTTCACAGAGCTTGATGGTCCAACATGAGATTTTCGAGAAATGTTTCGTTGTGCAATACATATCATATGTAATTTTATATAAAATTATATAAGTATTTTATGAATTTAGAGAAATGATTACATAAAAATATATAAATCGAATATAAATTTATGTAAGTTCATAAAAATTTACGTGATTACGTAAATTCGTGTTGAATTTATGTATTTTTATAAAATTATTTAAGTTTTTAAAATTTATGTAATTTTCTTGTAGAGTTGCATATGATGTGCAATGCACACCCAACAAATTTCTCTTTAATTTTTTTTTTTATAAGAGGGGGTAAGTATCATAATTTTTTTTTAATTTTTACACTAGAATATTACAACAGTCAACAAAACTTTTTTAAAGAGTATGTTGAAAATTATTGCTCTTACACAATCATCCACTGTTAGAGTTGTCGATCAGCTATCAGTATTAATAGTGAGGGTAAATTACAAATATATTTTTTGAAATTTTTTTAAAATATAGATTGTTTCTTGTGATTTGAAAAGTTATGAATATCTTTTTGTCATAATTTTTTATTTAAGAGAATTAACTGAAAAAATAAAATTTATAATTGCCCTCCTATACAGTAATAAAATTACCTAAATTATTTATTGAAACATATTTCTAATATCATTAAAAATTGTTAATTAACTTGATAATTTATTAATAAAAGGGGCGATTTATTATAAAATTAGAAATCTCAGGGGATAGAATATAATTTTCAAAATCACAAAGAGCGAGTCGTATTTTAATCAAACGTCAAGGGGTGTATTTGTAATTTACCCTAATAATAAATGTATAATTACCCTTCTCTCCAGTTATAAAATTCAATTTCTATGACACTGATTTTTCTTTTTTAAATGCATAGATTTTGGGGGAAATAATTGTTTAAAAAGGGAAAAACTAATTGTGGTAACTCAGTTTGCCACATTTGTAAATTCTTGATTAAAAGGCCAAGAGTCCAACATTGACAAAGCCAAAGCTTATTTTGTGACTTCTTCATTGTATTAAGGAGAAATTTACAATGTGAATTCTTTCAAACGGTGCATATTGTAAAAAAATTATAATTTTTTATGATAAATATTATGATTGTTTATGATGTATGTTATGACATTTTGTAGTAAAATTATAAATAGTGAATTTATGTTGCACACCTTAAAGTTAAGAATGATAATGTTATGACATTTTGTGATTTTTGTCATAACACTTTGAGATTTTGTTATGACATTTTTCAATTAAAAAAAAAAAAAAAAAAAAGAGTTACGATTTTTATAGTGAAAAAGTTATGACATTTTGGGTTTAAGTTATGAAATTTTGTGAAAAATTTATGAAAGGCATATCATATGCACCTTTTTGAGAATGTATATTGTAACATCTCCTTTGTATTAAATGTTATTTCTTCTCATTGTAGCTCTAAATATGTATTGTGAAAGGGATGAGCTATGATGTGACCTCAAGTGATAATTGTTTTTATTAAGGCCTTCTTTATCATCTATAAAAGTTAAAAAGTTAAAAAGTCAAAAAATTACTAAAAAAACTAAAAAGTCCATACTATTTTGGAGAAGCTTGTGGAGGAAGCCTAGAAGGAAAAATTATTATTTTGCCCTTTGAATTTAACTACCCAAAAGTCAAAAAGTCAACAATTGAAGAATGGTCGTTTTGATTTTATAACAATATTTGATTACAAATCTTTTCGTAAAAAGTCAAAATGTTATTCCAAAAATATATCTTTTTTTCTTCTATTTTTTTAGCCAAAAAGTCAAAAAGTACACTTATATAGCACATCCCGAACAACCACTAAATGTTATTTCTTCTTTATTGTATTAAATGTTATTTCTTCTCATTTGCATCGGATTTGGAGTTAGAAATGGCTCGGTTAGCATCTCCGCTCAAGGTAGAGTCACTAGTTGGAGGTAAGGTTGTCATGGATCAGGAATGCCACGGTTGTGAGATAGAGGTTGTCAGTCGTCGATTTCCTTTTATTAGACATGTCGAGTTTTGATGTCATCATAGGCATGGATATTGGTTGTCCTTATATCGTGCCATCATGGATTATCATCGTAGGAGAGTTATAGTGTGCACCTCGAGTGGTGATTGCTTTTATTTTCTGGGGGATTGAACTAATAGATTTTTGTTGCCATTGTATAACTCACGTGGTCAGGGTGAGCTTAATTTTCTCCTTGCGACCTTCTTGGGTAATGAGAGTGACGTGGTTCGAGGTGACTTGTTGAGGGTAGTTTGTAAATACCCGGATGTTTTTTCCTAATAATCATATTAGTTTATCACCCCACTGGGAGATTGAATTCTGCATTGACTTAGTGTTCGACACAGCACCAATTTCCATGGCACTATATAGATTTGCACCCTCCAAGTTACACAATCTAAAGATTCAACTCCAAGAGCATTTAGATAAGGGCTTCACCCGCCCTAGTACCTCGCCTTATGGAGCATCGACTCTCTTTGCAAAGAAGAAATATGGCATACTGCGACTGTGCATCAATTACCGGAAGTTGAACTGGGTAACTGTTAAGAGCAAGTATCCATTATGGCGAATAGATGATATGTTTGACCAGTTAAAGGGGTCACTTTATTTTTCAAAGATTGATCTGAGATCAGAGTATCACCAATTGAGGGTGAAGGAGGAAGATGTTTAGAAAATGGCCTTCTGTGTACGGCACAACCATTACGAGTTCTTAGTAATGCCTTTTGGGTTGACCAATACACCGACTTCATTTATGGGCTTGATGAATCAAGTCTTTCATGAGTTCTTTGATTGATTTGTGGTTGTCTTCGTCAATGACATCATAGTCTACTCACCCTCCAATGAGGAACATGAGGAACACTGGCGGATTGTACTTGAGTTGCTTAGAGCACATTGTTTATATGCTAAGTTTAGGTAGTGTGAATTTTGGCTCAACGAAATTAGGTTCTTAGGCCATATGGTGTCCGAGGAAGGAGTGACCATAGATTCATCTAAGATAAACTCAATGCAAGATTGGAAACAACCTAAGAATGCCTTTGAGATCCGAAGTTTCTTAGGTTTAACCGGGTACTACCGACGTTTTGTGAAAGATTTCTCCAAATTGGCTTCACCTTTAACTAGATTGACGAGGGAAGGGGTTAAATTCATGTGGAGTGAGGCGTGTGAAAAGTCTTTTTAGGAGCTTAAGGATAAACTCACCATTACTCTAGTTTTGATTATTTCATAGAGAGGTTTGAGTTATTTGGTTTATTGTGATGCTTCTCGGAAAGGTTTGCGTTGTGTATTGATGCAAGAGGGAAGGGTGGTAATGTATGGTTCACGGCAGTTGAAAATACATGAGAGAAACTATCCAATTCACGACTTAAAGTTAGCGATGGTAATTTTTGCCTTAAAAATCTGGAGGCATTACCTGTACAGGAAAGATTTGAAATGTTTTCCGACTATAAGAGTTTGAAATATTTATTCTCACGAAAAGACTTGAATTTGAGGCAGAGGATGTGAATGGAGTTTATGGAGGATTATAATTTCAAGTTACACTATCATTCGGGGAAGGCCAACGTAGTAGCCGACGCATTGAGTAGGAAATCCGTAAGCAGTGTAGCTAATATCGCCAATGGGCAATGTTAGGTGTAATAGGCGAGTTTGACTTGCATCTTGGCGAGTCCGTCAGGTCAACCGCTTTGTTCACTGTAGTTGCACAACCTGCTCTAGTTAACCGAGTTATAGAAGTACAACAGAATGATCGCAAATTGGAATCTATTTGAGGGAAGATATCCAATGGAAAGGTAAAGAATGGCTTGAATGTTTATCCTGACTCGAGTGTAAGGTACCTTGACCCTTTTTTTGTGCCAGAATCTTATAGAGAGGAGGTACTCCGAGAGTTTCACTATTCTCACCTTGTGGTATACTCGGGAGGCACAAAGATGTATCACGACCTTAGTCGCCAGTTTTGGTGGAGGGGTATAAAGAGAGACGTAGCCTTATTTGTTTCGAAGTAGCTTACTTGTATCTTTTAATTTTTATATTATGATGATGAGTTGGTGGTAGTGGAGGAAGTAGCAGCGTTAGTTATGGCGTCAATGACAATGATGGTGGAGATAGAGGGATAGTGATTGTGATGATGGTTGAAGAGTAATGTCATGGAGATTAAAAAAAAAAAAAGATGGCAACGGTGGTGTAATGATGGTGTCTCCTGTGGTGATGGTTATGGCAATGATAGCAATAGTCATGGAAGTAAAGGGTTGTTGTAGTGGTAGTAGTAATGACAGTAACTCTTGTGGTTGTGGTGGTGGTGGTGGTGAAATGATAGCAGTGCTTATGGCAATAATGACAATGGTGATAAAGGTTGTGATGGCAGTGGCATGATAGTGATGGTAGCAATGGTGATAGTAGTGGGCGATGATAGTGAATTTATAATAGTCTATATCAATACTTACGTTTAGTATTTATAATTAAGTACATTTCATATCACTTAAAATTTTCTTAACTCTATTTTAAAGGTACCTAAATTTCTAAATGATATTAACTATGATTATCACTTTATACATTTAATTTAAATATTGAATTAAGTTATGCCGATAAAAAAAATATATTAAATTAGGTTATTAAACACCCTCAACCAAAATCCTAATTGCACTAGTGTGATGCCATATGAGAAACGTTATTTGATATTTTACACCAATGTAATAAGTGCATATGATGAATAGGGTCGGATACCGGTATGGTCCATTACATATACTTAACCCAGCAAGAGAAAGTGGGGCAAGTTTTTAATCAATGAGACTAATTAATCACGTAAAACACTAGTAACATTTTATGTGGTTGGTTTAGCGTCCATAGATTATTAAAAATTTTAATAAGAGTGTAGCAATGCCTGAAAGAACAGCAGATAATTTGTTCTTGAGGGACTGTTCTGTGTAATTACATGAGCAGACTTTTGGAATGACCAGGGAACAACACACCTACTGTGAGTCAAGGGAGACCGAGATTCTCTAAAGAGAGAATTATTATTGTTTTGAAAAAGAATTTTGCAGCAATCAAGATTGTGTTGTTGTTGAGTCAACACTCAAATAGCAGTGGTAGGTCCCGTCTCCATCTTCATTTCACAGAGCTTGAGGTCAAACATGAGATTTTGCGAAAATATTACTTTTTACAATACATATTGTATGTAATTCTACATAAAATTATGTAAGTTTTTATAAATTTAGAGAAGTGATCACATAAAAATGTATAAATTAAATATAAATTTGTGTAAGTTGATGAAAATTTATGTGATTACGCAAATTTGTGTTGAACTTATACATTTTTAAAAAACTACTCATATAAATTTGTGAAAATTTATGTAATTTTCTTGTAGAGTTGCATATGGTGTACAATGCACACCCAACAGATTTCTCTTTAATTTTTTTTTTATAAGAGAGGATAAGTATCATAATTTTTTTAATTTTCAGAAGATTACAGTAGTCAACAAAACCTTTTAAAAGATTATGTTGAAAATTATTGCTCTTACACAACCCTCCACTGTTAGAGTTGTCCATCAGCTATCAGAATTAATAATAAATGTATAATTAATCTTCTCTCCCGTTATAAAATTCAATTTCTCGGACACTAATTTTTCCTTTTTAAATGCATAGGGTCTGTTTGGTAACGTTTACGTTTTTAGTTTATATTTACAAAAATTTTATAAACTAGTTTTTGTTTATTTTTAGAAAAATATAAATTACAAACGCGTTTGGTAATTGACAAAATGTTTAAAAAAATTTAAAAATATAAAAAAAGAGTGAGAAATGGCAAGTGGTGGCGGAAGACGGTGGTGGAAAGTGGTGACAGTGGGTGGTGGGTAACGGGTGGTGATGGGTGGTGGCGGGTGGGTGGTGGTGGTGGTGGTGGGTGACGGTGGCGGGTGGGGGTGGTAGCGAGTGGGTAGTGGTAGTGGTGGTGGGTGGGGGGTGGTGGTGGCAGGTGGGTGGCGGATGGTGGGTGGGTGGTGGGTGCTGGTGAGTGACGGGTGGTAACGAGTGGGTGGTGGTGCTGCTGCTGGTGGTAGCAGGTGGTGGGTGGTAATAGCAGGTGGGCAGCGGATGGCGGATGGCGGATGGTGGCGAGTGGGTGGTGGTGGTGGTGCTGGTAGCGGGTGGGTGGTGGTGGTGGGTAGGTGATGGTGGGTGGGTGGGTAACAGTGGCGGGTGGTAGCGACTGGGTGGTGGTGGTGGTGGTGGTGGTGGCGGGTGGCGGGTTGTGGTGGCAGGTGGTTGGCGGATGGTGGGTGGTGGCGGGTGGTAGTGATAGTGGTGGTGGGTAGGTGGGTGACGGTGGCGGGTGGTAGCAAGTGGGTGGTGGTGGTGGCAGGTGGGTGGCGGATGGCAGGTAGTCGTGGGTGGTGGCGGGTGGTGGTCGTGGTCATGGATGGGTGGGTGACGGTGGCGGGTGGCGGGTGGTGGGTGGTAGCGAGTGGGTAGTGGTGGTGGTGGGTGGTGGATGGTGGTGGCAGGTGGGTGGCGGGTGGGTGGTGGTGGTGGCGGGTGGATGGCAGGTGGGTGGTGGTGGTGGGTAGCTGGTGGTAGCAGGTGGGTGGTGAGTGGTGGTGGCGGGCGGTGGTGGCGGGCGGTGGATGGTAGTGGCGGGTGGCGGGTGACGGGTGGATGGCAGGTGGGTGGTGGGTGGTGGTGGTGGCGAGGGGTGGGTGATAGTGGCGAGTGGTCGGTGGTGGTGGCCAGTTGGTGAGTGGTGGTGGGAGATGGGTGGTGGGTGGTGGTGGCAGAAGACGGTAGTAGAAAATAGTGGCAGGTGGTGGCTAGTGCTGGGTGGTAAAAAAAAAAAAAAACTCAAAACTCAAAACGGAAACATATTTTTTGAGTTTACATTTTTTGGCCAAATTTATAAATTGAGACCACTGATTTATAAATCAAAAATTTACCAAACAAGTTTTTATTTGAGTTTTTTAAATTTTGATAAATATAAACAGAAAACGTAAGTATTACCAAACGGGACCATAGATTTTGGCGGTCAAAAACTAATTGTGGGGACTCAATTTGCCACATTTGTACATTCTTGATTAAAAGGCCAAGAGTCCAACATTGACGAAGCCAAAGCTTATTTTGCGGCTTCTTTATTGTATTAAATTGTGAAGGGCTGAGCTTTCGAGACTGATGTCCAAGTCCGTGGGCAGTGGCGGAGGGTGTGGGATTAGGAGGTCACAGTTTCCTTTTTTAATTTTGGAATTTTTTTATTTTTTTATTTTGTAAATATAAAAAAATATTTTAAATAAAAAATTATAAAAATATTATTAGAGTGAAATGTTAATAACATTTTAAAAATTATAAGAACAATAATGGTTATTTTCATTAAAAATGAAGAGACTATTATAAATCATATTATCTATAAAAAATTTATGAAAAATTTTAAATATAACGGTAATATCATTATTAGTGACATGCAAGTATAAGTAATTTCACTATAAAGATATAAAATTTATTAGATTATTAGTTACATTTGAAATGTAAGGTTCGCTCTCTATGTGTTTATTTACTATTAGTTGGTGATATCACATATCGATGATGACGTAGTATTACCATTATATTTAATTTTTAATCAAATTTTGTATAAAAAATAGTTTATCATTATATAATTTATTTTAAGACTTATATCCATTTTTTTTTTCCATAATACATTAGTTACAAATAATATTATTTTTTTGATATTTCTCAAAATCAATCGTAAAAACTTGTGTAAAATATTTTTGTAAAAATTTTCGATATTGTAATTAATAAGTGTCCCTTCTAATTTAATTTTTTGGCTCCGCCACTGTCTGTGGGGGTATATTACAATTCTTGTTACAATAATCTAAATTATTCATTTTGTAGGATCTTACATATATATCATTCATGAAAAAAAATTAAGTCATTCAATAATTGTAATTTCTTCATTTTAGTCTATTTGTATAAAAATAAATAAATAAATAAATAAAAGAAAAGACAAGTATGCTTAAAATATACCATCTACGTTTTGAAAAAAAAATATGATAAAATGAAAATTTTATAATTATCAAATGGAATTTTTTTTTAATAAATGATATACATAAAATAAAAAATAAAAATTTTACAAAATGAATGATTTGAATCATTAAAACAAAAATTATAATGGATCTCATAGGCCAAGATATCACCGTCTAATTTAGATTTTGAACTAAAAAAAAAAATCAATTCATTGTGAAATTATAACTATTTAGCTTGATATAACTCTCACTATATTTGTAAATAACTTCTTTCTTAGACCCCTCCCACAAAAATAATAATACTAATAATAATAATAATAATAATAATAATAAAATAAAAACTCGAAAAGTAGACATATAGTAAGCTTACATAAGGAGGAAATAATCTTCCTGTCCTTGTAAAGATACGAACACATGAATCTTGAATGTTGGTTGTTCCTTTAGTCTAGGAGTGTAAAAATGGCTCGTGGGCGGCCTGAAACCCATCTGCAACCTAGTGTGGGCCCGGCCTATTTGGGTCTGGGCCTGAGAGCAGCTCGAGCCCTTGGGCCTGGACCATCATTTTTAAGCCTGGCCCAGCTAGTAGCCCAACTCATTAGCCCGCTTAAGGCCCACTCAAGACTCGACCCACTCGAGGCCCAGTGTCTTTTTTAGTGAAAAATAATAAAATTTTGATAGAAAAATTTTAAAAAAACAAAAAAAAAATGGTTAGGCCCGCCCAAGCCCCGCCCAAGCCTAAGGCCAGGCCCAAGCCCACCAGACCGGCCCGAGGCCCGGCCTGAGGCTCATCCAAGGCTAAAATACCCCTGGGCCTGTGGTTGGACTTGGGTCTAATTTTTTAGCCAGTGGGCCGGGTTAGAATTTTGACGAGAGCACACAAGGCCCGACATGGGCCTGGCCGGGGCCAAGCCAAATTTATACCCCTACTTCAGCCTAAGACCTTGTTGCTTTTAGGAAAATTCTATGATGATACGAACCCTCTTTTGGGTTGTGGATGATTTGTTTGTATTTGGTTATGATTCAAAAAAAAAATTTAAAGATTATATTTGGTTGGAGGCTTTGATGAGAAAAACGGTTTGGAAAAATGATATGAAATCCAACTTTTTTTTGGTTATAATGGAAAATACAAGAAAAAAAAATGTAATCTCACTTTTTATCTTTTGGGTCCACTTAAGCTCTTTTCTTTCTCCATTTTTCAACTCAACTAAACATAGGTGGCAATTCGAATCCTATCAATTCTTTCTCATTTTCTTTTCATTTCTCTCATCAAATTCTCTAATGTTGTGTTTGGTTAGGAGATTTGAGAAGGAATTTGGAAAAAGAAATGAAAAATGAAAGTGAAATGTGAACAAAATATACTTACATTTTACGTAGTTTCACATAATTTTTTCATTTTCTTTTCCAATCCCTTCTCAAATCCCTCAGCTAAACACAACATAACTAAACCCAACCTTATACTTTATGTAGTATTTGATTATGATTTATCATTTTTAATTAAAACAAAAAACAACTTAATTATAATATTTATAATAATTAACACCATAAATATCATAAGTTAGTAATACACCATCCAACTTAAACCAATGTGAACATGTATCATAACATGTTTTAGTTTGAAGCGTTTTTGTCATATGCACCCTCCAAGGCTCCAACTCAAGCCATTGGGGGATCCACGTTTTGGTTGGAAAGGCGGAAAAAGTGGTGGGATTTTCCTTTTCCTTTCTTTTCTTTTTTAACTTTTTTTCCCGGGAAAAGTGAATGGTAATCTGCCCTTGGTTTTCTTGATTCTGGTCATGTGGCATTCTTGGAAGTCTCTTGCTTTTCTTTTCTAATACTGTTTGAAACTTTTTAGTAGGCCACTGACGCATACCTGAACTGAAACGCAAGGTATATACTATTACACTACATATATTGATAATTGTTATTTTTCTCTATTTTTTTTTTCCTTTTTGATAAATGAAATTAGTATAGTAAGTGAGTTTTTTTTTTTTTTTTTTTTTTTTCAACATATCTGACTCTTTTTCTTATGTAATTCATAAATCACATATGAGGAAAGTTCTTTTTCTTATATTTTTTAAAATTATTTTTCATGAAATTACTCAATTCAAACTCATCAATAGAAGAATAATTTTGTAGAAACAATGCAAGTTAAATTGACATTTATAAAGTCCAGTTATTATCAAACCACCAGGTATGAACAAGTCAAATTAGTTGGGTAAGGCCACGAAAACCTCCCAACCCAAAATAAATAAATAAATAAATGACAAATCCACAGTCGTTTAATAGGCTCACCTCCCCTCCATCCCTCACAAGTTAAGGATCCAATCTGATTATGAATTTAGTGCTTATCTAAGAAAATGAAAGAAACAAAAACAAAATTATGTGCCTAAATCATAGTTGTGAAATAGGGATTCGAATCGTGAATCAAAATGGCCATGTACTGAATTGTGAATCGAATCAAATCGAATTGTGAATCATAATAATTCAGTCACTTTTTATAAATTACATTAAAAAAAACATATTTATACATTTAGATTTATAAATATGAAATATTTAGACTTAAATTAATTAAAATGTTATTTTACATGATGATCACGTGGTCTAAATAGGTAAGACGCTTCTATGGCAAGAGATGTGGGTCCGAGCCCCACCGTTATCTATGATCCTATATTATATTTATGCATTTATGATATAATTTATGTAAATTCACATTACATCATATATGTATGGCAATCCACATTCATTATAATATGATTCTATGAGTATATGATCATGAATAAGGTTCACAAATTAACAAGTTCTAAACTTTTCAAAAACTCTAATCTATACTTGTAACTTGTGTCAAAAAGAAATCATACAAAACAAAAGTTAGATTAGACAAATTTAAAAATTCTAAAAAGCCTTCATTTCTTCACTAGTCAATTAAAAATTCTAAAAAGCCTTCATTTCTTCATTAGTCAATCTTCATCATCTACAAGGTCAATATCAGAGTCATCATCTTCATCATCATCTACTATAGTCACTTTATCAAACTCTTCTTCCTCTTCCTCTTCTCCACCTTCAATCAATTCAATTTCATCATCATCTTCAAATACTTTTCTTTTTCCTCTGTCGGCATTTAAATTTCTTGGTCCTACATTAATAAAAATAAATAAGGTTATGAATGGCAAGTAAATGTGAAAATATAGAACTAAATCTTTGAAATTAACTTATTTCAAATATAGAATTATACCTCTTTTTTTCTTTTTGCTACTTGTTGCTCCTTCATCATCTTTGAAGCACTCTTGGATGTCCATCCTTGAATGATCTTCGAGTAGACTTGGATGTCCATCCTCTTCTCCCCTTTCTTGTCTCTTAATTTGCCTCAACTTAAGTTGAATGTTATACTTCACAAAAATCAAAGCATTCAACTGTTGTTGCTCCAACCGGTTTCTTTTCTTGGAGTGCACATTATCAAAAGTGCTCCAATTTCTCTCATACCCGGTGGCACTATAAGTAAGGCTTAGCACTCAAAGCTTTTGGTAAATTTCCTTTGTAAATTTTCTGAACAAATCAAGCACCTAAGCATGCCTATAAATGTACATAGCGATTTCCTTGGCTTTAATTATTGTATCTTCGAAAACCATCAACTCACCTATGTCACTTAACATTAAGTCAATGCAATGTGCTGCAAATGGGGACCAAAACAATTTAGTCATCTTCTCTTCCAATAATCTGCCGGCACCCACATAGGCTGATGCACTATCGGTTAACACTTAAACCACATTTTCTTCCCCAATTTCATTCACAATGTCATCAAACATCTCAAATAATTTTGTAGAATTTTTAATTGCACTAAAGGTGTCTATTGATTTAATAAAAATCGTTCCACTTGGACTATTAACAAGGAAATTAGTAAGAGAGCGAGACTTTCCATCAGTCCATTCATCAGACATTATAGTGCAACCCGTCTTCTTCCATTCCTTCATATACACTTCTAAACTTGCATTCACATGATCAATCTCTTTTTTCAAAAAAGTTACTCTCATTTCATGATAACTAGGTGGTTTCAATCCCACACCATACTCACCAACTGACTTCAACATCTTTTTAAACAAGGGGTTTTTCACTAAATTAAAAGCCAATGCATGCCCACAAATGACTCTACAAATATCTCTAATCACGGGCTCTCTTTGCTTTACCATTTGATTCAAAGTTTGTTGTTTTGCCCTTCCTTTTGTGACATATGCATCCATTGTTCCCCCTTTTACTTTTCCTCTCAACATTTTTTTCATCAAAACAATCAACATCTATAACATTGTCTTGTTTTTTCTTGGCTTAACAGTTGTGAAAACATATTCATAATATCTTCAGAAACTTGACTACAAGCACCAACATTATCATGAGTTCCAGCTAAATGATTTTTCATTTGAATCACCCCACTCCGGTAATCTTTTCCACAATAATTACATCTCAAATACATTCTATTGCCATCTTTAACACGGGTACAATGGTTCCATGTCGGATCTTGTGTCCCATGTTTCTTATTTCTTTTCATATTTTTCTTATCCATCAAAGAAAGAAAAATATTGATTGAAGACCAAAGAAAGCAAAATATTTTTCTAATGTCCTAGCAGCAGCTTCAATATCACAGTCCATAGTACACAACACAGCAATAAAGTAATGAAAAAGTTTAAAATCAATATACTATTTTATAATACCTATGAGGCTTGTTTGTTAGTAGCTGAAAGTTGAAGATCCAAGAGGACAAACTTTAATAAAGTTTTCTACAAGTTGAAGACCAAGAAGAAAGACCACCGAAGCATATTCCTACAGGAGAGGGGCCACAAAACAGTGACAGAGAGCACTGCATCGAACAGAGAGATGGAGAAAACATGTGTTTGGTGTGATTTTCAAATCAAGTTTCCATCCTTATATTTGAATGTTATGTTTGGTTTGAATTTTGAAATTATGATTCCAAATCAATTTCAAAACATATTTTGAAAACATGTTTGGTAAATTAGACAATTTTTGAATTTTTGGTCTACCCGGTAGTCCGTCCGTCCGGTTGACCGGAACAGTACAAATTTTTTCTTCTTTTTTTTTTTTTTTACAATTGCCAATCGCCACATGTTATTTGGGGAAAAAAAAATTTGTATTTGTGTTTGATATTTTTTAAATATACAAATTATTCTTTTAGACCAAAATGACAAATTATTTTTTTGAATTGAATTTTAAAAAGAGTTTGATTATGAGTTTTGAAGAATTTTTAATAGAGTTTTGAGTTTTGTGTTTGGTTATGAGTTATAAGTTTTTAAACTAAGTTTTGAAAACTGTGACGCCCCGATTCTACACTATTGGTTGCAGTCAAGGGAGAGTCACTAATGAATCCTATGGTCAATAACCAAGTAAGATCCCAGATCGCCGGAGGAGTCAAATAGCCTCCCTTCTAAGTCCAGCTTTCTTAGGCAGCGCATTACCCTTTTGACAGATCTTAAATGGTATTGACACAAGGTCTCATAAGCAACAACAAGGTTCACACATATAATATAAATATATAACAACCACAATATACTTAATTCAGAAGATAGTTTCATTACATTACATTTCCAAAAGAAAACTTAAATCTTCATATGAGTCTTACAAAATATCCAAAAAGAAACTTCTAATTTTTCTAGGATAGCCAAAAGTCTTCGAAGGTTTCGGGCTCGACGTCTCCAGCTAAGAATTCCTCTTCGTCACCTGGCATGATACGCCGTGAGCTTTGAATGCCCAGTAAACACACGCACACACACATCCCTTTTTCCCAGTCCAATACACAATCACAATTATAACATCAAGAAGTAAAGCATGATATTCCAATAATTAAATCAATAAATAAATAAATAGTTAAGTTAGATGTCAATAACTAGAAATCCCCCAAAGAGATTCCGTCCTCCCAACCACAAGAATCGGACACGGATTATTCGGTATGCCCCCTCTTTTGCTGCTTTCTTGCAGAACTAACCTCGGATGCCTACCAACGGTTATATACCGTGTAGCGCCAACCGCAGGGCCTCAAAAGAGACGGTAAAAAATAGGGCCTTGCCCGAATCCCTCCTTACACCAAACCACCTAGGGTCCGAATACAACCGCTCCGTTCAAGGGTTCCGAAAACCACTTGCGCAAGACTTTAACTTTTAAATAGAGAACGCATCCCAACATACCATATACCACATATTTTCATTACTCAAATGTTCGAAAAACCCAATACCCACCCAATTAGGTTTCCCGTTGGATTAAGTGTTTTAAAACAAGGTTAGTTCAATATATAAAACATTAATATCCAGATAAGCATGCATTCTTAAGATGAGAAAGGTAAATAACATAACCACAACACATATATTATCAGGTCAAGACATGATTATAAGCTACAACAATCTCATGAACTCAAAGGTACAAAACATCCATACCTAACAAAATTTCCAGATTTAGCATCGCATAAAGATTAAAATGAAAGAGCTATTTTAGATCCTTTATCGGGCTTCGCCTTCCCATGATTTGTAGAGGATTCAATCTAGTTTCTAGCACATTTTTCGGAATTGGGGTTGCTCTTCTAGATTCTAAGTTATTTAGAAAATATTTCAGCGCTGTCCAGGGTCTGTCCAGAATCTGCCCAGAATCTGCCCAGATCTGTCGACTGTTACGAAAACTTGATTTTCTTGCAAACCGCTCAATGTTTTTCGATGAAACCAATTTTAGTTGAAATCTAACTTCTAAAGGAAGGTTTTGACATAAAATGGAGGTTCAGAATATTTTTGTACATTTTTCTGGAATTTTCAAAAGTTGGCTGCAAAAACAGGTTCTAAGGTAGAATGCCCAAATTAAGAAGATTTATGAAAAAGGGGGTTCCACCAGGGGAAAGTTTCATTCCTTTTGTGAAGAAAATATGCTAACTATTACATGTTTAACTTAGAAAATCTGTTTGAAAGAGTGCCTTTGAAAAGTTGAGAGATTGGTACAAAAGAAGATGGTCTTGTGCCAAAATGGGTAAAACACAAGAGAGATGGAAACAATACTCAAATCTTGATATTTTTAACATAAGAACATGATAATAACAGATCTGAAACATCACTTAAAATCTTTAAAAAGAACATGCATTAGAAAAGAGAATGAAGAGAAGGTTGTGTTGGTAGCTTACCTTCTAGCTTTGCACAAGAAACTCTCTTCTTCTTCCCTCTCCTCCTCTAGACTTCTCTTCCTTGCTCTCCTCCCTCTCTCTAACCAAAATGTGTGTGTGAGTGAGTGTGTTGTGTGTATGTTTGCAAGCTAGGGAGGGTGTGGTATATATAGGCAATTTGGGGTAAAAGGACATAAAAGCCCTTTAGTTGGAATTGGATGGAAAGCTAGGATTTTGGTTGGTGTCAAAAGGGATAGGAGTAACTAAGGTGCTAAATCATAGGTTTTGGCATCAATTAGTTGATCTTTAGTTGAAAGGTAACTAGTTTTGAGATTTGCAACCTAGGTCTAGGTCACTAGGTTGTGTTTTTTCCTAGAACATCATGATGGTGGTTCTTGAAAATTGGCTCCTCTCTTGGGGAAGTATGAGGGGGTTATTATTTAAATCATTTTAGGTTCTAGGCACACTCCTCTAGTTGTATATGTATATATATATAACAAGATTGATGGCACTTCAAGGTACAAGGTATAAATACTAGTTTGGGCAAGTTTTGAATTTAAAAGAAAAAGTGAGGGCTTGGAGTAAATACATGTAACTTATGTAGAATTAACTTAGGTTAGGGATCCTAATCCGATTAGGGAAATTCCTGTTTCGATAAAATAAAATAAAAAAGGGAATGCTAACCGACAAGATTTGAATTAATTCAAGTAAACGAGAGGCTAAAAAAATAAATAAATAAATATAATTCAACATTAGGGTCTTAAAGTAAATACATATTTCAGGGGTCTTACAAAAACTCTTCAAAACTCATAACCAAACAACTTTTTTCATTTCATATATCATCAAAAAATTCAAAAACTTAATTCAAAATTCTTTTCAAAACTCATAACCAAACAAATTTTTTCTTTTCAAATCATAATTCTAAAACTCTACCAAACACTACCATAGTTTTTCAAGGGGTTTTGTCTTTTGGGGAGTAAATAGAGACAGTAGGTTAGGTTTGTTGGATTGTCGTTTTGTCTTAGAAGACCAGGCGACCCATTATCTAGCAAGAAAAAGCAAAAAAAATGGACAAAAAATCAATTTTTCTTCATTCAGGTCTGAGAAATCTGGGTCAAGCCGTGACAAGACTGAATCGCACGATTCAGCGATTCTACAATTCGTATCATGAATCATTCGATTCGTTTGCGATTATGTGTCATTTGCGATTCCTTCAACATATTCAAATCGATTTTCAAGTGTATCGAACCGAATCGTACGATTCGAATTGCGAATTGTAAAATTCTAGCAACAGAAGTCAAAATCACAATCATGTCAAGCACTACAAAAACATAAAATGAAATACTTAATACATATCCTGTCAACCTAGCCATTGCCATGTGCTTAGTACTATATGTCTATCTTTAAAATTTTGCAGTTATTTCGCTCAATTTATTTGAGCGATTTATAATTTATTTATTTATTTTTACTAATTTATATTATATTTTTTTTATACAGTTTTTATTTGTAGTTTTATTTTTATATATTTTTTATTTTTTTGTGTTCAATCCGTAGTAAAATAAATTAAAAAGTCAACAATCACCAAACCAAAACCCAAGCCCAACTAAACTATTGGAGTTTTCTTTTTTCTTTTTTCTTTTCTTTTTTTTTTTTTTTGGAGGAATAGAGTTGTTTGTTGCAATTTATTTATATAGCGGTCCCGGGTTTACCCCTTGTTGTACAGTGATCCGGACGTGTGTCTGTGGATGTTGGTAGTTGAGTATTGTCTTGTTTACATCCTTTCTTGCTTTGTATTTGAGTTATAGGATGTGTTGGGCGGGTTTGTTACAGGTTGGTTGTGCTTGGTCGCCAAGTGTTGCTGCCCAGATTTTTGGCTGGTCGCTCGAGCGAGGGTTTGGTCGCTCGAGCGAGGGTAGTTTTTGTTTCTGGTGGCTCGAGCCAGGATGGCTTCGCTCGAGCGACCGATTGCGTCTAACCCAGACCTGAAAGTTGCATTTCTTGGCTCGAGCGAGCTATTCTTCGCTCGAGCGATCTGGTTCGTTCTTTGCTCGAGCGAGCTGTTCTTCGCTCGAGCGAGCGTCGTGTTGCAAATCGGAAGATTTGAACTGTTGGCTCGAGCGAGAGTATCTTCGCTCGAGCGAGGCCAGTTTTTGTGTCTGGTCGCTCGAGCGACGAGGTCTTCGCTCGAGCGAGCCTGTTTATATCAGCAAGGCAGCACCGAATTAAACTTCACTTTTTTCCAAACTCTATCTTCTTCAAACCCTTGATTTGAGAGCTTCTCTCTCTACACTTGCACTCTCTCTAAGAATTGATCTACCTAGGGTGATTTCCTACCCTAAGGCCTTTGTTGAAAAGATAGAGATTGTCGAGGGCTTCGTTTTAATCGGAAAAATCTTTGACTTTGGAGCAAGTTGGGTGTTGGCCATCATCTCCTTTTGAGCTAAATCTTTGAGGTAGGGATATCCTACTCCTCTTTATGAGTTTTGTCTTTAAATTTTAGCATTTTGATATGTTGGAGGTTGTTGTGAAATTTTGGAAAACTTTGGGCCATTGTGTAATTTTACAAAAGTTGGGGTTTTGTCTATAATAAACCTAGAAGCATGTTTTGGTATAGAAACATGGAATTAATGTTGAAACATTAGTGAAATTGGAACCTAAGGGTTGTGATGTTAATTATGGAGAATGTCCTAATTACATTGATTAATTAATTTGGTTAATTAATTGTATTGATTTGTGATGTATATAATTGTTGTTTATATGCATTGTGTTGTGTTGGAGAAGATAGGGGATGTACTCCACGGTTTAGGGAAAGATAGGGGATGGACCTCTAAGCCGGATGTTGTTGGGAGGAGATAGGGGATGAACTCCGTAGATAGAGCATGTATGCTTATCTAGAAATGTATTGACAGAGCGTATATGCTTGTCTTTGGAAGTATTGATATAACTGTTATGTTTATCTTTGATGAAATGAGAAGTGTTGGCATGAGTGTTTGTCTCATGTGAGATGTTTGGCCAGGTTCTGAGCCAAGGTTATGAAATGGCAAGTAAAAGGAAAGAAAATGGAAACGAAAGGAAATATAGACTTAAGTGTCTTGGAATTGTGTTATGTTATGAAAGAATGTAAAAGTGTTGACCATCTATCAACTGTTAATCTTTTAGTCATTATTCATAACTGGTTTAGTATATTTCTACTGGGCTGTGGCTCCACCCTATATGGGAACATCATTTTCAGGTACAGGTAGCATGCCACCTCCAAGGACTTAGCTTGGGAGGCTAGTGGCGGGCAGACTTTTTGGTTGTCTTTCCTTTTGTTGTATTACATGTAAATTCAAGCCAAGGGCTTAATGTGTAAATGAGTTAGTACTCTACTTTTGTGTAACCAAGTGTTAACTTGGAAAGCTGTAAGCCCTTAGGGCATTTGCTTTTGTTGTTAACATGTAATACTTTCTGTAATATAACTCTGATGAATGAAAGGATGTGGATCTTTTATATGTCATAGCATGTCAATATTGTTGGGATTAATGTCATTATTTTGAGGGCGTTACAACTTGGTATCAGAGCGTACCGGGTTCGAATACTTTGGGTACGTGGGAAGTGATTAGGATCACCAATGGGTTTGTCTCGCTTGATAGGGGACTTAGGTGTACTGTTATATCCTTGTGTGATAACATGCTTATGTGATTATTTGGGTATGGGATTTAGTTTCTAGGATGTTAATTGGATCTTTGGGTTTCTGGGAGTCTTGTTGGAAAGGCACTTGATCAATGCTGTTTCTAACCGGTACTCTAGTAACGCCTTGGGACTATCATTATCCGGAAATGAAATTCGTAAGTGATTATGTGTTTATGTGCTTACGTGGAATGAATTACAGTTGTCCATGCATTAGGACGTGAGTGTTTAGTTTTGGCACGTTTATAAATGTGCTAACGTTCTGTGTTACCTTTATTAGGATGTCAGGACGAGCAAGAGGTGGTAGGCGTGGTAGGCCTAGGAGGCAGGAAGTGCCATTACCGGAGGAGATTCCGGCAGTTCAGGAGGGGGTTGGTCAGGGCCAATGTGGCCGAGCCAGCGGGTCAGCAGGCCATGAGTGCCTTGGCCCAGGAGATAGCAGGGGCTTTGGGTATTCTCAGAGCAGGGGAATCAGGCAGCTGAGGCAGGGCCTTCCTTCTTAAAAAGGGAGTTCTTCCAGTCTAACCCGGAGGAGTTTGTTGGGGATCCTAAGGAGCCACTGAAGGCAGACGAGTGGCTAGAACAAATGAGTAAAACGTTCGAGATGCTAGGCATTGAGGATGGAACATTGAAAGCGACCTTGGCGTCCTTCCAGCTGAAGGGAGACGCGGGTCAATGATGGAAGTATGAGAAAGTTCGTGTGGGTGGTACTTGGGAGGCGTTTGTGAATGCTTTCCAGGAGAGGTTTTTATCTGCAGTGGCTAGAGAGAAGCTGAGGGATCAGTTTAGCCGGCTTAAGCAGGAGGGTTTATCTGTGGCCGAGTTTGAGGCTACATTTACTAGCTTGTCCAGGTTCGCACCTGAACTTGTGGCGACAGAGGAGCGCCGTTGCTACGAGTTTGAGCGGAAGTTGAGGTGGGACCTCAAGTTGAAAGTTGGTGGACCTTACATTCGAGAGTACAGGCATTTGGTGGATGCTGCAGCTCATATGGAGCTGATGATGCAGGAGGGAGAAGAGGAGAAACATGGAGGCTCCAAGAGGGGCCAAGAGGGACAGGGTGATGGTAGGAGGCAGAGGGGTTATAACCCTCAGCCGTCCCAGGGTGGTTTGGCCAGGTCGACTTTCCCAGTACCGAGTGCAGGCTCCGGGGAGGGGCAGTCAGGGAGAGTTCACCTGTTTCAAGTGTGGCCAGCCGGGTCACAAGGCTTCTGTTTGCCCGCAGAAGGGCGGGGGTCAGAGAGCTGCTTCTTCGTCAGCTAGACCGCAGAGTCAGAGTTCGGGCAGGGGGCAGCCCTTGTCTTGTTATCAGTGTGGACAGCCTGGGCACATGAAGAGGTTTTGCCCACGGTTGAGTGCCACTTCAGGAGCGTCTGGTTCTAGACAGACGCAGGGATTTCAGCCAGCTCAGTCTGTGCAGGCCTCGAGGGCCAATCCGGGGGCTTCGTCGTCCCAGTCAGTGCAGCAGTCCTATGCTCCGAGAGGTGAGCAGGTGGACCAGGGGCCTACAGGGCGCGTGTATGCTGTTACCGCGCAGGACCTAGTACCGGCTCCATCAGTAGTGAGAGGTACCTTTCTATTTTGCAATTCGGTTGCTAGAGTGTTGATTGATACGGGTGCGTCTCATTCTTTTGTATCTGTTGCATTTGCATCTGTGTTGGAATTGGAGTTAGCACTGTTGGCATCTCCTATTTGTGTAGTGTCACCCATTGGGGGTGAGTTGATTTTGAAACACGGGTGTAGAGGTTGTGACATAGAGGTTGACGATCATAGGCTTCCGTTTCCTTTTGTAGTTATGCCCATGAAGGGCTTTGATGTTATTTTGGGTATGGACTGGTTGTCGTCATACCGAGCTGTTATTGATTGCTACCGCCAGAGGGTTACTTGTTGTACCGTGAGCGGGAAGTGTTTCCATTTCTTGGGAGACCGGGTTGGTAGTATTGTGCCACCGGGGTATGGTCTGCGAGGGCGGAATGAGCTTAGTGGTCTACTTGCTAGCTTTGAGAGTGGTGAGTGTGATGAGACCCAGATTGTGTTGCCGAGGGTAGTTTGTGAGTACTCGGATGTCTTTCCCGAGGACCTTGTTGATTTGCCACCTCATCGAGAGATTGAGTTCTCTATCGATTTAGTGCCCGGCACGGCGCCAATTTCTATGGCACCTTACCGTTTTGCTCCAGCAGAGTTGGTTGAGTTGAAAGTTCAGCTCCAGGAATTGCTAGGTAAGGGCTTTATTCGCCCTAGTGTTTCACCGTGGGGAGCACCGGCACTCTTTGCTAAAAAGAAAGATGGTGCCTTGAGATTGTGTATTGACTACCGGAAGTTGAATCGGGCTACGGTTAAGAATAAGTACCCTATGCCCCGTATAGATGATTTGTTTGACCAGTTGAAGGGTTCCCGTTGTTTCTCTAAGATAGACTTGAGATCGGGTTACCATCAGTTGAGGGTCAGGGAGGAAGATATTCCGAAGACGGCATTCCGTACGCGGTATGGCCATTATGAGTTTCTGGTAATGCCATTTGGGCTTACCAACGCACCGGCAGTCTTTATGGACTTGATAAACCGGATCTTCCGGGAATTCTTGGATCGTTTTGTAGTCGTATTCGTAGACGACATTCTTATCTATTCACCTTCAGAGGAGGAGCACAAGGAACACTTGAGAGTGGTGCTTGAGTTGCTTAGAGCCCATAGGTTGTATGCCAAGTTTGGGAAGTGTGAGTTCTGGCTAGGAGAAGTTAAGTTCTTAGGCCATGTGGTTTCTGGGGAAGGGGTGTCTGTTGATACATCCAAGACTAAGGCAGTGCAAGATTGGGCACAGCCTAAGAGTGTGTTTGAGATCCGTAGTTTTCTGGGTATTACCGTCGGTTTGTGAAGGATTTCTCCAGGTTAGCTTCACCGTTGACCAGATTGACTCGGAGGGGAGTCAACTTTGTATGGAGTGAGACTTGTGAAAAGTCGTTCCAGGAGTTGAAAGTTAGACTGACCACCGCTCCGGTTTTGATTATTCTGGAAAGAGGGTTGGGTTATGCAGTATATTGTGATGCCTCACGAGAGGGTTTGGGTTGTGTGTTGATGCAAGAGGGGAAAGTGGTAGCTTATGGCTCACGTCAGTTGAAAATTCACGAGAAGAATTACCCTACGCATGATCTAGAGTTAGCGGCTGTGATCTTTGCCTTGAAAATCTGGAGGCACTACCTTTATGGTGAGAGATTCGAGGTGTTCTCGGATCATAAGAGTCTGAAATATCTGTTTTCACAGAAAGACTTGAATTTGAGGCAGAGGAGGTGGATGGAGTTTATTGAGGATTACGACTTCGAGTTGCATTATCACCCGGGGAAGGCCAATGTTGTGGCTGATGCCCTTAGTAGGAAATCCGTTAGTGATGTAGCTTGCATAGCCATCCGGGAGTGGAAGATGTTGGGGGCCATTGGAGAGTTTGATTTGCTTCTGGGCGAATCCATTGAGGCTGCGGCCTTGTTTTCCGTTGTTGCGCAGCCTACACTTGTGACTAGAGTGTTAGAGGCACAGAGAGGTGACCTTGAGGTAGAATCCCTCCGAGAGAAGATCTCCAGTGGGAAAGTTGAGAAGGGGTCTGACGGTGTATCCCGACCTGAGTGTGAGATACCGAGACAGTTTGCTTGTACCGGAGTCTTGCCGAGAGGAAGTACTCCGAGAGTTTCACCATTCGCGCCTTGCGGTGCATCCGGGAGGTACTAAGATGTATCGGGATTTGGGTCGCCAGTTTTGGTGGCGGGGTATGAAGAGAGATGTGGCAACTTTTTGTGTCTAAGTGCCCTACTTGTCAGCAAGTGAAGGGTCGAGCATCAGAGGCCAGCGGGTTTGTTACAACCCTTGCCTATTGCCGAGTGGAAGTGGGAGCATGTCACTATGGACTTCGTTGTAGGGTCTTCCGAGGACTCAGTGGGGTAGTGATGCTATTTGGGTGGTTGTAGACCGGTTGACTAAGTCGGCGCACTTCATTCCTGTGCACGTGAGAGATTCGGTAGATCATCTTGCCGACTTGTATATTCGGGACATAGTGAGGTTGCACGGGGTCCCAGTGACGATCGTCTCAGATAGAGATCCTCATTTTACTGCTAGGTTGTGGCAGAGTTTGCAGAGTGCTTTGGGTACTAGGTTGACCTTTAGTACAGCTTATCATCCTCAGACTGACGGGCAGTCCGAGCGTACTATTCAGATCCTCGAGGATATGCTTCGGGGTTGTGTCCTTGATTTCAGTGGGACGTGGGAGAGGCACTTACCATTGGTAGAGTTCGCCTACAACAACAGTTTCCAGTCTAGTATCGGTATGGCACCGTTTGAGGGCCTTGTATGGCCGACCCTGTAGGTCTCCAGTTTGTTGGGCCGAGGTGGGTGATACACCTTTGTTGGGTTCGGAGTTGGTTAAGGAGACAACGGAGAAAGTTGAGCTTATCCGTAGGAGGCTTGTTACAGCCCAGAGTCGGCAGAAATCTTATGTTGACCGTAGGAGGAGACCATTGGAGTTTGAGATGGGGTGATCATGTTTTTCTGAAGATATCACCTAGGCGGGGATTGTTGAGGTTTGGGAAGAGTGGGAAGTTATCCCCTCGATTTATTGGTCCTTTTAAGATCCTTGAGAGGATTGGCGAGGTTGCTTATCGTTTAGCCTTGTCGCCACAGTTGGCCGGAGTTCATGACGTGTTTCATGTGAGTATGCTTCGGATGTATGAGCCGGATCCATCACATGTGTTGGATTGGACCGACTTAGAGGTAGATGAGGATGCCTCGTATGAGGAGAGACCGGTTCGGGTCTTGGATAGGCGGGATCAAGTCCTGCGTGGCAAGACCATCCCTTTGGTGAAGGTTTTGTGGAAACATCACGGAGTGGAGGAGGGCCACTTGGGAACGTGAGTTGGGAGTCCGCGAGAAAACGTGAGTTGGGAGTCCGCGAGAAATATCCGGACTTATTTATTGATATGTAATCAAGTATTGCAATTGTGTAATTGTAATGAACTTTAAGAACATTCAAATTGTCTTAAGTTGTAAAACATGGTGCATGTTTTGGTTAATGTAAATGTTGAAGAATTTTCCTTGATATGGGTGTTGATTATAATATTGCATATGTTGGCTATATTGTAGAAATGGAATTGTATCATGATTATTGCTTATGATATGAATTGTGAACCATGTGTGTTGGAAATGGTTGAAATGAAAAGAAAATGCATGTTGAGATGTATATATTGTAGAATGCCTCTTGATAAGAGATGGAATGACCGGGAATGGGTCGAATTGGGGAATGTTGTGGTATAACATTGTTTAAAAGAGAGAAAAACTTGCTTTTCAAAAACTTATTCTTAATTTCAGGGACGAAATTCTTTAAGGGGGGGAGGTTATAGCGGTCCCGGGTTTACCCCTTGTTGTACAGTGATCCGGACGTGTGTCTGTGGATGTTGGTAGTTGAGTATTGTCTTGTTTACATCCTTTCTTGCTTTGTATTTGAGTTATAGGATGTGTTGGGCGGGTTTGTTACAGGTTGGTTGTGCTTGGGAGCCAAGTGTTGCTGCCCAGATTTTTGGCTGGTCGCTCGAGCGAGGGTTTGGTCGCTCGAGCGAGGGTAGTTTTTGTTTCTGGTGGCTCGAGCCAGGATAGCTTCGCTCGAGCGACCGATTGCGTCTAACCCAGACCTGAAAGTTGCATTTCTTGGCTCGAGCGAGCTATTCTTCGCTCGAGCGATCTGGTTCGTTCTTCGCTCGAGCGAGCTGTTCTTCGCTCGAGCGAGCGTCGTGTTGCAAATCGGAAGATTTGAACTATTGGCTCGAGCAAGAGTATCTTCGCTCGAGCGAGGCCAGTTTTTGTGTCTAGTCGCTCGAGCGACGAGGTCTTCGCTCGAGCGAGCCTGTTTATATCAGCAAGGCAACACCGAATTAAACTTCACTTTTTTCCAAACTCTATCTTCTTCAAACCCTTGATTTGAGAGCTTCTCTCTCTACACTTGCACTCTCTCTAAGAATTGATCTACCTAGGGTGATTTCCTACCCTAAGGCCTTTGTTAAAAAGATAGAGATTGTCGAGGGCTTCGTTTTAATCGGAAAATCTTTGACTTTGGAGCAAGTTGGGTGTTGGCCATCATCTCCTTTTGAGCTAAATCTTTGAGGTAGGGATATCCTACTCCTCTTTATGAGTTTTGTCTTTAAATTTTAGCATTTTGATATGTTGGAGGTTGTTGTGAAATTTTGGGAAACTTTGGGCCATTGTGTAATTTTACAAAAGTTGGGGTTTTGTCTATAATAAACCTAGAAGCATGTTTTGGTATAGAAACATGGAATTAATGTTGAAACATTAGTGAAATTGGAACCTAAGGGTTGTGATGTTAATTATGGAGAATGTCCTAATTACATTGATTAATTAATTTGGTTAATTAATTGTATTGATTTGTGATGTATATAATTGTTGTTTATATGCATTGTGTTGTGTTGGAGAAGATAGGGGATGTACTCCACGGTTTAGGGGAAGATAGGGGATGGACCTCTAAGCCGGATGTTGTTGGGAGGAGATAGGGGATGAACTCCGTAGATAGAGCATGTATGCTTATCTAGAAATGTATTGACAGAGCGTATATGCTTGTCTTTGGAAGTATTGATATAACTGTTATGTTTATCTTTGATGAAATGAGAAGTGTTGGCATGAGTGTTTGTCTCATGTGAGATGTTTGGCCAGGTTCTGAGCCAAGGTTATGAAATGGCAAGTAAAAGGAAAGAAAATGGAAACGAAAGGAAATATAGACTTAAGTGTCTTGGAATTGTGTTATGTTATGAAAGAATGTAAAAGTGTTGACCATCTATCAACTGTTAATCTTTTAGTCATTATTCATAACTGGTTTAGTATATTTCTACTGGGCTGTGGCTCACCCTATATGGGAACATCATTTTCAGGTACAGGTAGCATGCCACCTCCAAGGACTTAGCTTGGGAGGCTAGTGGCGGGCAGACTTTTTGGTTGTCTTTCCTTTTGTTGTATTACATGTAAATTCAAGCCAAGGGCTTAATGTGTAAATGAGTTAGTACTCTACTTTTGTGTAACCAAGTGTTAACTTGGAAAGCTGTAAGCCCTTAGGGCATTTGCTTTTGTTGTTAACATGTAATACTTTCTGTAATATAACTCTGATGAATGGAAGGATGTGGATCTTTTATATGTCATAGCATGTCAATATTGTTGGGATTAATGTCATTATTTTGAGGGCGTTACAATTTAAGTGAATTATAATTTTATAGTAATTTGTGTTAGATTGTTCCATATAGTTTCTACTTATAGTTTTTTTTTTTTTTTTTGTCAGTTGATAGGAGAATAAATACAAATATTAGAAATATTACATCAAATAGATCATTAGCCCAACAATAACTAAGAAAGTCAACAATCACCAAATCCAAACCCAACAACCACAAGCTATTTGGAGTTGTTTGGTTCAATTTATTTAATTTTTAGTAATTTGTGTTAGATTATTTCATACAGTTTCTACATAAAGTTTTTTTTAGGGTCAATCGGTAGAAGAATAATTAGAATTATTACATCAAATAGACCACTAGCCAAACAATAACTAGAAAGTCAACAATCACCAAACCCAAGCCCAACAACTACTAGTTATTTGGAGTTGTTGGGCGCAATTTATATATTTTTTAGTAATTTTTGTTAGATTGTTTCATATAGTTTCTACATATAGCTTTTTTTTCTTTTTTTCTTTTTGGGTCAATTAGTAGAAGAATAATTAGAAATATTACATCAAACAAACCACTAGCCGAACAATAATTAAAAAGTCAACAATCACCCAGCCTGAGCCCAACAACTACTAGCTATTTGGAATTGTTTCGTAGAATTTATTTGAGCCATTTTTTTTAGAGTAATTTGTGTTAAATTGTTTGATATAAATTTTTTTTTTTTTTTGGGTCAATCGGCATAATAGTTAGAAATATTAGAAATATGGGGCACTTACCAATAAGTCTCATACATAAAATTCAAAACTCATCTACTCCCAAAACAAAACACTTATACCAATTAGTCCAACATATTTTTAATTGTTACCAAAAAATCTTCTTTTTCTTTTTTTTTTGTTAAATTTAAAATACTGCTACATCCCACTACCATCGGACTTCCATCAAGCGGTCATCGGATACTCGCTGAAATGTTCAACATCATCGAGAAGTCGCTGGAGTATCGCCGGAGTGTTCTGAAAGTCACTAGAAGCTGCCAGAATGTTCAGAATGTTTGCTGGATATCAAGAATATTGTCGAAGACTCACCAGAATGCCCATAATATTTTCTAAAAAAAATAATAAATGGAGAAATTATAGTGAAAAAATATAGCAAAATGTGATAAATATTGACAAAATGAAAGAAAAACTATATATATAACAACTAACAGCAATAATGGGGAAAAAATTATTATTTTTCAATTTTTGTAAGGTTTAAGCAAATAATCTTGAATATTGATCAAACTAAAAAGTAAACCTTGAAACTATAAAATGTTATAGTTTCAAAGCATGATCTTATTAAGCATTTTTCCTTATTAATCAAATTGGAAAACATGTTATAAAATTACAAAATTTTACAGTTCTAAAAAATGTTATGAAACTGCAAAATTTTGCAGTTTTAAAGCATGAATCATTTCAGCACCAAAAAAACTAAAACAGTAAAATTTTACAGTTTTCAAAGCCTATAATTAAAACTTGAAAACAGCTTATTCAGAACTTGAAATTTTTTTTCATTAAAATAAGAAAATAGATGTGTGTAGTCGGGAAAAGTAGAAAAAATTAAGAGATTGAAAAAGAGAAATAGATATAGATAAAAGATTGTACTCCTACAACTATTTTTTGTTTAGATCTAATCGGATCTCATGTAGATTTACACAGATCTGATGTAGATCTAAGTAGATCTATATCATATTTGAGGAGATCTACTTATCTTCTTTGCCAAAAACTCATCTTATTCGCTTTTGGTGAGAGTGAAGTAAGGAGTCAATAGTCGATGGTTACTGGTGAACCACAATCAATGGTAGTCGTCGGTCACCGGTCATGCATTAGAAAGAGAAAGAGAAGAAGTAAGGTGTGACCGTCGGTCGCTGAAAATCAGGAAGACAAAAAGGCAAAGAAGAAGGAAAAGAAAATTTCATAGTGGACTTTTGAGAGTATTCAAAAGGTTGTGGGACTAAATAGACTTCTCCTCTTTTAAATAGGACTTCTAGGTAATTTGTCCTAGAAATATTACATCAAATAGACACTAGCCCAACAATAACAATTACCAAGCCTGTGACACCATGAAATAATTGTAATAAACCATCCACGACGATAAGTAAATAACAATCTAAATCAGAGTATAACATTCTTCCATAACATAAGACTCAGTTGTACAAAATGGTGACACATGCGAATATACATTCATAAGTCCTAAACCTGAATCTATAGCATGTGCCAACAACAAAGATATAAAATAGAAGTTCAACAAATAATTGAAATGTCCTGAAGGATACAACTTTCCAAGACTATACTTGGTTACATCAAATTGGATTTAAATCCAATACAGATAAAGCCCTAGGCTTGTACAAAATAATAACCACAAGTAAACAAAATGAAGCTCTTGCTCCAATCCTCTCAAGCTACTGTCTTGGCAAAGGCATCTCACCAACACCTGAAAATGGTTTTCCCATATAGGGTGAGCCAAAGCCTAGAAGAAATAATCCAACACAATATATGAATCTTAACAAAGATATAAGGGTGAAATGCATATGCAATGCCCATGTCAAAATGTTTTACATTTCTTTCCCAAAAACTATTCCATATTCAGTTTATATCATAATTCTCAAATCATGTCCTTTACAATAGAAAATAATGGGGAATTTTCAAACCAGTATAACCTTTTACGGATATTTCGTCCGCAAAAAACCGTCAAACGACACTCATGTAAACGTAACCTATACAAGCACTACTATTGCCATTTTAAAGATATTTCGTCCGCAGGAATTGAAACCTATGTATATGCGCATTTTTCGGGACTTTCACCCTGGACGCATAGGCCAACTTAATTTGGTGATACACACCTCTTTCCCACGTTCACCAATTTTTCTCAAAATCATATACATTTGCAATGTATTAAATAAGAAACAACGTTTAATGCACATGGATGATAAATTAATTTCAATTCACCTAATCCTCATGCAATTTCTACAACAATCATAACTATCCTCCACTGATAGCCCAAAACAGATATTTCTAAACAGATATAAAATCTCCAATACAAACAAACTTTCCAAAATTTAAGATGTGAGCGATAATACATATCCAACTCCATCATCCATATCAATATCCATCCAATTTCACATTTCCAACATCAATTCCATTTATTTATACAAAATAAGTATTTGAGACATGTAGGGCAAAATCCATTTTTCTTCCAAAATCTAACCTAAGTACCAAATCAACAATTTTATCACAACTCAACCTCATTTCCAATCCCACAATTATTTTCAATACATCCATTTGAAAACTCCCTTTTTTTATTTTAAACCAAAGCCCTAGGTTTGTTTAAAATCTTCCAAAATCACAATATTGTTTTATAAAAACAAATAGGTAAGTTAAAAATTATAAAAGAGCGTAAAAAATCCCCTCAAAGCTAGAAGACCAAGGAGGGAATGGAAAAACCTCAAAGAAGCCGAAATCCAACTTTGCTCAAATGAAAACGAAACTCTAAGTGAGCTCTACCTTTTTCTCAAAAGAAGTAGAGTAGAGAAATCACTGGATCCAAGTGTTTTAGAAGAGAGAAGGTGAGTTTTAGAGAGAGAGAGAGAGTTTCAACTTAGGGTTTTTAGAAAGTTTAGAGAGAGAGAGATGAAAAAGTGATGTAAAAAATGATTTTTACGAACTGATATACACACAGTCCGCTCGAGCGCAAGAAATGACGCTCCAGACACAAAAATAGTTACCGCTCGAGTGCAGAAAATGTCGCTCGAGCGTAGAATACACTCTCTCAGTAGTGTTACAGACAGATGCCTACCGCTCGAGTTCAAGAAGAGTCGCTTGAGCGCGCAACCGCCTGAGCATAGGAAGCACCGCTTGTGTAGAATACACTCTCTCAGTAGTTTTGCAGACTTGTAAAAGTACTGAGAGTTCACAAAGGCCGCTCAAACGCAAGAAGTGATGCTCGAGCGTAGAGGCAAAATTCTGGACAACAAGGTTTTTGAAAAACAAGGTATCAACCTGTTCCAAATGCAACCAACACAACCCAAAAGCCAAAATCAAAGAAGTATAAGGGAAACAAGACATAAATGACTATACAAGGCATTGAAACCCGGATCCAAAACATCAAATAGTTCGGGTCCAAACCAGAATCGATATAAAGCCCAATTCCAATAACTACTAGCTATTTAGAGTTGTTTGTTGCAATTTATTTGAGCTATTTGTAATTTTTTTAGTAATTTGTGTTAGATTGTTTCATACAATTTCTACTTTTATATATATATATATATATTTGGTTGAATCGATAGGAGAGTAATTACAAATATTAGAAATATTACATCAAATAGACCACTAGTCCAACAATAATTGGAAAGTCAATAATCACTAAGCCCAAGCCTAACAACTACAAACTTTTTGGAGTTGTTTGGTGCAATTTATTTATTTTTATAGTACTTTGTGTTAGATTGATTCATACATTTTTTACTTTTAGTTTTTTTTTTTTTTTTGGTCATTCAGTAGAAGAATAATTAGAAATATTACATCAACTAGATCACTAGCTTAATAATAACTAGAAAGTCAACAATCACCAAGCCCAAGCCAAAGCTCAGCAACTACTAGTTATTTGGAGTTGTTTGGTGCAATTTATTTGAGGTATAAATAAAGAACTCATAAATCATAACTAAAATAATGAAAGTGTTTGGGAACTTAATTTTTGGGTTTTTTTTTTTTTTTTCACTACAAGACAAATGTTTTACAAAACCAAAAAAAACAAATCCAACCAAAATATCACATCAAACCCCATAATCATTTCACTTTTTCTCTCACAAACATCACATCCAACCACAAAAAAACCCAACTATCTTTCCAAACACAAAAAAAAATTTCTCCAATAATATCCTACAACTAAAAAAACCTACAAAAAAAAACCCACTTCCCAAACACCCACAATGTCATAACTAAAAAAAAAAATTTGTCATAACTAAAAAAGAAAATGGCATAGCTAGAAGTGCATATGATATGCCATTTTTAAAGGGGTGTATATTAGAATTTCCCAAATAGTTATAACTCTTATGTTATTTTGATTCATTGAAATTAAATGAAACGAAATAAATCATTCCATCATAATACTTATTTTCACATTTGTTTAACTAAAAAAGTAATAATAAAAAATATATTACAAATAAAAACTCATTCACCATTGTGAGAGAATAATCATTCTATAGAAAGGTCAATGAATGACCATTCCATTCATTTAGTTTTATTATAGTGAACCAAACACTATTAGTAGCTTAAAATGAAGTTTTATCTAAAAGATTTTAAATGAATTATTCAAAGGTAATGAACGATTGTTTGCAAAATTTATGAATTCATTATAGAATATTGTGGACTATGCTAGTTACCATTGTTTTTGGGAGAAAAAAATTAATAAGTTGAAATTGATCAAATTTTTCATTCAATCAATTATGTCAAATTTTTTTATAAATAAATTAATAATGTACTATGGGAGGGAAAATCCAAGCTCTAGGTTGCAACCCACCAACCTAGGCCGAATAAGGGTATGAAAGTGGCTAGTCAAGCTAGAAGACAGGCCAAGACCAATCAGTCGAGCTAGAATTATCTTAGAAAGTTGTGCATGACCAGGAGTTGCGTCCGAATCCTTTAGAGTGATCCTGTGAAGTGATCCTCTAGAGTTATCCTTTATGGCGGACACGTGTCCCATTAATGGAACCAATGACTGAGATGATCCCTTGCCAAAACGACATCATTTTGGTGAGCTAGACCCAAAAAAAAAATAAAAAATAAAAAATTACAGAGTTTGCAGATCAAAGGAGGAAGAAGAAAATGGATTTGAGAGAAACTGGGTTTAAGAGAAAATGTGTGGATTTGCAGAGAAAATGGGTTTGAGAGATGAAGAAGAAAAAGGGTTTGAGAGATGAAAAAGAAAATGGAAGTTCATCCATGGCGATGAACTTCTTGAGAGACCAAACTGTCACGACCCAAACCCGCCCCCATAGGTTTAGCATCGTAACTGGCCAGTAATCCTTGGATAACTGAAGGCCTCTGAACAGATTAACAAGATTAAGGGGCTAGCGGAAGCAAATACATAAATATAGTTGTCCAATGAGCTGTGCTGACTTACATGAAACAGAATATTTAAAACTTTATATACATAACCGGTAGTCAACCGTACATTATACCCACACACATTACAGTATTGTAAGTACAGCCAACGACATCAAATCAAGTCTTATATAAACAGAAACCACAGAACTTAAACACAGGACGCTTCGGGAACCTCCACGTGAGGCACAATGGTTGGCTGACAACGGAACACAGATCCAAACAAAAGCCTTCAGACTCAAACTCCAGAATGCTCACCTATACATATATATACAAACAGTGAGCTAAAGCCCAGTGAATAACATTAAGGTAAAGGGGTTAATGAACGAAATCCGAACATATCATAAGCGGAAAACAGATCATAGCATAATCATCCTCATATCAGAACATAATAATAGTACATCCCATAGAACACATCACAGAACGTCTTCCGACTAGAGTAATCGGTTCCGGATACCGATTAAACACATATCACCACAATGAAGTGGCTAACGAAATCTCATAATTACTTGTATGTCATGGACCCGCATTTTCATGCCGTCTCCCATGACTTGGGACTATCTATGGATACCATAATAGATTTCAAACATGGAATATTCGTTCACAAAAATAGATATCATTTCAGAAATCAGAAATTATCATATTTCATTTAGAACATAATTCATATGAACGTATCTTTACAATAACGTTACTCACAGTGGTTCCAGTAAGCGGTCAATCAATCCTCGAGTCTTGACCTACAATCACAAAATACATAACACAAGCACGTCTTATCATTACACATTCATGTGGCCAACACGGCTTAGCTTTCATTACGTTGGTTCTTATTCTTTCTTATCACAATGCTTAAACACACACACACTTGCAAATCCTTGACTTAGCACATTCGTTCCTTAGTGTGTTTCTAATCCATAACCTCATTATCAAAGCTTAATTAGGTCTTAGGAATGCCTAAGGTGCAATGAGGATGCCAAAACATGAATTGGAACACTTAGTCAAATTTTCTGAAAATGAGGTCTACGCTCGAGCGTGGGTTTCCCCGCTCGAGCAGACATGCAGACAATGAAGCTCCGCTCGAGCGTGACTTTCCCCACTCGAGCGGACTGTAAACTCTAAAAGTATTGGATGCAAGGTTTTCACGCTCGACGGGCGCTCGACCCACGCTCGAGCGTGGTTCATGAATTCAGGGTTCACGCTCGAGCGTAAAAGTCCCCGCTCGAGCGTGGGTCAAATTTCTGGAAAATCCAGATTGACCTCCCAAGCTCAAAACTCGAACTTAACCATCCAAAACACATCTCTTGGGCCCCAAAACTAGAGATAACATAGTAAACTTGTAAAACATGAAGAATTTAGGATCATTTCATAAAATCATGGCCCAAGGGTTTATTAAAAACTCACAATTTCAACTTAAAACACGATGAATGTTCATGAACACAACATGCATGGGTTTTATTGGTCTTGAGCTTCCCAAAACATGATCAAACACCACAAAACAACTTGAAACTTGATGATTTCCCCAAATGAAGATGAATTTCAAACATGCTGTAGACGCGCTCGAACGTCCCGGGGGAAATCCCGTTTTGTTCATTGGGCTTACTACAGTTCAGACCCGATGTCACGGTTCTGAATCTAATCTCGCAAAGTGCAATGCAAGATCGACAAATCACCAAAGAGTCCAAATCCGGAAAATCGTTTTGAAAAACTGATTTTAGAAAGAAGTGTCAAACATGGACTGCTTTGCCAGATACAGAGTCGCTACCTAAATATTTTATTTTGGGGGAATTTAGGAAACCCTGACTCGTGCCTAAGGCCACGTGCCCGTCATCACCAAAGTTGCCTCGGCTCGGGAACTTAGGTACGATTGGGGAAGGTCATTTCATGAACACCCCCGCTCGCCTGATCAAAGATCGGCCACTACTAAGCATGATATCTTGTTTTTGAAAACACATGTGCTCTTATTCCGGTTATTAACCTAGAATTACTATGTGATGCGCACAGTATACAAGTACAGACTAGATTGCCTAAGTTGGAACAAAGCATCGCATATCCGTTTGTTTTGAAAATGGATTGAAGTTTGCTACTCGCAAGTAGGCTAAAATACGGGTTTCGACGAATTATTCCAATTCAAGCAACCCAACCTTCACCCACAGGCATTCAGACAGTTATATCACATAAGCACATAGCCTCATGGTAAGCATGCTATCATGGCAGTCACTCATACGCATGCAAGGATGCTAAAGCATAAACACTTACCGAGTACTCCAAGCCAAAGAAATAAGCTAATTAGAAAACATGCATGAATCCTAACTATGCTGAGATGCCTAATGCAACACATGCAAGAATGCAACTAAGATAGGCTCGGCTATTCTAAGATGGCATATGAGATGCTACAGGTAACATGTATTCAACTTGGAATTGAAATACAATGCAGTTAGTATGATGCGCCGAGCCCGGTGCATGCAACACAGATGAATGGATGCAATCATGAGAGCATAAGGATGCTAATTGAAACATGCCCTAAAACTAACCATCATAAGCTGGTAAATAAAAGGGAGAAAGACGTGGGGTTGGAAGACATGCATCACACACGCGCACACTTATTACAACATTGCCCTCTCTCGGAGGGTCTGAATAAATAATACAGAATCGAATTAACTAATTATTAGACAACAACTAGCTAATTAACAAATTAACTAAACTAGCATGCAAACTATGTAAAATGGGTTGCCTCAGCTCTGCTTTGAATGATAGAGGATGCATGCATGCTCGAGTCGCCTTGTCGGGAAATCCATCGCGATGCCCCGGCTCGCCTTTGTTTGCAATTGATTTCAGAAACTTGCACAAAGCTCCAAGGAGATGAAACTCTACCCTGAGAATCTAGGGGGAGGCTGCCGACCAGCTATAGGCATTAGAGACCACCTACCGACCACCCTTGGTGGTGAAAACCAGAAAAGGTGGTCGGCCTGCCAGAAAACCTGGTCGGCCGACCAGTTTCTTCTCCTAGTTTCTGCATTTTCTGCAATAAAGGCAAGAGAGAGAAAAAGTAAGGTATTTGCAACACATGTGTGCACGACCACCCTCTCCATCATTGTGCAAGCTCAAGGGAGTGTAGGTTTCGATCCTCGGGCCACCAATCACGCATCTCGATGCATGATGGCCGAGGAATCGAATTGCACGACTCAATGGGACATGAATGCACATATAAGCAACTAAAACCAACAACTCCATCATGGGTGGTCAAGTGTGTCGGCGACTGGGAATTGAGGCACGTTTCATCACTTGGAGTATGAAACGTTCCTCGTTTCCCGTGTTTGGACTAACTCCTATTCCAAACACAATGCAACAAGTAGAATGGCATGGCATGTTCAAATGCAACTCTAGTATACAATCCTAAATGTAATGCGACTAAGTGATGCAAACATGCAAAGGATGACATACAAGCATGCAACTAGCATACACAATGCTATGGACTAATCAAGGGCATACTCAATGCACATGGATTATATGGCATGCATACACAATGCACTAACATATGCAATGTTATGAACGAGGCATACGCAATGCAATGATCGAACATGCGATAACATGGACTATATGGCATACTCGATGCAAAATGGACTTAAACCAAAATGAATGGGCCTCAGCCACACCCAAATCAGTGGCTAAACATGATGAAAACAAGGCAATGACACACACACAAGCATGCACAATGCAAGGGATCAAAGCCTAAGGTACGAGATACAACTCTACAAAAGCATTGAAAGGATGAAATATTGCATGCAATGGCACAAGTTCCAGATCTGAAATAACATGCAACATGGTCCCGAATCACGCAAACAACTCACACAATGCATATTGGGAGGCTCAAATACCGAAACTAGTGAAGCACATTACACTAGAGGTATACAAAGCGATGCTCAAATGACCAAACCAACCCCAAACAGTCCCTATGCAGGCCCAAAATAGTAGCAAAATGGACTAAGATGATGGTTTGTAAGGTACAAAAATGAAGCTCATACAATGGTCCATAAATGAGGCATACAAGCACAACTCTCAAACACATTTAAATAGTGGAAAACATAGGAACATGGCACAAGTATAGGCTCTGAAATAACATGCTCAATGATGCCAAGACATGGAAACACCTCAAGTTAAGCATGCAAGGGGCTCCAAAACTCAAGGCTAGGCAAGGATATTACACTACAAGTATGCATGGAAAGCATCATTCGACCAAGAGGCCTCAAAAAAGAGCTAAGGCAGCCCAAAATATGAACAAAATCAGTTTGAAGTATGGCCAAAATATGCTAGAATAGAGGGCCAAAACAACATGCATTGTGAGCTAGTGAACATGAGTTATACTACAAGCATATGAAGCATGTGAAGGACTACCAAACCAAGCAAAAAAAGAGTCATGGCATGCCAAATGATGGCCAAAAACCCACTGAAACAAGACCAATACATGCAAGAATAACATGCTCCTTTGATAAGCCATGAAAGGGATTACTCTACACATGCAAGAAGCAAGCAAAAGGGGACCAAACCAGCATGGTCAGAGCCTAGGCAGGTCCTAGAAGTCACCAAAAAGTGCCTGAACTAGGCCTCCAAATGGTATAAACAAATGCTCCTTTGGTAGGCCAAAAATGCTAGTAAACAAGACAACAAGAGAGAGGGTCACCCCTCTCTGACTTAGGCCCTCAAAACCACATTCTCACCACTGAAAATCTATTGGATTTCAGTGGTAGGAAGGCCAAGCAAAGACTAGCTCGAATGCCTTATGGCATAGCGCAAAGCGAGGCTAAATAGAGTATGCAAGAGGGTAGATGACCCTCAACACCAAAAGAGCCTTAAACAAACATGAAAAACACTTAAATATGAAGCTTTTTTTCAGTTGACAACAAAGCTCAAATAAGCATGCAAATGAGGCTAAGAGAAGGATCAAAACAATGCTTAAAAGAGGGGAAAATGATTACCCTTGAAGCTTAGCAAAAACCAGCAGATTCTATGCACCAAAAACTAGCTTTTGAGACCTCTCAAGACCCTCCAAGAACTCAATAACAATGGTGGAGGTGTTAGGCTATGAGGTGTGGTGCAAAAGGTTAAGAACCATGCACACTATGAGCCAAAATGGAGAGATATAGAGGGAGATATATATTTTTTGCCTTAGACCAATTTCAGAACCTGGTATAAGGAGAGGGAGGCCCTCTTTTATAGAGGAGCAAAGGTTCAAGCTTCCTCAAGAAGCTAGAGCAAAGGTTCAAGCTTCCTCAAGAAGCTAGAACAAGGGTTCAAGCTTCTTAGGTTCAAGCTTCCTCAAGAAGCTAGAGCAAAGGTTCAAGCTTCCTCAAGAAGCTAGGAAGCTAGAACAAGGGTGTAAATCCTCCATACACGTGTATGGAGGATACAGTCTGTGCCTTCCAGCTGGCACAGCTGGCATCCACTCACAGAGACAAAACTGGAGGGAACATGCCGACCAGTTAAGGTGGTCGGCCGACCACTTCCCCTAGTCGGCCGACCAGGGTAAGTGATCTTCCTCAAAGAAAACTAGTCAGCAGCCCCATTTGGTGGTCTCCCAACTGAATGCAAGCTAGTAGTATGGTGGGAGACCAGCAAATGTGGCTCAAAAATCAAGGAGACTAGTTTCCTGACAAGAAAATCGGCTGGCGGAGAGAGAAGTGGTCTCCAAGAGAAAAGGTGGTCTCCCACCCTTGTACCACCTTCCAAACAATGAAAACAAGGTTCATGCCAAAAATGAACCAACACCGATGCAAAACAAGGGTTCGGGGGGCAAAACGCGCGGCCAGGTGCCTCGAAAACAGGCTGTTAAGCACCAAAAGTGGCGTGCGACCACAAAGGTGGTCTCCCGGGCCGCAGTGTCCCTCTAGACAGAGGAAACAAGGTGTGTGCCAAAAACCGTGCCAAACAGAGAATGTTAAGCGGTCCCGAACCGAGGCGCGCGACCGACGGCTCCGAAAATCGGAAACTGGTCTCCAAACGGGAACAGTGGCCTGTGACCACGAAAAGTAGCCTACGGCCACTGAGAGATGGTCTACAAGACCTCTCCCTCCCTTCGGGAAGAGAAAGCAAGACCTGGTCCGCAAACCGAGGCAAAGCATAAAAGGGTCCCGAGGTCCGGGGCTAAGGACCTCAGCCGAAACTCCGAAACTTCAGAACGAGCACAACATGTGCAATCACCGAGCGCTCAATCGATGACGTCTGAGTCTTAAGGTCGGTCAAAAATGGGGTGTCTACACATGCAAGAGAGGATTCATGGAAATCATGCTCAATTTGTAAGAAAATGTACATGCATGCATGAATTGCCACTCAAATCTTCCTTCTAAGCTCAATACACATCCTTAAACACATACTCTTCATGTTGATAACTTAGATTCATAATTTAGGGGTTGAATTCATACCTATAGTCTTGAATTAATCTGGCTCTACCTTAGTTTTGATGAATCTAAGCCAAGGTCTTCAATTCTCTTTTAATTCCTTCATCTCTCATCTCTAGAATTGCACACACTCTCTCTCTAAAAGAAAACCTCAGATTTTTGCACTAAGAGGAGCAAAGAATTGAGCTCAAAAATGAGTTAAGGCTCATATATATATATGGTGCTAAAACACATTAATTAGAATATTAGGCTAACCAAACATGACTTAATTAATCGTTCTGAATCAATTTTTAATAAAACTTGCCATATGGTTCTAAAAATTCCAAATAACATAATGGTGTAGTCAATTTTGGTTTCGGATGCCGATAAGGCTTTCAATTTACATATTAAAGTGGAATTGATAGAAGGCCAAATATCATGCAAATTACATAATAAACCATAATTTATTTTAATCCTCTCATTAACATCCTTAATTACCAATTAGTGGCTAATTGTGGATCGGGGTTATTACAGTCTCCCCACCTTAAAAAGTTTGGTCCTCCAAACTTGAGTTAACGTATGTCAACAGAAATGATGCCCATCATAAATGTAACTTTAGCTCTTTACAAAACAGAAGCATAACCATAATCATAAACATGCTCACGCTCAGGGTTCATATCAAAACAGAGTCTTATACGCATTCAGACTTTCGTCCAGAACAGATTCAGATACATGTTCATGTTCATGTTCATATTCTTGTCCAGATCATACACAGATGTCACAATTCTTACTTAAGCATACGTGGTGCATTCATTAGCACTAGCAGAGCAGATACAAAATAGATGCAGACATAATAGATACAGAACAGATGCAGACACGTGATGGTTATGAATAACCAGTTCCGTAAAGGAACCTCCGAATCCGGGAACAGAGAACAGATAAGCTGAGCCCCCATGACGGGGCCTCCGGTACGAGTAACAGAGTGCAGACAGATATCAGTTCCATAAAGGAACCTCCGATACCGGGTAACAGCCAACAGATATCACATAATACCAAGAGTCACACGAATACATATCAGAGATTGGGCAATTATTCATTGCACAACACATAATATTTCAGAAAACAGATCCTCTTTAGACACACAGAAAATAAATACAGTTGAACATAACTTTATTAAGTTATTACTCACATTACTTATATCAAATATTTATCGAACGTCATAAATTCACACTGTTTCCATTTTCATAAGTCATTTCCCCCGTTAAGTTACAGAGATTTGATTTATTCATTTCCGAGTCATTCATCCGGTCTTTGTTCAATTTGGTTCTTAACATCACAATCAGTCCAGGTCATTCTAAAGTTATCAGGAATGCCAGGCAACTTCGTACATTAACCCCATAGCAGCAACGGAATTCCAACGTAATCATTTCTATACTATTCATCAGCCTCAGTTTCCACAGATTCGATCGCACTATGTGTCAATACAGAAGCAGTCATACTGATTACATATACTTCCAGATAGTCAGAGTTTATAATCAAACCAGTCTGTTGTTGGCGGTTCACATTCTTTCTAAGTGTTCGAGATTGATTCAAATTTTCATTCGGTTGGTTCCCTTAGCAACACAGCCCTGACATTTAGTCATAAGTAATTCACAATCCCCCATAATGTAATCAAATCATATAATGGTTCTCAATAAGGTTCTCCTCAGATCAAATCAATGAAGGTTCAACCAGGTCACGTCAAATAAAAGTTCTACCCAGTCATATCAAGTCAAAGTTCAAAGCGTGAGTCATCAAACAGAAGTTCCATCAATTAAACAAAGGTCTCGTCAGACCATAGTTCTATCGGATTAGGTCAGGTAAAGGTTTTATCCTCATTATTTCCAAACGAAGCACATTTGGTTCCATAGTTCATATCAAGCAGTGGGTTTCAAAGCGTTCATTAATCACAGTCCAGCCCCGTTAATTCTTCCAGGTTTATAATTCAATATAACGTAATTAGTCACTATCAATGTTTTTACTAGTTCCATAATAATATAATTTCAGTAAATGAAGTCTTACTTCTTCAGATATCAAGTAGGAAAGTTTTCATTGGCTCAAATCGTTTAGTCTTTAAGTTAGTTCAAATCTTTAGCAATACTCTAATAATAATTTTCTTTTTAGCAACCTCGGTTGACTTCTAAATGATTCCAACAAATGGGTTCCGTCTTAATCAAATAACACATAACATAACTGGTAACAAAACATGGGATGAATTGAGTTCATCAATCAAAATCTTTCAAAGCCTCTAGGGTTGTTTGCTAACATATACATAACACAAAGGATGACATTCTTGACAGAACAGAGGAATAACCGCCCCGGAATCGAAGCACACCCGTTCATGACCGTCGGTGGCAAAACATAACCCACCCGTACAAGACCATCGGTGGCAAAGAGATATCTCAACAAAGGTGATACATAAGCTTAACGTCCCCTCGCACGAAAGGACCTTTCAAGAATGTCATCAAAACAAATCTAACACTTGATACAGAAACTAATGGATAATCATTCATGCTAGATCAAATACTCTTCCAAAACAAAGCAAAGCAAAACTTTATCAAAACATTATAACACAACTTTATTTATAAAAAAAAAAAAAGAAAACACCCACACATAAACTGTTAACTTCAAGCAGTCCTACTTGTACTTAAGTACTATCCTTAACCAATTAAATTATTTAAGCTTTCTCTTAGGTTTTAGGATAGTCTTTTATTTAATGCCCCAACTTCTCACATTTCTAGTAATTCGATGACACAATCCCCGATAGATCTTGTGACATATAACATACTAGGATAACTTACTTCTCTTACAACTTTACCTGGAATTGCTTGTCTTTCCTGCCACAAAATTCTTAGTTTTCTCCCTTGGTTCACTTTTCACTTCCACACTTAATTCTCCCTTTTGATCTTGCTATGTACGGTAGGATTCACAACTTTCACTACGTTCTCTAGTACTTCTTCTACTTAACCTCATCACTCTGATAAAGACTCAATTTCCACTTCATTCATACTTTTTCACCACCTCCTCCTATTGACGGAAGGGAAGGGTTAAACACACGAAAATGGTTGACAATACTTGGGTTGATTCATTGACTTAAATTATATTACAAAGCACATATCATATACAAGTAGACATACACACATAGACATATAAGGACGCTGGTAGGGTGACCTATTCATTCCCAAGGAATTTACCAAGAATTTCTGATTCGAAGCACACTGGCCAAACGTGATTCCAATCAGACTTTCAAGGTCATTCTACAAAGGCATGAGACTCTACGGTTTACTATTCCACATAATAGGTTCCCACTAAAATGTACTATCTTACATATCAAATGACTTCTCTCGTCCTCAATTACCATAGTTCCACGCATCTCGTTGTTCATCAAATTCCTCAATTTTCCAAGTATTCTCATAGTCCAGTTTAACATATAACGCATATAACTTCCATGACCTTCATTGAAGATTCTAATTTTGCATAATCCTATGTTTCCACAAATCAACATGCCTATTCTCACCAATGCTTTAGTCAAAACTATTGATTCCCTTATAACATTAGACATTTCACAACATTTCTTAGCTTTTAGCCTCATCGCTAAGCTTGTTAAACACATTCGAGTTTCCCCTATAACCATCACAACTCCTTGACGGCTCATAAAACTTAGCTTCAACACCTAAACATATCACACAAATGTGAATACATAATCCTGAATGCACAATTAACTACTTATTTCCCATATGCATGAAACTTAGATTCGTTCTAGACATTCCAATGATCAATGGACACGTGTGTGAGGCATTATCTCGTGCTCTGATACCACTCTGTCACGACCCAAACCCGCTCCCATAGGTTTAGCATCGTACCCGGCCAGTAATCCTTGGATTACTGAAGGCCTCTGAACAGATTAACAAGATTAAGGGGCTAGCGGAAGCAAATACATAAATATAGTTGTCCAATGAGCTGTGCTGACTTACATGAAACAGAATATTTAAAACTTTATATACATAACCGGTAGTCAACCATACATTATACCCACACACATTACAGTATTGTAAGTACAGCCAACGACATCAAATCAAGTCTTATATAAACAGAAACCACAGAACTTAAACACAGGACGCTTCGGGAACCTCCACGTGAGGCACAATGGTTGGCTGACAACGGAACACAAATCTAGACAAAAGCCTTCAGACTCAAACTCCAGAATGCTCACCTATACATATATATACAAACAGTAAGCTAAAGCCCAGTGAATAACATTAAGGTAAAGGGGTTAATGAATGAAATCCGAACATATCATAAGCGGAAAACAGATCATAGCATAATCATTCTCATATCAGAACATAATAATGGTACATCCCATAGAACACATCACAGAATGTCTTCCGACTAGAGTAATCGGTTCCGGATACCGATTAAACACATATCACCACAATGAAGTGGCTAACGAGATCTCATAATTACTTGTATGTCATGGACCCGCATTTTCATGCCGTCTCCCATGACTTGGGACTATCTATGGATGCCATAATAGATTTCAAATATGGAATATTCGTTCACGAAAACATATATCATTTCAGAAATCAGAACTTATCATATTTCATTTAGAACATAATTCATATGAACGTATCTTTACGCTAACGTTACTCACAGTGGTTCCAGTAAGCGGTCAATCAATCCTCGAGTCTTGACCTACAATCACAAAATACATAACACAAGCACCTCTTATCATTACACATTCATGTGGCCAACACGGCTTAGCGTTCATTACGTTGGTTCTTGTTCTTTCTTATCACAATGCTTAAACACACACACACTTGCAAATCCTTGACTTAGCACATTCGTTCCTTAGTGTGTTTCTAATCCATAACCTCATTATCAAAGCTTAATTAGGTCTTAGGAATGCCTAAGGTATAATGAGGATGCCAAAACATGAATTGGAACACTTAGTCAAATTTTCTGAAAATGAGGTCTACGCTCGAGCGTGGGTTTCCCCGCTCGAGCAGACATGCAGACAATGAAGCTCCGCTTGAGCATGACTTTCCCCGCTCGAGCGGACTGTAAACTCTAAAAGTACTGGATGCAAGGTTTTCACGCTCGATGAACGCTCGACCCACGCTCGAGCGTGGTTCATGAATTCAGAGTTCACGCTCGAGCGTAAAAGTCCCCGCTCGAGCGTAGGTCAAATTTTTGGAAAATCCAGATTGACCTCCCAAGCTCAAAACTCGAACTCAACTATCCAAAACACATCTCTTGGGCCCCAAAACTAGAGATAACATAGTAAACTTGTAAAACATGAAGAATTTAGGATCATTTCATAAAATCATGGCCCAAGGGTTTGTTAAAAACTCACAATTTCAACTTAAAACACGATGAATGTTCATGAACACAACATGCATGGGTTTTCTTGGTCTTGAGCTTCCCAAAACATGATCAAACACCACAAAACAACTTGAAACTTGATGATTTCCCCAAATGAAGATGAATTTCAAACATGCAAGAGAGGATTCATGGAAATCATGCTCAATTTGTAAGAAAATGTACATGCATGCATGAATTGCCACTCAAATCTTCCTTCTAAGCTCAATACACATCCTTAAACACATACTCTTCATGTTGATAACTTAGATTCATAATTTAGGGGTTGAATTCATACCTATAGTCTTGAATTAATCTGGCTCTACCTTAGTTTTGATGAATCTAAGCCAAGGTCTTCAATTCTCTTTTAATTCCTTCATCTCTCATCTCTAGAATTGCACACACTCTCTCTCTAAAAGAAAACCTCAGATTTTTGCACTAAGAGGAGCAAAGAATTGAGCTCAAAAATGAGTTAAGGCTCATATATATATATATGGTGCTAAAACACATTAATTAGAATATTAGGCTAACCAAACATGACTTAATTAATCGTTCTGAATCAATTTTTAATAAAACTTGCCATATGGTTCTAAAAATTCCAAATAACATAATGGTGTAGTCAATTTTGGTTTCGGATGCCGATAAGGCTTTCAATTTACATATTAAAGTGGAATTCCAAACAGATATTCTATAAGTAACAGATAGAAGGCCAAATATCATGCAAATTACATAATAAACCATAATTTATTTTAATCCTCTCATTAACATCCTTAATTACCGATTAGTGGCTAATTGTGGATCGGGGTTATTACACAAACCCATTAACCCAACACAGCTAAAAAACTTTTCTTCTTCCATTTTCTTCTTCCTCAAATCCATTTTCTTCCAGTTTTCCTCCAGTTTCTCTCAAATCCATTTTCTTCTTCCAGTTTTCTTCCATTTTCTTCTTCCTCCTCCTCCCTCTCAAGTCCATTTGCTTCTTCTTCCTTCGATCTGCAAACTCTGTATAAAAATAAAAATAAAAAAATATTAGGGTCTGGCTCACCAAAACGACGTCGTTTTGGCGAGGAATCATCTCAGCCATTGGTTCTATTAATGGGACACGTGTCGCGCCATAAAGGATCACTCTAGAGGATCCAGACGCCCACGACTTAGCTTGGACACAGAGCTACCCAATTGTTCAAATAGAGAGTCTGAACATTGGAGAACTAGGTAAGCTGAAGTTGATCAAATTTTACATTTAATTAGTTATGTTAATTTTTTTTAAAATAAATTAATAATATTACTGTGGGAGGTAAAATCTAAGCTCCAGGCCGAGACCCACCAACCTAGGATGGACAAGGCTAGGAAAGTGGCCAGTCGAGCTAGAATACGGGGCAAGACCAACCAATTGAGCTAGAATGCCTCGAAAAGTTGAGTAGGACCACGAGTCAGCTAGGACATTGAGCTATCCAAGTGTTCAAACAGATAATCCGAACATTAGGTGACTGGGTCAATGCATGGGCCACCCATTATGGACTCATCCAATCCTAGAAAGTCACGATCATGGAACACGATCCCATGCAGAGTAAAACAATAAGGAAGGAGTGACAGAGATCTCTTAACACTCAAACAATTAGGAATAAGTAGGGGTGGGCAACGGTTTATCCGATCCGTAAAAACCGCCCAACCCGCCCAATCCACATACAAATAGGCGGTTTCGCAAATACAATGCGGGCGGATGCGGTTTGAAATATGACATCTTTGTGGGTTACGGGTTTAACCCGCACCCAAAAGAAACCGCCCGCACTTTATTTATTTATTTATTTTTATCTTAACTATTGATTTCATTTCTATATCCCACCTAAATATTTTTGTCCAAAACAAAACACCTTTTATTTTTTGAACTTACTCTAGCATTACATTTGCTAATAGTATTATATCAACTGAAACTGAATAAATACTGATCATATTATTATTGTTACATAACTGAACTTGTCCCGGATGAAGTGTGATTTGGAATTTTAAATTCCTTAATGAATATGGAGTTATAGTTTAGGATTTTGAAATATATGCTTGTGTTAGTTTATGATTTGATTTAAGATTTTGAATGATTTGTTTGTGTTACGAATTGATTTTGTTGTATTTTTAATTTTATAAGTTTTAATTCATTAATTATTAATGTTGGAGCATTTTAGAAAATGGGAAGAAAACGGCCCAAAATAAATATTTACAAAATGACAAAAAAAAAATAAGACTCAAAAATAAAATTTTGAAGAAAAAAGTTCAATCCGCAAACCGTCCGCAACCGCACGCACAACCGCGAACCTTATCCGCACAAACCGCAAATTGCACTACGGGCGGTTGCGGGTTGTCTTTTCCCCAAACCGCATATATGCGGGCGAGTCCAAACCGATCCGCAAACCGTCCAAATCCGAAACGTGAACACCCCTAGGAATAAGGCCTATACAAGCAAGTCATCCAAACCTAAAAGGTACACACAACGATTCATACTCAAGGAAAAATGTTCCAAACCCCACCGGAGGTGACCCCCAGGACCCCCAGTGGGTTGTGATTGGCCAAAATTTTTTTTTTCTTCTCCAATCACCAACCCCCACGTGTATGTGGGAGTGGTGGGGGGAGGGGGGAGGGGGGAGGGGGGTCTCAATCAGATCTCCATACTCAAGCTATGCTTTTTTGTGCTTATTTCCACTACTAACTTACGCATTGATAAGTCTCTTGACGACGAGTCAAAGTTCTTCTTTCTTTGAGTGTTTTCAGGCAAACAATGAGAGTTTGAAGATTTTCTGACTTTGTTGTGCAAGAATAGAAAGTTTTTCGCCACACAATTACCTATAAAAATTATTCAAAAGTTATCTTAATAATTATGATTTATGTCTATCAATTATTAAAATTATATGAAATTGCTTAGAAAATGCGATAAAACAAATTACAATTGATTCACTCACTAATATAATATTTTCAAATTAGATTTGTCACCTAATATTTTAAGTGGGTAGAAATTAGTAATTTTAGTGTTTACATAAGCAAAATTTGTATAGATACAAATAACAATAAAAATAAATAATAATACTTACTTTGATCAACAAATATATATATTTTTAAATATGTATGAAAGTCTCATTTTTTGAGTTTACTTTGAGGCAGAGACGAAAGCAATGTATGGCCAAGAGTGGCAATGGCCCATCTTAAGCTTTTCAAACTGATGAAGTAATCCTATATTTTATAACAATTTTTATATTGTATATAGAAGAACTCGTAGTTTTTTTAAAGGGGTTTTTTTTTTTAGGGTCCCTGATATTAAAATTTTATAGTAGTATAAAGGACATTTAATATTTTCAAAATGTCTAAGGTCCCTCAACATTGATCCAAAGAAATTTCAGTCTAGAGAAATTCTAGTCCAAAGAAATTTCAGCCCAGAGAAATTCCAGTCTAGAGAAATTTCAGTCCAAAATTTTTTTTCCATGGAGATGGTTTGCAGATCCCCTCCAAAATATCTAACATATAAGCGGCTTATTGGAATCCCATATCCATAACCAGCCATTGTTGCTACATTGGCTGTTCTAAGTTCTGACCACTCATCCATGGGATTTTTGGCAGTACTGTAAAGATATGTAAACATTTCTTTGGATTCCCAGAATTTCTCTGGAGGAAGAAGATGATGAAGGCTTGAGTTAAAAATTTATCTAAGAAGTCTAGAATTTATCTGGAGAGAAATTTCTCTGAAATTTCAATTTTCTCTGAACAAAGTCAAAGAAATTTATGAACAAAGCCAGAGAAATTTTAATTTTCTCTGAGTAATTTTCTCTGCCTTATTTAAAATTGTGAACAACACAGAGAAATTTTTCTCTGGTTTGATTAAAACAATTTCTCTGAACTCGCTCTTCCCAGAACCCATTTTCTTTGCTAAGAAAAGAGTTTCTTTCACTGCAACAAGGGCTTTTCTCTCAACTTCTAAAGGAATAGTTTTAAAGGATTTTCATAAAAGAAGAACTCTCAAGGTATTTTTCATGAAAAGGATTTTCATGAAAAATGACACAGGAGCAAGCAAGTAACCCCCCCTCCCCAATGTCACTTTCATCACTCTCTCTCTCTGTCCTTCTTTGTTTAATGGCAACTTTGTGGCCTCCCTTCCTCTCCTTCTCTATTTAATGGCAACTTTGTTGTGGCCTCAGTTCCTCTCATTATCCCAATCTCACACCCAGAAGAAAAAACCCATCTCAGTCTCATCATTAATCTCTTACTATTATATATATATATACCCACATAAATGGACTTACCCAATTCTTTTCACATGAATGAATCGCTATAAGGATTCTTGACTAGGGTTTTGGATTTTTTCAGGTTGGGTCTTTGACTTAATTGTTGGTTATTATGTACGTACGTATACGAAGATATGAAAGTGTTTATATGATTGAAAGTTGGGAATTGGGTGTATTGGACCGAAAGAGAAGACATTGTCCAAGTGTTTTTAGTGAGTAAAAGCCATGAATTTCAGTTGCTTTGGAGGATTCAAAATTGAGGAAGGAGGCTCGCAAGATCAATGGCGATGAGATCGGGGAGAGAGAGATAGTGGTGGGATTGATTTGGAAATTTTTGTGTGGTATATATGACTGTGGGGGTGGAAGACCTTAAACATAATAAATAATATTGTGGATCTCTTACATTATCAAATATGGAAGAAGAACCTTAGACTAATTTTCTCTTTTTTAAAAATTCTTCCACTAATTCTTTATATTGCATAAGTATTCTTATATTGCATATAAGATTATCTCAAATTATTTAATATAATACTTAAATTCTTTCATTAGAATTTTTTTTTTTTTTACAACACTTATTTAGGCCCCTTTTAAAATAAATTTATGATTTCGTCACTACCTTAAGTCACCAAAAAGCTATAACCAGCACGCTAGTTATATCAATATTGAACGGCGAATTGCAGTAAAGGTCCTTATGGTTGGGGACTTGTATCACTTTGATTTTTGATTTTTTAATTTTGATATATTTGACCTTAAATTTTAAATTTTGTTCCAAATAAGGACAATTGAATATATCATTACTCAATTTTAAGAGTAAAGTCGTCAATTTAATAAAATATAAACCAATTTAACAAAAATAAATATCAAAAAATATTTTTTAATTTTAAAAATTTATTTCTATCCACCAATGATAAAATAATGTAAAATTGATAAATCTTTTACACATCTATTTATTTATTTTTACCAAATTAATTTTTATTATATGTTTGGATGAAGATCATATAATGGGTGGTTATAAGAGTATGGGGGTGAGGGACTTTAGACTACAAAAGAAAATATTGTGGACTTATTTCATTACTAAAAATTGAAGAGGGATGGTAGACTAATTTTCCCTATTAAATATATCGATTACACATTAAAAGCCTAGCAATCACCCATTACACAATCATCATCTAAACACATAATAAAAATTAATTTGGTAAAAAAAATAAATAAATGTGTAAAAGATTTATCAATTTTACATAATTTTATCTTTAGTGGATAGAAATAATTTTTAAAAATTCAAAAATATTTTTTTGGACATTTATGTTTATCAAATTAGTTTATATTTTATCACATTGACGACTTTGCCCTTGAAATTGAGCAATAGTATCTTCAATTGTCCTTATTTGGAACAAGATTCAAAATTCATGGTCAAATGTGTCACAATTGAAAAGTCAAAAATCAAAGTGACACAAGTCCCAAACTATAGGGACTGTTCGTGTAATTTGCCCAATATTGAATGTATGACTAGATTTAAATAAATGAATAAAAACAAGAACTACCTATTTGATTTCTAATACATTTCTCAAGTATAATCTCTAATCTTGACTGGAAGGTGCCATATATGTCATCTTGATTTCATGAAGCCCTCTCGGGTTGAAAGTTACTCTCATGAGTGTCATTGTTCTCTGAAAATAAAAAACTTGTTCAATCCATTTATGTTGGATCAGGGTTTTACGTTATCGTATTGTGTTAATAAGTCACGATAAAAAATTATTTTTAATGAAAATATCAAGTATGCGGTGAGATTAACAACTTTCCTATAAATTAAATTTATAAAACATTATTTAATAAATGAAATTATTCACAAAATGTTTAATTTCACCTCAATTGCATTTCCTTAATTTACAGGGGAAAAACAAAAAAATACCCTATTATTTTATTTTTTTTTTATTATATTGACTCTATAATAAGTAACAAAAAATACATATCTTACATTAATATGATAGTTTTGAATTCTTATTTTACATATATTTTTTATTCAAATAAATAGAGTTGTATAAAATATTGTGAGGTTGGGGTAGCGGGACGGGTGGCGGAGTGAGGGAAGAGAATGGTAGTGTTGATTAGTTTTTTGTTAGGTGTAGGGTTGCAGGTGAACAAAAGCGTTCATAAAATGGTTCAAGCTCAACTCTGTGAGTGCTCGTTTGAACTCAATTTATTAAATTTTTATTGTGTTCGAGTTCGAACTTAAACTCATTAAAATCTTAATAAATAAACCAAAATAAGCTCGACTTGTTAATTTGGCTTGTTAGTTAGCTCGTTTAACATTTATTTAAATAATAGAATAAATATATTATTTATATATTTAAATAATATAGATGTAAATAATAGCTAAATTTATTTATATATAAATAAAAGCTAACTATAGATAATACATTTATCTAATAGTAGCAGATGATATTAACCCTGTTTGGTAGGACTTATTTTCAACTTATTTCAGCTTTTAACTTAATTTAAGTTATTTCGATATGTTTGGTTCAGCTTAACAATACATCTTATAGCTTTTTGTAAGTCAAAAATCAACTTATTCTTTGAGTGAAGGAGGAGAAGCTTAATTTATAAGTAAAAAATCAACTTATGTTCACAGTTATAAGTTATAAGCTGTTAAGGTATAAGCTATAATTACTTTCCCATAGCTCTACCAAACAGGACCATTATTATTTTAGTAAAATATTAAATTTTTTCAGTATATTTATATATATTCTATATATAATTGTATAATCAAAGTTTTAAGTGTAATTTTAGTCTCATACGTAAGTATGAATTTATAATTTGCTTAGCTTGTTAAGGTTTGTGAATAGGCTCAAGCTTAAGTCAAGTCTAAGTCAACTCGACTCGAGTTTAGTTTGTTAAATTTTTATTGAGTTTGGGCTCGAATTCGACCTCGTTAAAATTTTAATAAACAAATCTAAATATATTAAAACTCGGTTCGGCTCAACTTATTTGCAGCTCTAATTAAGTGATAAGAAATTAATGTAGAGAATTTAGGTTCAAGTGAATGTCAGTATTTAAATCAATAATGTAGTAGGAATTAGTATATTTTTTTTCTCACGCGATAAGAAGAGTAACTAAAAATTTATCAAAGTGAACTATGACAAATAAATTAAGAATAGAAGCACAAAATAAATTTTTTTATTAAGGATTAAAGTGGAAGAAAATTCTTTTTACAAACTAAATTATATTGTTGAAGAGAATGCCAAGTTTTAACATGAAAAAGTAATGAAATAGTTTTCTAAAATGTGATTCTTAAAGAAATTTAATTCAAAATTCAAAACAAAATAGAAAGTTTTTAGCTTTTTGTATTTTTTTTAAATTTTTTCGTATTATGTACTCTTAATTGAACCCATTGTTAATAATTTTTTATTTCATCATTGATCAAATTAAAATTAAATTTAAAATGTATGCACCAAATTATGCAACAATTAAAATAAAATTTTGACCAATTTAAAAGAATTAAAAGTATAATTTAGGAGTTGTTTGGAATGATCTAAATAAGTGTATTTTTTGACTTTTTATAAAATATGAGTTAGATTTGAGTTGAATTTGAAATGATGTGTTAGAGAAATAATGTGAAATGATTTGATTTAAATAAAATAATAACATTTTAACTTTTTATCTTTTTTTAAACATGCCAAACCAATCCGTAATCTAAATTTTTTCGCATGATGGTCGCGTTCCAAATCTTGTTCATCTTACAGTGTAAAAACTATTATGATGATATCTACGAAATAATTAGTCAAATCTTTAGAACGTGATCGTTGTCCTTTTGGGCTTCTAGAAGGCAAGGGATAGAGATTCGCTATAGTTAACCAGACCATGACTTACGATACGGCCCACCGAAGATTACTGTATCACTGCCCATACGACGTCGTTATTGACGACCCCAGCTGTCATAGAAGCGCCCTTAAGTTCTGACCAATCAACAAATAATTAGCCATAGTATGTTTTAATTGAAGAATTAGCAAAATAATGCTAGAGATTATTTGACTCATAAATTTATCAACAATGCTACATAGCCCGAATTCCTCTGGCTCGAATGCCCCGAAACCACGAAACGACGTCGTTTCGTGGTTTTAATTTTTTTTTTTTTTCAGCAGAAGAACGAAGAAGAAGACGGCGGAGGAGGGAGAGGGGGAGGGCGAGGGCGAGGGGGACTGGAGGGGGCCTAAAAAATGGGCGAGGGGGAGGGGGAGGGGGAGGGGGAGGGGGACGGGAGGCGCGGCGATGGCAGAGGCGATGAGCATGACGATCAGCGACGGAGGGCGACGGCGGGAGGCGGGGCGGGCGGAGGCGGGGAGGCGATGATAGGGCAGAGGCGACGGCCGGCGGAGGGCTGCGAGCCTCCTCTGCGAGCCTTCTCCTCTCTCTCTCTCTCTCTCTCTCTCTCTCTCTCTCTCTTCTGAAAATCGGGGCATTAGAGGCGGGGAAATTCGGGCCCCAAATCATTTTTCTAAATTTATTTGTAATGATGTGGTAAAAAAATTAGATAATTAATTATTGATTGCGTAATAAATTAAAAATTGGCACATATCTTAACATATTATCAGGAGTAGAATTGTGAGTGTTTTTTTTAGAGTTTCAAATATATATATATATTTTAAAATTTTCGGGGTCTAAAAACTTAATCCTAAAATTTTAAGGAAAATTTACTTTAAACTATTTCTTTATCCTTAAATTATTATTCTGAACAATTATCCTTTTAAATTATTGACAGTAATTTATTTTATTTCAAATCATCAACGAATTAATATTTTTGGAGAAATATAAAAAATAAAAATAAAAAATCCCAAGGTTTGATCATTGTAACAAAATAAATTTTAAGTTTTTAATTTTATCAATTTAAATTATAATTTTTTGATTTATTTTCAATATAAACTATTTGTCTATTTTTATTTAGTAAAATTAATGAAAAATATTATTTAGTTATTAAACTTTTGAAAAATTGTATTTTCGCTAGTTTATGTACACTTACATTGCATTTAATGGCTAAAATACTCTTTTTCTGTTAACGAAACTAAGTAAATGACTTAAATTAAAAACAAATCAAAATATTAGAGTCTAAATTGTTAAAATTAAAAATTCATAATTTATTTTGTTGAAATGATTAAACTCTAAGAATTTTTTTATAATTTTTCCTAATATTTTTGATAAATTATTATAACTATCCACAAACAAAAATATTTGTGAATCTAATTTGTTTAATTATTATATTCACAAGCAGCAATTTATTACAATTCGTTGAATTTTATATTTTATTCAATATTTTAAAAATAATCAGTTTTTTTTTTTTTTTTTTTTTTAACATTACACAATATCTTGATATATATATATATATATTTTCTATCTAATATAGTGAATTAGTACCCTCAATTAATCACGTGCATGTCAACAAATGTTTATTGTGTCACTAATATTAAACTTGTTAATGGTTTAGGGTAATGATTTATTGAAATTTTAGCTTATGGTCTCTAATATTAAGATTTTATCAGATAAAAGACATATAATATTTTCATAGTAATTGCAATCCCTCAACATTTTTACAAAGGCACAGAAAAATTTCAGCATAGAAAAATTTGTCTTCATAGAGAAATTTCTGCTGTTCAAAGAGAAATTTTACATTCACAAAGACATTTCATAGGAAAATTCATCACAAAAAAATTTGTGATTTTTTTTTTTTTGTTGTGATAAGTTAAAATTTCTCTAATAATATTATTGAAGAACCTTAACTAATAAGAAAAAACATATTGGACCTCTATTATTACTAAAAGTTAGAGAGTTATTTCACTAATTTTTCCTAATTTATTAGGTAATTGTTCAAATTGATAACATAATGGTAAAATCACACAAAACAAAAATATTTACTGATTTGCTTAATTGGTTATATTCGGAAGCAATAATTTGTAATAATTCATGTATTTTTGTGTTTTATTAAATCTTTTTTTTATAAAAAGCAAATCTATAGCTTTAATTAATCAGTTGTGTATCCGCACGGATGATACTGCCAAAAGGATTAATTGGTATATTAATTAGTATACTAACAAATGATATGATATAATTTTAAAAAGAATTAATTACCAAAAAGTCCTATCTACATATTTGGTGGTAGCTTGGGTCCTGTCAAAAAGTTTTTGAACCATTAAGTCCCATTTATAGGTAAAAAGACATTTTGCCCTTTAATTCCAAAAGTGAGAATGTTCTCAATTTTAAAACTGAGAATGTTCTCAATTTATAATTATCAAAACTAAGAAATTTCTCAATTTTTTTCTAACTAAGAATATTATCAAAACTAAGAAATTTATAATTATCAATTTTGAGAAATTTCTCAATTTTCTTCATGATTAAAATTGAGAATATTATAAACTGAGAATACTCTCAATTTCAAATTAGAATTCAAAAGAACAATGTAGTCGAGTACATAGGGTTACAATTTCAGATCTGGTGAACTTTTTGACTTGGAAGGTTTCAATTTGGGGTTCGATTCGAAACCCTGGTGTGATCTGCGTACTTCTGACATCTAATATGTTATTTTGGACATGCTGGAAAAAAATCTCCACTAATTTAAAATGAGTTTTACAAATTTAGCCTCGAAACATAGAGATTCCATTGTACATTGTATTAAATAAAAATAAAAATAAATAAAAATCTAAGCTCTTTTATTGTGTGTGAAGATCGAATTGGGACTGTCTTAGTGCTTGCTTTTTTATTTTACAGAGAAAAAAAGCTGACAGTGGTAATAATAATAATAATAATGAGAATTTTCTCATGATATTTTTTGGGAAAGTGGAAGCAGAGAGAGAATGCAGGAAAGTGGGTCTGGGTTTGGAGGAACGTACCAGAGAGAGAGAGAGAGAGAGAATTGATCGAAAGAGAGAGGAATTGAAAAACAGAGAGAGAGGTCTTGGAAGGATAAATTGGGCTATTAAAAATTAATGGGACATGAAGGAACAAATAATTTTATTTAGGATTTAATGGATTATAAGTTCACAAAATGGGACTTGTATGTAAATGCCTCTTTTAAAAATTTTAGATTTTTGTAGTTTGCATAATATGTGGGGTCATGGTTTTGAAGTGATAATGTTGTAACATCTATCTATCTATTTATATATTATTTAAGGAAAATGAGATTTTTAAGAAGAAGCCTTCTAGAAGTTTCAAACCCTTATTCTAAAATTATTGAATTTTTTTAATTTTAAACAATTAAGAAAATTCTCATTGGCTAGTTTCTATTTACCTTTTATTTTACAATTACACATCAGAAAAAGAAAGAAAAAATGAATTGTTTCACTTACATAAAAATGAATCTTATGCTCCCATTTATATAAGCAAAAAAAGATTTTTAGTGAGAAGTCCTATGATCAATATCTTATACTCATTTTTTTTTAATTTTAAACAATTAAGAAAATCTCTATTGACTAATTTCCATTCAACTTTTAGTTTACAATCCCACATAGATATTTTCATTTTAAAAATAATTTTGTATGAGATTTTGAAACTCTCATAATATTTAATTTTAAAACAATTACAATCTTATATCCAGAAAAAAGAAAAAGAAAAAAGTGAGTTGTTTCACTTATATAAAGTGTTACAATTTCACATCGGGAAAAGAAAGAAAAAGTGAGTTGTTTCATTTATATAAAGTGAATCTTATAAAGGAAGTTTTGAGAGGAGAAGCCTTCTTGAAGCTCCAAATCCTCTTTATAAAATTATTGAATTTTCTTAATTTTAAATAATTAAGAAAATTCTCATTGGCTATCTTTCATTTACCTTTTATTTAACAATCCCAAATCCTAAAAAAAAGAAAAAAAGTGAATTGTTTCATTTATATAAAGTGAATCTTATGTTTCAATTTATATAAATTATTGAATTTTCTTAATTTTAAATAATTAAGAAAATCAACATTGGTTAGCTTCCATTTAACTTTTATTTTATAATCTCATCTACTCATGGTGAATAGTTAGAGAAATTGATATTACATTTAATAGTTAACTAGCAGTTGACCCGTACAATGCACATGTTATTTTATTTATTTATTTATTTTTTTAAATTTGATGGTACAATATGTGTTATAAAAGAATAATTTTAACTTTAATTTAAAATTAAAATTAAAGTATGACTTCAATTATTTATTTTGATAATATTAGCGCTATCGTTCTATAAAATTGTTACTCGAATACTTATGTATATATATATATTAATTTTAGTTAAATTAATTGTTATTTAGATAATTTTAGTTCTATCGTGTTATAAATTAATTGTGTATTTTGATTATTGAATTTTCTTAATTTTAAACAATTAAGAAAATTCTCATTGGCTATCTTTCATTTACCTTTTATTTAACAATCCCAAATCCCAAAAAAAAAAAAAAAGTGAATTGTTTCATTTACATAAAGTGAATCTTATACTTCAATTTATATAAATTATTGAATTTTCTTAATTTTAAATAATTAAGAAAATCCACATTGGTTAGTTTCCATTTAACTTTTATTTTATAATCCCATCTACACATGGTGAATAGTTAGAGATATTGATATTACATTTAATAGTTAACTAGCAGTTGACGCGTATAATGCATATGTTAATTTTTTTTTTTTTTAATTTTTAAATTTGATGGTACAATATGTGTTATAAAAGAATAATTTTTACTTTAATTTAAAATTAAAATTAAAGTATGACTTTAATTATTTATTTTGATAATATTAGCGCTATCGTTCTATAAAATTGTTACTCGAATACTTATGTATATATATACATATATATATATATGTATATATATTAATTTTAGTTAAATTAATTGTATATTTTGATAATTTTAGTTCTATCATGTTATAAAAATGTAATTATCATATAATAATTTTGTATGATATATAAAATAGTAAAATAAATACTCATTTTGATATTAAAAATTATAATTAAATTAGAAGAATAATTAGTAACATAAAATTAAAAGTAATTCTAACTATTTAATTTGCTTTTATATTCATTTGGAAAATAAAAATATGTAGAAATAAAAATTAAATATAAATATGTTGTAGTTGGATTATCATATAATAATGTTATATGACACACGCGCGCACACACACACGCATATTAAATTATAAGATTGTAAAATAAGCACTCTTAATTAAATTAAAATATCAACTATATAAAAAAAATTCAACAGTGACTAACCAAGAAAGAATTGCATAACAATATCTAAACTCAATAAGAAAAAATAATAAAAACATCCAAACGATATATGCTGTAAATCCAAAATCTGCACAATATGATGTCAAAACATTAAAAAAAAAAAAAAAAAAAAACTTAGTGTTGAACAATTGAAAAAGTAACTTAAGTAGTAAATCTAAACTTTAGAGGTTGCTTGATAGTATCATTATTATGTAGGTTTTTTCTCCTGTGAGTTGTGATTATATAAAATAATATAGGAAATGAATAATAATTTCATATATAGAATCACTATAAAATTTAAACGACAAATTCATAATATAGAATAATATAAAATTGGTATTGAATATAGAATAATACATGCGAAAAAAAAGAAAAAAAAAAAGAAGAAGGTAATTTAGTATTAAAAAAAATCCTAGTATCCTTGAAAGAATTAAGAAGAAATACGTGAAATACAAAATTGGTGAATTATCTCAATTTATGATGAAAAATATGTGGAAAAGAAATATTTGTCACATAGAGTCTATATAAAATATGTAAAGTTAGTATAATTTAAATTAGGTGAGTTTGTGTAGAACTCTATATATAATTAAGAAAATACATGTTGATGTGACTCTCTGAGAAAAAAAAATAAACCCTTATAATGTGCTACCTAAGCATGGGAAAAACACTACTTTTAGGGCTCTTTTTGGTACATGGTTATAATCTGATTTTTGGATTATAATCAACCTCTTCTCTCACAAAAAAGCTGATTATAATCTGCTTTTTACCAAAAAGCTGATTATAACCATCTTCCCAAAATAGGCCTTAATCTTCGTCGCTTACAGAGTTGGAAGTCTCGATGTTCTCAACATCGCCGCCACAATTTTCGACAACGAAGACTCTTGGCATTGTTCATAGATGCATTGATTTCATTGCTGCTAGGGCTCTCTCCACAGATCCATCTTTATTTGGATGGCTAGTGAATGAAAAATCCTTCGGAAATGGTTGCTGGAAAACTACCGACAAAGCTATAGGAGCAAACTCTTGGTTCGATAGACTAGCACATCTCGGTCTAATTCTATTCAAACGCTTGATTTCTTCTATGAAAGCTTGAGATCTCAGTCTAGAGATCATCGAGATCTCATTTGCTACACGAAAAGACACATTCCAGGTATTTCACGCGATGGTCAGATCTAGAGCTTCAAGGCAAGAGAGAGAAAAACAATGTATTTGTGAGGCCCCTAACCTTTGTAAAACCTATTAAATCCTTGACTTTTGAATTATTTCAATAAAACTCTCCAATCTTTATTTGTCTTCAATTCTAGTTATAGAATTGAACATGTATGCCAATCGAAAACTCGAAAACCCTGATTGAACCCGGAACTCAAGAACCACTTATAAAACCCAAATAATAATTAAATTAAATTTCTAAGTATATTTTTCATACAAAAAACCCTAAGTTTCCGGTTCTCAATATAATTCGCCGTTTAATTCAAAATAAAGAAACTTTATCCGAATTAAATTTCCAGACCTTAAATAAATTAAATACTACACTTAATTAAACGTTCAAATTCATAAATTAAGATTCTTGGCCCTCATATTCTTATTAAATCACAAGTTAACCCCAAGTTAGTACCATTATACATATATTTATACCTTTTATTTCTATGGATTTTGTATACAAAATAAATAGGAAAATCCCTCAAATCTTGAGCACATGGCCAGCCATTATACCTTCTAGACTATAATTATTGTACTTTAGAGACAAATCCCTTGAATCAGGGAAATAATTATGACTTTGGTACCAATTCTATATATATACATGTATATATCTAAAATACTTATAACTAGAATGGTTTAAATTAGACTTAAGCCTAACTAGATCATAATTAAATACATAATTAAGGTCCTAATTATCCATTATTCCATTTCATTTGAACTAAATACAACTCAATTCCATTACATTTCAACCAAAGGACATTTTAGACAATTCATATCATTTTTCCTATAAATACACCACCATCCTCCATCTATATGAACATCAAACACCACACCCACACACCCATACAGAATAGAGAGAGGGAGAGGAATGGAGAGTGAGCTTGTGGGAGGGAGAAGAAGAGAAAGAGAGCAAGTCTTGCAAAATTAGTTCCATAAGCATTTAAGTAAGCTACAACACAACTCTCTTTTATTTTCCTTTTTCAAATACATGTTATTGGATATTTTATATAATATTTTCAGATGTGTTGTAATGGTGTTCATGTGTTCAAAATGGATGAATTGGGCTTCAATCATTCTTTTACTCATTTCCTCTTAATAGATGCAAAACTATATTTTCTTTTCATGTCTCATATTTTTTTAAAAGCATACCATCACTCTAAAAATTTGAGTTATTGATACATTTAGTATATTTTCATCACAAAATAAGTGAAAAATTTCCCTTAGTTGGCCTCTTTTCTCACAAATCTTCTTATTTTGAATATTGTATATGAAAAATCTATTTTATAGCCAAATTTCAAAAATTCTAGGAAAATGTAGAAAAATCTTCTGGACCTCAATTTTATGTCAACATCTTCCTTAAAGAGTTATCTTTCAAGTAAAATTAATTTCATTGAAAAAGAGTGAGCGATTTGGAAGAAAACTCAATTTTCGTAACGGTCGACAAATCTGGACAGTGCTGGAGTGTTTCTTAAATAACTAAAAATCTAAAAAAGCTATTCCATTTCCGAAACATGTTCTGAAAACTAGATTAAATTCTCTATGAACCATAGAAAGGCCGAGTTCGGAAAAAAATTGAAATAGCCCTTTTGATTTTAATATTTAATTGGTACTAATCTGAAAATTTAGTTTTGCATGGGTGTTTTATGCTCTTGTGTTCATGAATATGCTTATTAGTACATGATCATGTCTTGGTATGATATTACATGTATTATGTTATGTTCTTTATCTTCTTCAATTGATGATGTTCATGCTTATGTAGATATTACTATCTTGATAAGTTGTTTTAACTTTATTTTAAGACATCTAACTCAACGGAAACCTTAATTGGGGTGGTATTGGGTTTTCGATCACTTGGATTAGAAAGATATGATAATGTGTTAAGTATGGATTGAGGGGATGTGCTCTCTAATTGAAAGTTAAGCCTTGCACAAGCAGTTATCGCATAAACCCTAGAATAGAACAGACATATTCGGACTCTTTGCGATGATTTGATTTGGTGAGATAAGGTTGGGTCCAAATGGGACACTCAGGAGGATAAAACTTTTTTTTGGAAGGATAAAGTTGGATTCAAGATGATAAAGCCTTTTTCTTTTCGCCGTCCCTTTTGAGGCCCTGCAGTTGGCGCTACGCAGTATATAACCGTTGGTATCCGAGGTTAGTTCTGTAACAAAGCAGCAAAAGGGGGAGTTTTGAATAGTCCAGTGTCCAATTCATATGGTTAGGAGGATGAAATCTCTTTGGGGATTTCTAGAATACTAACCACTAACATTATAACCTTTGTTATCTATTTGAATGACATGTTCCTTTCCTTTATTATTAAAATTGTTGTTATTGACTTGAAAGTCATGCTTCGCTACTTGCTTCTTGTAAATATGATGGTGTATTAGATTGGAAAAAAAGGACAGGGTGTGTGTGCATTTACTGGGCATTCAAAACTCATGGCGTTTCATGTCAAGTATTAAAGACTATTAGACTGGTCGAAGGCAAAGCTGAAGCATTTGGAGACGTACGGCTACCCTAGGAGGATTAGAAACTAGTTTGTAAATGTGTTTTGAGGTTGTAAGTGATAGATCCCATATTGTATTTAAGACTTGATTTTGTAATTATTATATATCTATACATATCTTTTATATTATCCAACCCTTATGTTTTATCAACTTATGTAGACCTTGTGTTAATATGTTGTTAAGATCTGTCAAAAGGGTAGCTTTGCTATCTAAGGAGATTGGACTTTGAAGGGAGGCTAATTTGACTTCTCCAATCTTTCCTGGGATCTTACTTGGTTATTAACCAAAGGATTCTTTGGTGACATTCTCTAACTCGTAATCTTAGATAAACTCTATATTTATTTGTTAATATATTCTCTGATGTTCCCGATTTTGGAGGCATCACAGAATTTGTTGTCGATATACATATACATATGGTTAGGGTTTTGCAGAGTGAACGATTGTTGTTGTTTTGATTGCATTTGAGACAGAGAAATGAGGGGGGCTTGGAAATCCATAGTCATCTAAGACATCACTGGCGAGAGCTCATGAAATTGGCCGAAAAAGTGAGTTAGTGCAGGAGAATTTAGGGGGCTCAAATTAGGGATTTTTGGTTTGGTTTGGTATATAGCTTTTATTTGCTTAGTTTTGAAGAGAGAGAGAGAGAGAGAGAGAGAGAGAGACCGACGAAGTCATTTTTTTGCTTTTATTTGTTGTTGTATGGTTCTCTTGGGTCTAGAAAGACCATCCTGGCCATTGCAACGAAGTCTGGGGCTATGTTTATCAACGTTAGGGTTTCAAATTTGAACAGATAGAAAGAGAAAGAGAAAAGAGGAAGAGAGAGAGAGAGAGAGAGAGAGAGAGAGAGTTTGAAACATTTGTACAGATAAACAAATAGAAAAAGTTTTCATTAGATATAATTTCACACAGCTAAAGTTTCATTAGATAAAAAAGTAGATTTGAATAGATAAGAAAAGGAAATATTTGAACAGATAGTAAAAAAAAATTAAATAGATAAAAAAAATATTTGAATACATAAAAAAATAATTTAACAGATAAGAAAAAAATTTGAATAGATAGATAAAAATTTTGAATGGATAGAAATTGATTTGAATAGATAGTCAAAAGAAGTCAACAGATAAATTAAGCGGTAAAATTAGAAACAAAATGTTAAAATAAACAAAATGACTTTTCAACAAACTATTTCACAAAGAGTGGATCTCTTACTAACAAAAAAAATTCACTGGATCTAATGTTTTATACACTTCTTAAATTTTAGATTGGATTTATTACTAATTTTCTCAAAACAAATTCCATGCATAGAAAAAAAAAAAAACCCCACAAAAATAAGATGGCAATGTCATTTTTATGAATAGAAGTCATCTTCATACGTTTTTTGTTTTCAAATGAAAGGTATATATTAAATGACATTATTTTGTATGAAAAATTTCGTACAAATTTTTTATTTGCTTAGGGGTGTTTTGGGAAGTTGGTAAAAAGTCAAAAGCTTTTTACCAAGCCTTTTGGCTTTTTTGGAAGTGATTTCGGAAGTTGATAAAAAGTTGACTTTTTTGCTTTTTGGTTTAATATTTTTTAAAAGTGTCACATCACTCTAAAATGACCAAAATATCCTTACTTTTTGCATGTCAACAATTTTTTGAATTAATTAATTATAATGTTCCAGATGGTAGTTTGGTAAATTTGTAAGTGGCTTTTTTGGGTCTTCCCAAATGAGATCAGTGGCGTTTTTGCAAGGGTTGACGTTTTTGGGAAGTTGCTCAAAACGCAGCTTTTTGCTGCGTTGCCAAAACGACACTTAAATATATATATATTATAATGGGCTATGCTATGTACCATATACACGTTATGATATTTATGAGGTTAATTATTTAAATGTGATAATTTAATTTTATGAGTCATAATTAAAAGAAAAAAAGAATTAAGTTATAACTAAGTAATTCTTAAATGATAATTAAAATAATATCATAATTAATATAATAATAAATTATAACCAAATAGTAGAAAAGGTTATAAACCAAATGTGTACCATAGAATTTTCCTGAGGCAGGAGACTTTACTTTGCCTAAAGACAAAGAAAAGGGGTTTGAGAGTGAGAAAAGCAAATTTGCAGAATTTGACGCAGAAATGTGAGAGTTTTTTTTTTTTTTTGAACAGGGGAATTAACAACCAAGCAAACAAAACAGAGCAAAGAAAAACATAGCAAACTAGTAAATACCCAACAAAGCAACAAGGGTAGCTGGTGGGTTTGAGACCCAATCCTATGGGAGCTAACCATGCAGCGGCGTTTGTGCCACCCAATGGGCGAGTTGATACGTGCGAAATAGCTCCTCCGTATCCGTCTTGTTCATTCACATGTAAACTATTCTATTTTTCATCGTATTCGTATTGTTCATTCACATGTAAACTATCTTATTTTTTATTTGAGATGTGAGTTGATTTTTTAATTATTTTAATTATTTTAATTTGTAATTAAAATAGTTTCGTTTAAAATGAATTTTTTTAATTTTTTTAAATTTTTATGAAAATAAAAATAAAATAATTATAATTTAAATATGATAATTTTTAACATAAAACTAAAAAATTTATCTTATCCTTTTATAATTAAAATAAGAATACTACTATATGTATCAATTAATATACACATTAATATATTAAAAGATGATATATCATCATGAAAAATGCTAGAGATCTTAAAAATTTTACCAAAAGTTTTACCAAATGTCTCACATGGATGTGGGACCCACATGGGACCCACATTGTGTGGGTCCCACACCCATGTGAGACATTTGGTAAAACTTTGATAGAATTTTTGGAATCTGTAACATTACTGTATCATAATTTATATAGTTTTAAATATTTGTAACTTGTATAATAAATGTGGTCAATAATAATATTATAATATTAATTAGGACATTACCATATACACTAATTAATACCTATAACACTACTGTTAAAATAACCTCAATCTAATCCAAACTCACAAGCATCTTCGCATTTTCACTAAAACACCATAATATTTAACCAGCAATGTTAGGTATCATAAAAAAATTTTCATAAAAATAATTATAAAAACTTTGTGACTCTTAAATTACATTTAGAATAAAATATCACACTTAAATAATTTAAAAATCATAAATCTTTCATGATCATAATATTTTCATAATTCCTAACTTTTCTCGTGTTCCACACATGCAAACACCCAGGGCACTCTTTTCCCACTCTCGCTCTGTCTCTTCCCACTCTCTCTCATCTTTATCTCTCCACCAATGTCTTCTCATCTTCCGCATAACCATCTTACCACCACGAAACCAAATCATCTAAGGTCAGCCGGCCATTCACTGACACATATTCAATCGGGTGGTAATTCATTTCACTAATTTTTGGATTATTAATAATTTTAATGAGCTAAAAAAAAAAAAAAAAAAACTCAAGCCAAAACATCACATCATTTTAGTGGGACTACTGTGCCACATCATTAGTGATGCTCTAAAACTCCCATTTTAGTGCTCTAAAACATTATTCTATTCAATCTGCTCTCTATTCTTCCCATCATTTCTACACACACACAAATGGGTAATGCTAGGGATATCAAATTTTCTACCAAACAAATGACCAAATGTCTCACATGGGTGTGGGGTCCGCAATTTTGTGGGCCCCACACCCATGTGAGACATTTGGTCATTTATTTGATAGAAAATTTGGGACCTCTAGCATTTTCCCACACAAATAATCTCTTTGATGGGACCACTGTGCCACATCATTAGTGATGCTCTAGAACTCTCATTTTAGTGCTTTAAAACATTATTCTATTCAATCTGCTCTCTATTCTTCCCATCATTTCTACACACACACACATAATCTCTTATGTATAGTATATAGGGGAAATATATATCGTATATACGTATATACTATATTTCACATTTTTGTTATTTTTGTTTTGAAGTTGGTTGAGTTGAGACTGCGGTACGTTGAAGTCATTCCTATCCTATGAGATTTCTAGGTTTTCCGGCTGCCGGAATGTTAAAAAAAATCAGAATTCTCCGGTGAAATTATCTGTCGTTGTTGATTTGGTGTTTTGACATAAATTTCAATCTGAAGGAGGTTTCCAGCGGATCGTAATGGCGGCTGCGTTGGCCGGAGACGATCTGGCGAGATTGGGGAGTAGCAGGAGGAGTTTGGGAGGGTCGGGAAGCCGGAGGAGTTTGGGGGGATTGGGAAGCCGGGGGAGTTGGGCGTCGGCCAGTTTGAGAGAGGTATGGCAAGCGCCACCGGACGTATTCAGCCGGAGCGCTCGACAGGAGGACGACGAGGCGAAGCTGATGTGGGCGGCGATTGAGAGGCTCCCGACGTACGACCGAATGAGGAAAGGAATGCTATCCAAAGTTCTCGATAACGGTAAAGTTGTGCGTGATGCGATAGATGTCACCAATCTCGGAATGCAAGATAAACAACTGTTGATGGAGAGTATACTCAAGGTTGTTGAAGATGATAACGAAAAGTTTCTTCAGAGACTCAGGGACAGGACAGATAGGTTAACTCTCTCTCTCTCTATATATATATATGTATGTATGTATACATGTTTATAGGAGTTATTGAATTGTGAGATTTTGGTTAAGAAAAATCTTGGTTTGATTTAGTTGAATTTTGTTATGATTGACACAACAGAGTGGGAATTGAGATTCCGAAGATCGAAGTGCGGTATGAAAATTTGTCAATTGAGGGAGACGTACATGTTGGGAGCAGAGCACTTCCTACTCTGTTTAATGCCACCTTGAACGCAATCGAGGTATGCTTTCCTTTTGGATGAGATTATCTCAATTTCAAAATCTGATTTTTCCTTTTTTAAAATTTTTTTTTTTTGTGGTCCTCCTTCCACACACACAGATGTCTGGGTTCGACATTTAGAGGCTTGATTTTTCTCGGAAAATTGCCCGCGAGTAGTATGAATCCATGAATCCATGACTCTATGAGTATTGAATAGTTTTTCGTGTGTGGAATGAGTGTGTGTGTTTAATTGGGTGGATAAAGTAGACTATTCACTATTAGAATTATAATTCGAGAGAAGCTTTTTATTGGGTGTTTGTTTTTTTTTTTTAGTTCGCCGAATATGAAATTCAACCGAACTCTTTATTCTCATATGGGGAATTATACTATCCCAGGGGGTTATGAGACAATTTTCATTGAACTATTTACTGTTAGGATTAGAATGTGAAATGACTATTTTGACCTTTTATTATTTAATTATTTATTATATTTAATAAAATTTAATAAAATCTAAATATCTCAATGTAAAAATAAAATAATTTTGTTTAATTTTTTATTGATGTTTTATTTATTTAATTTTTTAAAATAATTTTTTATAGATATTTTATTTTAAAATTTTATTTATATTTTATTTAATTTGATTATTTAAATTCTAATAGATGTTTTATTTAATTTCACTGTTTAATTATTATTATTTTTAAAAATAAATTTATTTAAAATTTTAATTAAAAAAATAACATATATTTTTATTGATATTTTATTTATTTAATTTTTAAAAAATAAAATTATTTAATTGTGTAAAAAATAAAATAAAATAAAATTTTATTTAATCTAGTTAGAAATAATTAAAATATTAAAGATATGTTTAATATTACTATTACTTAGTAAATAATTAAAAAATGATAAAATAGTCTTTTGTTCATTTATCTTATCCAGTCCGTCTAACCAAATATTAGATTTATTAAAAATAGTCATTTTCAGACATTTAATCCTATGAAAAAACAAACACAAGATATATATCTAAGCTAACTAAATAATCCGGAAGATTCACAGTACTAAAATTCAAGTTCGATAAATTTTAATCCACTTGTATCTAATCCGTCCAATCAAACACACGGGGAGTGTAGAGCTGAGTGTAGAGCTCACTTTGACTCTAGTGGGATTCCTGTGGAATGAGTGTAGAGCTCACTATGACTCCAGTGGGATTCCTTTATTTGGGTTGTGTTAAATATGACAATCAGTCGCCTATACCAGGACCAAGACCCGTGGAAGCTGTCATGTCCCTATGAAACTTCTTTTTATTCTAATTAAAAAATAAAAAATAAAAATCTGAGCTTGACCCTTATGTTAAGGTTTATGAGCAGATAATTCAATCATTTATTTTAAGATAAATTATAAATACATCATTTAAAATTTACTTAAAATATAGATTATCCCATATACTTGGAAAAATTATAAATACTCTTTTGTAAGAATTTTTATTAACAGAATTAACTAAAAAAATAAAATTTCTAACTGTTCTCCTATGTAATAATAAAATTATGAGAATTATTAATTGAAATATATTTTTGACATTATTAAAAACTATTAATTGACTTGATGATTTAATGATAAAAGAGGCTATTTGCTATGAAATGAGAATCTTCAAGGGGGTGGAATGTAATGTTTAAAATTATATGGGACAATTCGTATTTTAAGTAAACTTTAGGAGTATATTTGTAATTTAACCTTGATTTTATAAATCTTTTTTGTACATATCATCTTCGGAAAAAATTAGATCTATCCAATAATTATAATTTTTTTGTTTTATTGCATTTGTTTCGAAAAAAAATAAATGGTTTATTTTTGAAAAAAATACTTATTCACATCTATAAAAAGAAAAAAAAAATAAAAAAAACTTGTTCATTTTTTAGGAGACAAATGCGATTAAATGAAAATGTTATGATTATCAGATATACCTTATATTTTCTATGAATGATACACACGAAAGACTTTACAAAATAAACGATTTAAATTATCAAAATAGAACTCATGATGACCTCCTACAGGCCCTAACATAATGGTTAAGTTCAAATTTTGTTGAATCCTTTTTTTATTAAACGTTTGTGAGAATTAAATTTTTTTTTTCTCATTTGAATAATTATAAAAAAATTTGTGTTAATAAGAGAATAAGCAGTTGTACTATGTATCAAGAGACTCAATTTTGTTGATATGATTTATTTATGAGTCATTCTAGAATACACATCTCTAAAAAGGTATGAACCATGTGTAAGTTGTCATAACTATAATTCTTTTCAGGAATAATTAAAAATGACAATGGGTTATAATTGAACACGTATAATTAAAGAAATTTCGATTATAATCAAGATAATAATTACTATAACTTATGACCAATAGTACAATAAGGTATAACTAATACCGCAATAAGTTATAATTAAGTCATAAATAACACCATAATAATTTGTAATAAAAAATCACAAACGGCATAAGTATGACATATGTAATATACAATTTACCATTATTATTTAGAAATGGACACTTGGGCCTGTTTTTATTTTATGTGTTCTACGTTATATTTTAAAAATACAAAGTAAAAACAATGGATATTTTTTAACTTCTTATTATTTTGTTTCTAAGAATAAGAATAAGAATAACAAAAACGAAGAAAATGAAAACAAAAACTATAAAGGCCTTTAGAAATTTTTTATTATGATTTATTTTGGGTTAAATATACCAATGACCCTTAACTATTAGCCAATTTCAGTTTGTCCTCTTAATTATGAATTTGTATATTTCCACCACCTCGACTATAAAAATGCAGAACTTCCAACCCTCTAGAAGGGGTCTTGGTGTAATTCACCACTTGTATTTCATTTTTCTTAAGAAATTTTGAATGGGTAAAATTTAAGCCATTCAGAAAAAATAAAAAATAAAAATGAATCAGTAAATTTGCGTATCTTCATTTAGATTGAAGTAAACAAGAAAATGATATCACTAAATCTTTGCTTTAATTGTCAAGCAAAATTTATTACCTTATATATATATCAGTTTCATGTTGTTTGATGCTCCATGAATAATGTTACTATAAAAAGAAGATTTTACATTTTTCATAAGTTTTGTGCTTTACTTTGGTGACTTGCTAACATTGTTTTTGCCTATTGTGAACAATAGAGTCTTCTTGGACTAATTCGGCTTGTCCCTTCAAAAAAGAGAAAAATTCAAATACTTAAAGATGTTAGTGGCATTGTGAAACCTTCAAGGTAAATTTTAGTGTTAAATGTGTTTATTTTTTATTTATTTATTTATTTTTCTAAGTAAATTTTTTTTCAAATGTTTCAAAAATTGCGGAAGCAATATTTGCTGGTGTAAAATACAAGTTTCCTATGTATTTTGACATTGATAAGAAGGTAACATGGAAAAGTATTTTGAATTCTGTTATTTTACAAACTTATATGGTGAAATTTGCCTTTCAATTTTAGTTTTCTTTTTCTTTTTAATAAATAATGCAAACTAATTTACCTTTTGGTTGTTTGTATTCCAAATATTACTGAAACCATTATCCCACACATATTTTTCATTGTTTTTATTGATTACCGCGATTAGTTGTTTTGTTGAAGTAGGTAATGTTAATCTATGTTCTATCACTCCTTTCATGTTTTTAATTACTGATTTCATCATTTTCAGGATGACACTGCTTTTGGGTCCACCAGGCGCGGGGAAAACAACATTATTGCTAGCACTTGCAGGGAAGCTTGATAAGAATCTAAGGGTGTGTTTCTTATTTTCGGTTAATAATTTTCTTTGTTAATAATTAGTGTGTTTGGATACTGATGACTTGGAGTTTTGAACAGGTATCTGGAAAAGTTACATATTGTGGTCATGAGTTGAATGAATTTGTTCCTCAAAGGACTTGTGCTTACATTAGTCAGCATGATCTTCACTATGGAGAGCTGACAGTAAGAGAGACATTGGATTTCTCAGGACGCTGTTTGGGGGTTGGCACAAGATATGAAATGCTGGTGGAGCTCTCTAGACGAGAGAAAGAAGCAGGAATTAAACCAGATCCTGATATTGATGCATTTATGAAGGCCACAGCAATGTCGGGCCAAGAAACCAGTTTGGTTACAGATTATGTTCTCAAGGTTCAATGATTAAATTTCAAGCTGTTACATTTATTTTTCTATTTTAGGAGTTCATTTTTAAAAAACAAAAAGCAAAAACTTACTATTAATGAACTTATAACAGATACTCGGATTGGATATTTGTGTGGATATTATGGTTGGCAATGACATGAGAAGGGGCATATCTGGTGGACAAAAGAAACGTGTGACCACTGGTATGCTTTCAAATCTAAAAAGCGATATATTTATTATTCTTCTTGTTTTCATATGATTTCTAGAAATGGTTCAAGCATGACTAAATTATTCTTCATTTGTAGAAGCCATGCCATTTGTCTTCAGTTTTAATGGCATTAGACATCCATTTAATTGTTAGATTCCTAGTAGTTTTTAGTTGCTGCAAATACTTTTCCACATATTGTGTCGAAAATATCTATTGTCCACTTCAATTTTGCTACATGCTGGTGATTATGGTGACCTGTGTTATATGTGCTGCTATTTTCAAAATCAGTCTAGCTTCATCACAATCTTTTATTTGTTTTTCAATAGTTTTCATTGCTTGTTAGTTTGCTTTTGTGCTAATTCACCCGTCTAATACCTTTTTGGTTTAACTAAATTCAGGAGAGATGTTGGTTGGACCAGCAAAAGCTCTTTTTATGGATGAGATATCAACCGGGTTGGACAGTTCTACCACCTTTCAAATTATCAAGTTCATGAGGCAAATGGTTCATATAATGGATGTGACCATGATCATCTCTCTCTTGCAGCCAGCTCCCGAGACTTATAATCTATTCGATGACATCATATTACTTGCAGAAGGTCAAATTGTTTATCAAGGTCCACGTGAAGATATCCTCGAGTTCTTTGAAGTAATGGGTTTCAAATGCCCAGAAAGGAAAGGAGTTGCAGACTTTCTCCAAGAAGTAACTTCAAAGAAGGATCAAGAACAATATTGGTTCAAGAAGAACCAACCTTACATATATGTCTCAGTTTCTGAATTTGCTGAGGCCTTCAACTCATTCCATATTGGTCAACAACTAGCAGCAAATCTTAGTGTTCCTTACAATAAATCAAGAGCCCACCCTGCGGCATTGGTGACAGAAAAGTATGGTATCTCCAAAAGGGAACTCTTCAAGGCATGCTTTGACAGAGAGTGGCTACTAATGAAGCGTAACAATTTTGTATATGTGTTCAAGACTACCCAGATAACAATCATATCATTGATAGCCATGACTGTGTTCTTCCGGACAACAATGCCATCTGGCACCTTGGTAGACGGAGGAAAGTTTTTTGGAGCTCTTTTCTTCAGTCTTATGAATGTGATGTTTAATGGGATGGCAGAGCTTGCGATGACTGTTGTTGTGCTACCTGTCTTCTATAAACAAAGGGATTTTTTATTCTATCCTCCATGGGCTTTTGGCTTGCCAATTTGGGTCCTTAGGATACCTGTTTCATTCATGGAATCAGGGATATGGGTCATTCTTACGTATTATACAATTGGGTTTGCTCCTGCTGCGAGCAGGTAAGAGTGGTTCACATGTTCTTGGCTCTTCCAGTGGTAGTGTTCTTGTCAATGTCATTGCTTACTTAATTCTGCATTAGAAATTTATTCTTCCCGCTCTGCATTTAGTGATTGCTGGTAACTAATAATTTCTTGTAATTAGAGTTTATTTCATTGACAAATATCCTTCATCTCTTTCAGGTTTTTCCGGCAGTTCCTGGCATTCTTCAGTGTACATCAAATGGCTTTGTCTCTGTTTCGTTTTATTGCTGCATTGGGGAGAACGCAGGTTGTTGCAAGCACTTTAGGCACCTTTACCTTGCTAATGGTTTTTGTGCTTGGAGGATTTATAGTTGCCAAAAGTAAGCTGTTGATATATACGTTCACTTTGAGACTTTCTTGTAATTAGAATGAGCTTTAAATTAATTAATTGGCTACATCACATGTTGAATATTGCTTGACATTTGGTCAAAAGTTATGGATTTTTTTATGAGATTGCTTATGTTAGATGATCAGAACATTACAATAATTTATTTATATTTGTGATCGCAGACGACATTCAACCATTTATGATATGGGGTTATTATATTTCTCCAATGATGTATGGACAGAATGCAATAGTTATGAATGAATTTCTTGATAAAAGATGGAGCGCCGTAAGTTCTCTTTTATGGTTGGCTTGTGATCTTTACCTTTTTATTTTTAGTTCAAATGTTGCTTTTATTTTCAGGTTTGTCATTGTAGTTCACGTTGTAGCCTCATAAAAAATTTAAACGTTTTTTTTTAATGCAGAACAACACAGACCCCCGAATTAATGCTCCTACAATTGGGAAAGCCCTTCTTACCACAAGAAGCTTCTATAAGGATGATTACATGTTTTGGGTTTGCATTGTAGCACTTATTGGGTTTTCTCTTCTCTTCAACATTTTGTTTATTGTAGCGTTGACTTTTTTGAATCGTAAGTCATCTCATCTAGTAATTTGGTTTGGGTTTTTTTATTAGAAAAGTAGAATTTCTTTGTTGAAAGTAGAACTCTTGGATTGACAACCCTGTTTGTGTTTTCTCTATTTCAGCTCTAGGTGATTCGAAAGTTGTAGTCTTAGATGAAGATAATGAAAAAAAGAATAGGAAATCATCCTTTGGACAAATGACATCTGAAGGTTCGAGTCTGTACCTTTGCCTCTTGTTGATCTTTACTTGATTACCTCTTCTTCCATTCCTTATACTGCTAATTAAGTTAACATTTAGGTTACTAGTTACTAATTGTACAAGCTTGGAGGAGTTAAAATCCATTTGTTTAAGTTGTTCAAAGAGTCTCATGAGTCCATCTCTTTGATCATTTTTAAAGTTCATGGTGAGTAGAGAGTTGCATTGTGTGTGTAATGATGGAAATGAAGTTGGGATACCAAATGTCCTAGACTATGGAATGACATCTAATACATTCCAGTTGTGTCAAAAATGTTCTGCTGGTCTGAATTTTGAAATCTTGTGAATGATTTACAGGTATTGATATGGCAGTGAGAAATGCTTCACAGGGTAGTTACTCAATTATTGGTGCCTCTGGTCATTCAACAAGAAAAGGAATGGTTTTGCCCTTCCAACCCCTTTCACTTGCATTTAACCACATCAACTACTATGTAGATATGCCTGCTGTAAGTCAGTCATTCTAAGAAGATTATTGTCATGTGCTTACATGAACACTTTTTTGTTTCTCTTTTTATAGTTTTTTTTTTTATTATTCTTTTTATTTTATTCTTGATTTGAGAATACTAATACCAAGGTATTAGTAGTCCCAATACCCTCCCTATAACCCAAAACAAACGGGTAGGTTAGTGAAACACCATTCTTTTCTAATCTGAGCAACTTAATATCTAGTGAATGACCTCACTTCTTTAGTCTTTTGATTAAAAAACCCTATATTTTGCATACTTAAATAAACATATGGCACTTTTGTTTGTACATTGAGTAGCTTTAAAATCAACACAAAAATATAATTTGATGTTAACCTTTTTTTACCAATTTTGACTACTTGAATGAGTTGAATTTTTTTTTTTTTTTGGTTTTGTTTTGTTTTTGTGTTTGTTTTTTTGTTTTTTTTGTATTTTGTAATTTGTATTTTGTTTTGTTTGTTTGTTTGTTTGTTTTTTTTTTATACTAGGAAATGAAAAATCAAGGAATCAAGGAGGATCGCCTTCAACTCCTACGAGATGTTAGTGGTGCTTTCAGACCAGGAATATTGACAGCGCTTGTAGGTGTTAGTGGTGCTGGAAAGACCACCTTGATGGATGTGTTAGCTGGAAGGAAGACCGGCGGATACATTGAAGGAACTATTAGCATTTCAGGTTACCCAAAGAACCAATCAACATTTGCTCGTGTTAGTGGTTACTGTGAACAGAATGACATTCATTCACCATATGTCACTGTTTATGAATCTCTTCTATACTCAGCTTGGCTTCGTCTTTCTTCAGATGTAAACAAAAAAACATGCAAGGTATGTCACTTAGTAAACGTCCCTAGAATCTTATGAAGTTCAAAATTTAATTTTTAAAAATTTATTTTACTTTTTTTTTTCTTCCCTTCTTTTTGTTACTTAGATGTTTGTTGAAGAAGTGACAGACTTGGTTGAGCTTAATGCGATAAGGAATTCTTTAGTTGGCCTTCCAGGAATTAATGGCCTTTCAACGGAACAAAGAAAAAGGTTGACAATAGCTGTAGAATTGGTTGCTAACTAACCCATCTATCATTTTCATGGATGAACCAACATCTGGCCTTGATGCTAGAGCTGCAGCCATTGTTATGCGAACTGTGAGAAATACAGTAGACACAGGTAGAACTGTGGTGTGCACAATTCACCAACCAAGCATAGACATTTTTGAATCTTTTAATGAGGTGTGACTCAATTTTCCTAAATCGTGTTCTTGAAGTTTGTTTGTTTTGTGATTTTTCATCATATTATGCATAGACTAATTATTGTGCTTGTTATAGTTACTTTTGATGAAAAGAGGAGGTCAAGTCATTTATGCAGGACCTCTAGGTCGCAACTCTCACAAGCTTGTAGAATATTTTGAAGTGAGTATATTTGTTTTTTGTGTTTTTTATTCATTTTTGTATGAAAGCAATTTTTAAAAATTGAAAAACAACTTTTTGATGTTACTTAAATAGTGAGATTGTTTTCAAAAGAAAATTTGGACAAACAATGGTGTTTTCTTTTTTTTTTGGGGGGGGGGGGGGGGGGGGGAATAGCATGGTGGACAATCAATTTCGTACTACTCTGGATATTTTTAGTATGGATTAATATATTTATAACCTGGCACAGGCTATCCCAGGTGTCCCCAAGATTAAGGATGGTTACAATCCTGCAACATGGATGTTAGAGATTAGTGCTCCTTCAGTTGAGGCTCAAATGGATGTGGATTTTGCTGATATTTATGCCGATTCCTCTCTTCATCAGTAAGCAAATTAGTTTTTTTTTTTTTTTTTAATTGTACCATCCATATTCTGCATACTTTGTTACAAAACTGTTCTTAATATCTATAAAAAAAAACTCTTATAGGAGAAATCAAGAGCTTATTGAAGAACTCAGTACTCCACCTCCAGGTTCCAAGGACCTATACTTCCCGACCAAGTTCTCCCAACCATTTATTACTCAATGCTCAGCTTGTTTCTGGAAACAACACTGGTCTTATTGGAGGAACCCCCAGTATAATGCCATTAGATTCTTCATGACAATTGTCGTTGGGTGTATATTCGGTTTTACTTTCTGGAACAAAGGACAACATACGTAAGTCTTTAATTTTTTCATTTTTTTGTTTGAATTTTCTCTGTTTCACAAAAATGTCGCCAATGACCCAAATTTATAGGACCTGGAAGGAGGTGTGTTTTGTAAGACCCCACAAAAAAATAGATGTATGTGAATACTGGCATTCTAGATTATAAGTTGCAATTGGGAGACTAATAGAGTAGCATACCATTCATTCGAGTTTTGGTATTTTATCAAATTAAAATTTGAAATATCCAACACTTCATAGCTTGCATTATTAAATGTTTTTTTATTTTGTTGTTTGATGAAAATTGGATATTTTTGTAACTAGTATTGACAAAAAAAATTTGCTGACAGAATTAAACAACAAGATCTATTGAATCTTTTGGGAGCTATGTATGCTGCTGTTGTCTTCCTAGGAGCCACTAATGCTAATACAGTGCAATCTATTGTTGCTATTGAGAGAACAGTGTTTTATCGTGAAAGAGCAGCTGGGATGTATTCAGAATTGCCTTATGCATTTGCTCAGGTAACAACAAGAAGAAAAATTTTCTTAGTATTTTCGAGAGAGAAAATGCAAATATTTTCTTAATATAGTGATAATAAGCTTACTGTTTCAACTAAAGCAATGTCCTAAATTTTCTGATATTTTTAAATTCTGCAGGTGGCTATAGAGACATTATATGTTACAATTCAAACAATGATATACAGCCTTCTTTTGTACTCTATGATCGGGTTTGAGTGGAAGGTTGGCAAAGTCTTGTGGTTTTACTACTTCATATTGATGTGTTTTGTCTACTTCACATTGTACGGCATGATGGTTGTTGCATTGACACCGGGCCACCAAATTGCTGCCATTGTGATGTCCTTCTTCATGAGCTTCTGGAACTTATTCTCCGGTTTCCTTATTCCCAGGCCAGTACGTCAATTTTTTGCCTGTTTCAGGCTCTAATTCCGAGGAAAATAATACAACACAATTTTTTTTTTTATACAGGATCAACACTGCATATTGTGCACTTTTTCTATGAAATATTTATGTGTTTATAGTATTACTATAGTTTCTAACCCCAAAATTGTTCTTTTGCTTTATAAATTGACATATTTCAATTATTGCAGCAAATCCCAGTCTGGTGGAGGTGGTACTACTGGGCTTCTCCAATCTCTTGGACACTCTACGGACTTGTGACCTCTCAAGTGGGTGACAAAAATGCTTCCCTTGAGATACCGGGAGAGGGTAATGTGCTTCTAAAGAAATTTCTTGAAGATTACTTTGGTTTTAAGTATAGCTTCCTACCAGTAGTTGCAGTGGCCCATTTGGGTTGGGTCGCCTGCTTCTTCTTCGTCTTTGCCTACGGCATCAAGTTCCTTAACTTCCAAAGAAGATGACAAGCTTTGGTTCCAAAAAATGGTGCTTTTCTAAATTATGTACCAAGCTCGAAATTAGATTATGTAATTACTCAGGAGTGAGAAAATGAAATATGTAGTGATTAGTCAACTATTTTTTTGGTCATTTTTCTATCTTTTTTTTTGTTTGCTCAATGTTGTGTTATTATATTATTTTTTTTTTGACTTGGATTGCTTTTGTACTGCCATCAAAATAGATGTTATACAAAATGTTTGGATGTAAACAAAATAAAACATTATAGTAATTTGTTTATTTATTTATCTATTTGTATGCTTTGGGATTGTCACAACCCAATCCCAGGAAAGCAAGCCCTGTCAAGAGGGAAAACCTTAAGCACTATAACACCTCACGTACAATCTCTATATTTACATCACCAATAGTATATAAATTCTCTCAATCAGCCATTATATACTAATTGATCCATTCAAGTACAAAAACATCATCATTCCACACTTAGTTAGTTCCCAAGCACCATTTCCCAAAAACACTAACATGAATTCATCTTTACAACAAATTTCATAATAAAAAATATTTACAATTTACTGCCTTCATAAATATAAAAGATAGAATTACATCCTAGAGTGACCCTATGCAAAACCCCAACTACAAAACGCCTATCTTTGATCCTCCAAAAATCTAAGCTTCCAAGTTAAGACCACGCTATAGTATAGGAATATAAAAAAAATTTAATTTAAAAAGAATGAGCTAAAACCCAATGAATACACCAATCCCATGGAGTTATTAAACTTGTTCCTTCCAATTGGGGTGTAAACATAAGGATAATAAATATAAGAGTTCGATTGGAATGAAATTAATACATATATATATAATGAAAATCTGCATAAACCATTTATCAAGATTTTTCAAAGAACTTCATAATGCAGTAAAATACATTTGAAACAAGGAGATTCAAAGAAAAAATATAACTTTTCAATACATTAAAATCTCGTATCCATCATACAATCTACTAAATAGTCTTAGGGTCGTGTTACCTCACGACTTAGGTGGTGATGGCACCGTTACTCAAAATATATCCATAGGAACATATCTCATGTCATCATGACACTTCAATTCTCATTTCAATATTTCGGTCCACAGGACACCTTATGTACAACGACCCTTATGGTCCTTAAAATATTTCGGTCCCCAAGACCCCAAAGCATTTCGGCTCTTGTGGCCCCATAAGTTACACTTGGTCGTATGATCAATGAAAATAAATACTTTCACATAACGTGATGCTGTCATCCCAATATCATCATTATAAAATTTGAAAGACTTAACTTGAATACATTCTCTTGAAAAACTAGTTGCCTCTTTATACACATAAAAATAATTTAATTAAACTTTAAATTTTGACCCCAAATTAATTTATAGGTTTTCAATACCTACTAATAACATGATAAAACATTCAATTTAGTTCATTGATTTCCTTTAATTGAAAATATTCTCAAATCTTGTTTTTCAAATAGAGGTAATGTGAATTTTTATGGTAACGTATACTCGCCTCCAAAATAGAAAAAGTTGTAAATCACAACTCTACGAACTAACTTTCACGAGGAGTAGGGACGACTTCCTCCAATCCTAAAAGTTTGTAAAAGAGACTAAAATTAGGGAAATGCTTTCAAGAAAATGGAACATCTAGAAAGTTGAACCTAAACAAGACATGTAATGGGATGAGCGCTAAAGACAAGCTAACGAACTCCCCCAAACTCCTTAAGTCACCCAAGCAATAATTTATCCAAATTTCACAACACCCAACCTTAAAATATTTTAAGTTATCAATTATTTTAATACCCAATCAATTTATATGCACGATACCATCACCAATTAAACCACAAAGGTCAAAAATCAACATTTTCATAAACCCAACAACTGGTAAAACCACTTCGATAATATATAAAATTCATCTAAAATCATTTATAGTTCATAGAGATACCTAATCCACCATTTATCATATCAATTTCAACATATAAATTTCTAAGCACCAAATCCCTATTTTTACATCACATTCAAACCCTAGAATAACCCAAATCTCAATCTCCAAATCAATTATCAAATTAATAATTTTTCTACATGCATAAATATCCATAGAAACTAAATCCAAGTATAAAACTCAATAACTAAAACTAAATCATAATAAATCTAGGAATCACCATCTCTAACTCTAAAAATGTAAAACATTAAACTAAAACCTTTTAGAGAGATATTCTTATCAATTAAAAGCCTCTAATCCTTGAAGAGATTAAAAAAAAAAAAAAAAATCTAGAGTTGAAACTGTTTTGTGCTATTTTTGTAGAGAGAAAAAAAAGTGGCCGACCGGAGCTTTTTTTGGCTAGGTAAGATGGCCGGCGGTGGTGATGATGGTGGATTGAGGTGGTGGTGTAAGGGTGGAGCAATGGTGGAGTGTTTGGCCATCGAGAAAGTAAAGGAAAATGAGAGAAAGAAAAGAAAATGAAATAAAAAAAATGTCCATTTCTTATTTTTGTTTTGAGCTGAAGGGTGGTGTTTGGGAACACCCACAAGCAAGTTTGGAGTTGGGTTTTATATATTTTAGATAGGGTTTAACTTAGGAGGTGTTTGGCTTCACATATTGTTGGGTTATTATTCAATCGCTCTTCTGCCAATCAATGGTCAGAGAATTCAGGAAAAGTGGTGGTTGGAAAATATAAATGAATAAGTTGAAACTTGAAAATAGTTGTATTTCTTTGCCATTGCATTTTTCAATCCTGATGAATTAGCACCCATCCATTTGATCTTAGCCCACTAATGTCTTTTCCAGAATCAAGTAACAACCTTCATTATTTTCCTTGGAATGTTTTCTACTTTTGTTTTCTTTTGGGTGGTCTATTAGCACTCTATTTTTCAAGAAAACACTTCAAATTTTATCCATATTATTGAATCACTTCTGCATAAATATCAAAATTATTTATTGTAAAAAGAAAATATGTAGCTTTTGTTGGCCATTGAATTAAAAAAGTTGAGAAAATACCCCTTTAGTTGAACTTTTTTTTTAATCAGCTCACCTTCTTCTTTTTGTCTCTCTTAACTAGGATGACTACAATACTTTAAATGATGGAAAAATAATATGCATAAGTAGAGTCACCCATCCTTTTATAGAGGCGAAGGGATGATCAAATAAACTCTATCAAAAGAATCCCTATCCATTAACATTTTCTTGTTATCTTATAAGAGTAATTATCCCATATTTAAAATTTGAATTTATGAACTTTATCTCAATATTGGCTTTATCTAATTGTAGAGTCCAAATATAAGAAAACATGTAAAAGATATGCAGGCTAGTAGGCCACACCAAAATGGAAAACTAACATTCTCCCACTTGGCTTATTTAAGGCAATTATGATGCAACCATGGTTTTCAAAAATAAATTTTTTTAACTCAGTTAGATTTCACACTAAAAACTTTAACATGTGATTACGATTTTTTTAAAAAGTCAATAAGTTCAGACTTATTAGAAACTATAATTTTGTGATTACGTCAAATTACCTATGTGAGTTATAGCAGTTATATGACACCAATGCTAAGCACTATACCATTGATAACCTTCACTAACATAACCTGATGTAGATTTTCTACTATCAAGGTAACCAACAAAATCTAAGTCTAAGTATCCAGTCACTTGCTATTGTTTTGATCTCTTATAAGTGAGCATATGATCCTTTGTTCCCTGAAGATACCTCATAACCTTCTTCACTGCTTTCCAATGTTCCACTCCAGAATTAGTTTGGAATCTTTCTAACTGCAAAACTAATATCTGGTCTGGTATAGGTCTGGGTATACATCAAACTCCCTACCGTTGATGCATATGGAATGTCCTTCAATTCTTAAGGAATTGTAGCCAATAGGACATAAACTTGCATTTATCTAGTTTTAAGTTGTGCAATCACATGCTATAGATTCAATTCATAGGGAATATGAATGTATAACTGCATGTGATCCTCTTTTGTAAATCTCATATATAACTCGTGAATGAAATATAGAGATTTAGTATTAATGTTGATTAATGAATTGTCATTAACATCTATTGTTTCTACATGTTAGTTATAGTAATAATGAGAATTGGACTATGAATATGACTTAATTTAGATGAATCGAGTTCTATTATTTTAAGGTCGTGTAGACAACCCATTTTTGACAGCCCTTATGATTTGGACGTCATCGCTTGGATACCCAATGATGAGTGGATACGCTTGTCAAGTGCTCGAAGTCCTTAGCAGAATGCCACAGCTTTGAGCTTTTCAAACCTTGCACCCCTGTTGCCTTGTTTTTGGACCAAAACCTTGGTTTTTCAAGCCTGTAACCCTTGGTGGCCTACCGGCCACTACTTTGGGCTGCTGACCATCACTTTTGGTTGCCAGCCATTAATGTGGCCTGCCGGCCACCAATGTCTTTTGCAGATATTTTGTGACAGCTGTGCTAGCTGTTTGCATAGATGCATGCATCTGCTCCCACGTGTATGGCTGGATATTTCTGAGGGAAATTCATGTTTTCTATATATAGAGGACCTCCCTCTCATATTTGGAGGTTAGAAAAATTTTGGAGCAAAATTTTTCATCTCTCTCTACAATTTTCTCTCTCTCTCTCTCTCTCTCTCTCTCTCTCTCTCTCTCACTCTCAAATTTCTTAACCTTTGCATATACACACTTAACCAAACATTTCCATCTTTTGAGTTGAGGTATCTTTGAGCCTTGTTTGAGCTCTTGAATTGGTTCGCCTCTTCAAAGGTATAAAGCTTTGTCTCTTTACTTGCTTTATTTACTCTTTTTCATACTATTTTCCAACTATTTTTGGACTATAAAAACTTTGTATTTTTTGGCTGAAACTTGGGCTTTAAGGCCAACAAAGGTTGAGGGGTGGTTCACCATTCTCTACACCTTTCTTTCAAGGCCTTTGCCCTTGTGTTTCCCATCCTTACACTATCTTTTTTTGAGCTTTCAAACACTGATTTTCAAAGTTATATCAGTGGCTAAAATCATGGTTTGAAGTCCAAAATTAGAGGGGTTAGCCTCCCCTCCTTGTGTTTTGCTTACTAGCCTAACATGATCCATGTTTTAGCTTGTTAGTCTAGCTATTTTTGTTTTAATTCCAGCATGTTTTAAGACTTATTTTAGACAATTTTAGGACTATTTGTAAGTGTTTGTTGCATTTGAGCTTTGTTTTGCATGCTTGTAGTGCAACTATCCCCATGAGTTTGGTATTTTAGGCCTTAGACACCATCTTATTTGAGTTGATTGCATTTATTTATGGCTTTCCATACTTGTGATCACTCTTAATCACCTGTGCAACCTCCCTCATTTCTTGGCTTTTGTTTTGCTTTGAAAGTGGTTTCAAACTACTTGTTTATTTAAGCATGAGATTGAGATGTCATGCTTAATGGTTTAATTCCTTTGGGGGTTCATTACCAACAGTATGATATCTCTTTCATGCCCAAAGTAACTCTTGGTTTGAGCCCTCTTTCCATTAGAGGACTTAAACTCACCTTTGGACTCAATGAATTAAAGGATGGTTGGTCATTAAAATGGGACTAAAATAGTGCAAGATAAGAATTTGGTTTTGTGTTCAATCGGACATTAATTGAACACATGGAAGCTTGAGGCATTTCTTACTCATTAGTGATGAAATGGTTTGAGTTTCCAAGGTCACCTTCCCTTGATCAACTCATGAAAGGGAGGAGGTTTGAGTCTTGTTTTGTTGCATTTATTGAACTTGCACACTTTGGCTCATAAGTTATCATGTAATGAAATTGCTTGAGTTGGTGGTTTGTAGGCCAAGTTTTGTCCCTTCTTTGAGCTGTATGATGATGAGGAGAGGTGAATAGTGCAAACAAACCCTTGAGAATACCCTGTGCATGCTCTGTTTATTCTCTGTTGCAGCAGGATGAACTATGTAGCAGTGGCCGGCAGGCCACCTTTGGTGGACGATAGGCCATCACTCCTGGCCGACCGACCACCTCTGCAAAATCCAGCAGTGTGTTTTTGGGGCAGAACAGAGACATTCTGGAAGTGGACAACAGTGTAAGTGTTCTACTGTGCAACAGAGGCTTCCTGAAAGCAAAACGGTAGACTTTTCGAAAGGAAACCGCATTCACGAATGGGCCTCTTAAAATAATGGTTTTGTAATTAGTTAGAATAACTAATTCGTCTTGTGTTGTAATTATTTTAATTAGCTAGAATAGTTAATTGATTCGGTTTGTAATAATTAGTTAAGTAGTTTAGCTATTTATTTATTTCATTTAGTTAATTAATTAGCTAGGTAATTAGTTAGCTAGTTAGTTCATTCGGACTCTCCTTCGTGAGAGTGCAATGTTGTAATAATGTGTATGTCTTCCAACTCCACGTTTTTCTCCCTTTTATTTACTAGCTTATGATGGTTAGTTTAGGGACATCATATTTTGTTTAGCATTCTCATGTTTGCATCCAATTGTATTGCATGCGCCGAGGCTCGGTTCATCATTCTAACTTGCATTGTTAGCTGAAATACTTTTTGAATACGTGCTTAGACCACATGCTATTAAATTGATTCATATGCCATATTAGTAGCCGAGCCTATTAATTGCATATTGCATGTGTTGCATTAATCATATTGCATAGTTAGGATCATGCATTTTTCTAACTCTTTTCATCTTTTTGGCTTGGAGTACTAGGTGAGCCTTTACTCGCTTTCAGCATATCGCATGCGTGTGATTGTTGCCATGTCTAACATGATACCATGAGGCTAACTGCTTAGATGATAAACTGTTTGAATGCCTGTGGATGAAGGCTAGTTGCTTGAATTGGGATAGTTTGATTAATGTACATTTGAGCCCATTTTTTCAAGTGGCACATTCACTAACTCTTTTCAAAAACAAACATGAATCAAGTGTTCCAATTCTTGCAAGCTAGTCTATACTTATGTGTGTGTGCATCATATAGTAATGCTAGCCTAATAATTAGAACAAGAGCATATAATGTAAATAAGATTCATATCATGATTAGTAGAGGCCGATCTTTGATTGGGCGAGTGGGGGTACTCAATTCATGACATTCCCTTCTCGTACCTAAGTTCCCGAGCCGAGACAATCTTGGTGATGACGGACTCATGGACACGTGGCCTTTGGCACGAGTCATGGATTTCCTAAGTTTTTCAAAAATATTTAGGTGGTGACTCTGTAAAGCAGTCCATTTTTGGCAATTTGATTCAAAATCGATTTTCCAAAAGATTTGTCAGATTTGAACTCTTTGGTGATTATCTATTTCACATTGCACTTGTAAGATCAGATTCAGAACTGCGGGAGTTCGATATTGTAGGGCTTATTCGTCTTCCGAAAGGGGGCACGAAAAGTCAAGCTATAGTTTCTAGCGACTCTGCTGGAGACTTTAGAGAACTTGACTCGAAATTCATGATATAGAATTCTATCTACACTTATATGTTTCTTTGCATTGCATTTCCATTGGTGCGTTTAAGTCACTGTGTTTGCCATCTGCTATTCTTGGACAGTTTGCCGGAGGCTTGCCTAAAAGCTTGCCAAAAGGCTGATCGGTCACGGGCTCTGCCATGATGGGAACACAACCCTTGGATCTGGACTACCGCTGTATCGTTTGATCCTCCTTTCACTTCTCGGTGTTAGGTGTGAAAGGTATATTAGATAGTCTTGCTAAGGTACCCTTTTGACCATTCGGCCTCGTTGCATATCGAAAAGCCATAGAGACTATTCCAAACTAGGACAGGATGCTCACCCGAATACAAGATTGCATGAAACTACTTTTTTTGAATAGTGAACCCTAGCTCTTGATGAAACTAGGACAGGATAACCCCCTACCCTCTCATAGGAGTGTTTTGGCTCTCACTTAACCGGTATGTGCTTTACAGTGAAATTGTACAAGAATGTACGTATCAGTTGCAAGTTTGGTATCCGTATTGGGGGCAAAATTCAATGTTGAGTGCAGTCCTACAGCTTTGATTATATCTGTGTTGGTAACATCATTAGCTGAGGTGCTATGCGGTTTCTGATTACTACTTTCTTTTTGCTTTATTTCTTTTTGCTAGGTAGTTTAACACCGTAGCTTCAGAAAGTTCGGATATCCCCCAAGTGCTCTGGACCCAAGTCAGAAGGCTTTGCAAAGCTGGAGATCTTGTTAGGGGACAACCCGTGTTTACTTCACTCCTACCGGTTACGAGATGGAGGAGAGTCAGTCAGAGTTCACCGGTCCAGTTTTTACAGTAGTCACCCCTCAATTCACCTACATCCAGTCAGGCTCAGGGATAGTCTTCTACATCTAATCCAGCACGAGATCACTCACCTATTCCGATGACATAGTATCCCCCAGTCAGTATGGAGGAATTGATCCATCATCTTCAGCAAATAGTTGAAACCCTCCAGTAAGACATTGCTCGTCAGGCTGAGGTCACAATCCGTCAGGATGAGGTAATAAGTAGGCTGCAACAACAACAACCACAGCCGGCAGCGGCTTCTGCATCTCATGCACCTCCTACGGGTATCCCAGCACCCGGAGCCACTGCCCATACTGCTAATGTCCATGCTGAAAATCAGGGCAATCCAGCAGACCCGTTCCCACCACAAGCCTCCAAAGCACCGTTGTATCAAACCAAGGTTCCGTTTGAGTTTGAGGTTGACCCAACTATACTTAAAGTCAACAAGCTGGAGAAGCTATTCAAAAGAGCACAAGGTGTTAATTCCATCCCCGACATAGAAGACGGGTATATCGATTCTGCAGTGACATTGCTAGATCGGTTCAAAATGCCACATATTGATCGATTTGATGGTTTCGGAGACCCCATGGTTCATCTACGGCTATTTTTAAACATTTTGCGGCTGATGGGCCTGATCAGATTACAGAAGCTCTCTCTCTTTGGCCGTACCATGTCTGGTATAGCGGCCATTTGGTATGCGAAGCTGGAGGATTCTGTTAAGTAGAACAAGGAGGAAATGGCCGAGGCTTTTATTGCTCAGTACTCGTACAACATGCAGATCGAGGTCACAACTCGTGATCTTGAGGCAATGTGCCAAGAGCCAAATAAGGGCTTTTTAGAGTTTGTGACGAGGTGGAGGGCTATAGCTTCAATGATGACCTCAAGGCCTTCCGAAAAAGTTCAGATAAGGATGGTAGTCCGTAATCTGCACGAGAAGTTATTGCAAAAAATGATCGTCCTACCTCTGTTCACATTCACCGAGCTTCTTGAGATGGGTGTTCAGATTGAAGACGCCATGAAACAAGGGCTGATTACTAATGAGAAAGAGCAGGCAAAGAGGCCTTTTGTGCGCAGTTCCAATGCTACCACCAGTGGTAGCACAGTTGCGAGGCCATAAGATGTGAGTGTTGTCACCACCACAACCAAGACTGCCAATCCCTTTGCCAACACAGCTCCACAAACTTCAACCAACCCTACCCAATCCCAGAGAACCTTTACCCAACTCTACATGACCTTATCTCAAGCCATGAAGGTGTTGGTCAAAAAGGGCACCTTAAACCATTAGAGCCTTGCCCACTACTTGATCCTCTTCCACAAAAACACAACCCAGCGAAGTATTGCACATTTCACCAGTAGCATGGTCACGATACCGACCAATGCTTCAGACTGCATCATGAGATTCAAGACCTCATTGACAACAAGGTGATCGCACCCCCCCAGAAACCAAATGTATCTACAAACCCTCTCTCGGCTCATAATCAAGTTCCCCCACCTCAAAATCTAAACCTAATCCATACACTGGCCATCTCCTACGATCCCAGCGTATATATTACCTCTTCCCACCTACCCAAACCGACGGTGTTCATTCCTGCAAGCACAGATTTGTGCATGATGGACACATCCACACTTCAACCTAAGCCTGTGGTGGTGATAGTTACAGTCGAAAGGAGGTTGGTCTTAGGGAAAAGTATGAGTCCGTTGCCGGGGAGCTTTGAAGACTTACCTAAGGGGGCGTATGATCCAAGCTGCTACATTGTGCCGACTGAGCAAATCAACCTGGAGTTGGTGTTGCTAACGGTAATGGAGGTTAATGTGGTTAGGGAGAATGGCCCGAGCCAAGGGTTGGATGATTTGGCGGAACTCGAGGAGGATCTAGACAACCTGTAGTTCTTTGACGAACAAGATCAAAGGGATATGCAGATTGGCTGGTTTGATTTGAATAGATCAACTGACAACTCTGGGTAGCTGAGTGAGGAGCCGAACAAGGAGGAAGGAACTGAAATCAAACCCAAGGAAAAGGAAGCAGGAATTGCTGTAGTGGCCGGAAGGGCCGATAGAAAGGGAAAACTGTCAGAGAATGTTGGCGTGGAAAATTCAGCTCAGGAACTGGGGGCTGTAAGCACTACAGACACAGAACAAGAAGCTGTGCTGAAGCAGTTTGAATAAGAGAGGGTTGAAGACAACCAGGAAGCAGTACTGGCCCAACATCCTGTAGAAGGATTTGTGATGTGAAAGTGATCTAAATGGAGTTGGACAACTGTTTGTCGATTGCCGAAGGTGTATGGTGGGAGGACAACAATCTGCATCTGGCCCACACCAATGGAGATTGGGGTGAGTGCCTTTCAGACAACACGTGGTACGCAGAAGAAATAGATCACATGACAAGAAGTGGGCGGTATTTCAAGCCACCGTATTTAGATCAAGCTGAGGCATCTGGGAAGGACAGGGAGGTTGAGAAACAGAAAGAGAAGCAGCTCGAAGAAGAGGTAGTGTTGAAGCAGCTTAAGAAAATCCAAGCCAACATTTCAATTTAGGGTCTTTTCATGGTCACTCGGGTACATCGACAGGCTGTACTGTCTGCAATGGAGGCTAAATTGTCCATTAACACCACCCCTGAACAGCTTGTGGGATTGGTTTTTCTAGGTGGCGTCGGACCAACCCCAACCTTAAGAATTGCCACCGGAAGGCTCATCCCATAACAAAACCTTGTACATATCTGTTGAGTGCAGGGAAAAATGGGTACCGGTGGTGTTGATAGACACTGGGTCGGCTATCATTGTCTGTCCTTCCCACACAGCTTATGCAATCGGCCTTAGACCGGCAGACTTTGTGCCCACAACCCAAGTAATTCGGGCATATGATAATATGACCAGGGAGGTTATGGACATGGTACAAATCAGAGTCTAAGTGGGCCCAGCTCAACAAAATATTGAGTTCCATGTCTTGGATGTGCCGGCTACCTTCAACTTATTGCTAGGAAGAACCTGGTTACACCTTGTGAAAGCTGTCTCCTCTACCCTCCACCAAATGTTGAAGTACCCTCACGGGAAAGGAGTGGCAATTGTTTTTGGGAATTCATCCATCCATCCCCGCCAGAGGTAACTATACCAGTGTTGGAGATCACTCATAGCGAGTAGGACGTATTCCTCTTCGGGTTCACTCTGGCTGAGGCCCGGGTAGTGCAGACCATTTTGGCCGCAGATGAGGGCATGTATGTCAGCGCCTAGTCTGTTTATTTCATGAATAAACTGTAGCATGTGCCAGGAATGGGACTAGGAAGAAGTGGCTGGAAAGGTGTCACAGCATTGACAGACGTACCGTACAATCCACATGCCTTTGGTCTGGGTTATGTACCCACTAAAAAGGACTGGATCAGGAAAAGGGAAGAGATGACAGGCAGAGCCAGAGCCAAGCAAGCTGGGAAACACTATGAGCTCATTCACAGGCCAATCTAGGGAATGCTGAATGGCAACTTTGTTCGGGAGGGAGAAGATTTCCCCTTTTGCGGCTTTCCCGAGCCCTGAATGAATTCCACAAAGCTGCGTGTCCCTGGATTCAAAATCTTCTTTGACCTGCAATTACAAGATAGTGATGCCGAGAAAAAGGCCAAACCAAGTGCTGAAGCTGAATAGAGCGTAGAAAGTGACTCAGACAATATCGAGCTTGGAGTAGGGGCAGCACAGGCATGTCTCCTTACAGATCCTACGGCTGACTTAGAGAACTTGGGGGATAACCTTACCATCTCCATGATCGGGGAAGAACCAGGTGTGAACCCATCCAGCAGCATTTTGGACTCATCAGAGGCAACATCTCTCACCTGGCCGCTGGATGAAGGCTACCTGTCTAGTTCTGAGTTGGGTGATGAGCTAGAATCTGATTTCACTGAGTTTGTGGAGTTGGAATCAGATTCCAGTTCTTCTGAGTTTAAGTCTAGCATTTCCAGGGGTGATAACTCGGATGCCAAGGTCTTGTCCAGGGCCTCTTTTTCTTTTGCTTTTGAGTCAGTTGTAACCAAAGATTTGGATCTTATGAATGAGAATGCTGCCGATTCTGAGTACTTCTCTGTGCCGCTTATTTATTGTATTGACCAAGATTTTCAGAATTTTAATGAAAACAATGAGGAACGAATTCTTCTGGTTTTGAAAAACTTGATTAATCGAGAGGAGGAGAAGTTTGCTAAACCCTGTGATGATGAAATCATTTCCATTAATCCGTATCTGGTTCAGATCAAGCCCACGTTGTCTTCGAAGGAGCACGAGCGCTTAGTCGCTTTATTCAAAGATTTCAAAGATGTTTTCGCGTGGTCCTACGAAGACATGCCTGGAATCGATCCTGAGATTGTATAGCATCGGATCCCTCTTGACCCCGAGGCCCAACCCGTCAAGTAGAAGCTGCGTAGAATCCGTCCAGATTGGGCGCTGAAAATCAAGGAAGAGGTCACCAAGCAGATCGAGGCAGGTTTCTTGTTAGTATTTGAATATCCTACTTGGTTGGCCAATATCGTCCCAGTGCCGAAAAAGGATGGTGGAATCCGGGTGTGTGTGGACTTCTGGGATTTGAACAGAGCCAGTTCAAATGATGACTTTCCTCTGCCGCACATTGATGAGTTAGTGGACTTCATTGCGGGCCATGCATTGTTATCCTTTATGGATGGGTTTCTGGTTATAACCAGATTCTGATGGCGTCTGAGGACAGAGAGAAAATCGCATTCACTATGCCATGGGGTACCTACTACTATCAGGTTATGCCGTTAGGGTTGAAGAATGCTGGGGCTACCTATCAGAGGGCTGCAACCACCATTCTGCATGACATAATCCACAAAGAGGTCGAGATGAACGTAGACGACATAATTGTCAAGTCTAAAGAAAGAGAGGGCCACTACACCGCCTTGGAGAAATTATTTCAATGGATCAGAGAATACAAGTTAAGGTTAAACCCGCAGAAATGTAGTTTCGGCGTGATAGCAGGGAAAATACTGGGCTTTTTGATCACACAGAGGGGCATCGAAGTAGATCATTTCAAAATCAAGGCCATCCTAGAAATGCCACCACCAAGGACTAAAAAGGAGGTACGAGGCTTTCTGGGTAAAGTGCAATTCATAAGATGGTTTATTTCTAAATTAACTTTGACTTGTGAACCACTATTTGGTCTCTTGGAGAAAGGAAAGAAATTCCGATGGGATGATCGATGTCAATTCGCTTTTAAGCAAGTTAAGCAGTACCTCCAGAATCTGCCTGTGTTATCGCCACTAGAGCCGGGGAAGCCTTTCATTCTATACCTGTCTATGACAGACACGACTATGGGATGCATGCTTGCTCAGGAATCTGAGGATAGGGTGGAGAAATCCATTTACTATTTAAGCAAGAAAATGTTGGAATACGAGACCCGCTATACTCAGTTGGAGAAAGCTTGCCTAGCCTTGGTATGGGCTACCAGGAAGTTGAGACACTACTTGTTAGCCCACTCTGTAATCCTGGTTTCGAGATTAGACCCCATCAAATATCTCTTTGAGAAGCCAGCGCTTACGGGTAGGCTAGCACATTGGTTGCTTCTCCTCTCCGAATTTGATCTTAAATATGTTACCCGCAAGTTGGCCAAGGGAAGAGTTGTAGCGGAGTTCCTGGCAGATCACCCGATAGAAGGGGATGAGGTGGTGGAATATTTGTTCTTAGATGAAGCCATTTTGTAAGTTGAGGAGGAGACTTGGACGATGTACTTTGATGGAGCAGCCAATCAATATGGTTATGGGATAGGTGTGTTGCTGATAGCACTCGACGATTCCCATATACCTTTAGCTTTCAAACTCTGGTTCAAGGTGTCCAATAATGAAGTAGAATATGAAGTATGTATCGCTGGTTTAGAAGTCCTCTTGGAAGAAGGGGCAAAAAGGCTGGACATTATCGGGGACTCGAACTTAGTTGTTTCTCAAGTAAATGGAGACTAGAAGGACAAAGAAAAAAAGATGAAGGTTTATCACCAGACCCTGGAAGTTTTGATTCCTAGGTTTGAAAAACTGACTTTCAGGCATCTACTAAGAGAGAACAATAGGTTCACTGATGCTTTAGCATCTCTATCTTCTATGGTAGACATCCCACTTGGAGTTCGGATGTGTCCGACTATCATTGAGCAGAAATACATGCCGGCTTACGAAACTATCGCCGCAATAGATGAAGCGCAAGACAAAAACCCTTGGTACTACGATATTTGGAACTTCTTGGAAAATGAGATTTATCCACCAGGGGCAAATGCCAAGGACAAAAGGGAAATATGGTGAATAGCCGTCCAATTTATCATCTGCGGAGGTAAACTATATAAAAGAGGTCATCTGGGAATGCACAAGTTGTGTGTCAAAGAAGAGGAATCACAGTGCCTAATAGAGGCCATCCATGGAGGAGAGTGCGGAGTGCACTTAAATGGAGTGATGTTAGCCCGAAAGATTCTCAGGCAAGGTTACTACTGGACCACCATGGAGGATGATTGTATTGGTTTTGTTTGCGATGCCATAAATGTCAAATTCATGCTAATCATATGAATATCCCGCCGTCAAAACTGTACAACATGACTTTGCCATGGCCTTTCTCAGTTTGGGGAATCGACGTCATCGGCGCAGTCACACCAAAAGGGTCGAATGGGCATGAATACATCTTGGTGGCAATTGATTACTTCACAAAGTGGGTGGAAGCTCAGTCCTATGCAGTGTTGAAAGCATCGCATGTGGCCAAGTTCATCAGAAACAATATCATTTGCCGGTACGAAGTCCCAAACGAGATCATATCAGATAATGGCTTCCACTTCAAGAAAGAGGTGATAGAATTGTTGGAGAAATACAATGTGGCTTTCCATAAGTCGTCTACATACAGGCCGCAAACCAATGGAGCTGTTAAGGCTGCCAACAAGAACATCAAGAACATTTTGTAGAATATGGTTGAGACCTATAGGGACTGGCCAGATAAATTACCATTCGCACTCTGGGGCTATAGAACTTCAATCCGGACGTCTACAGGGGCAACTCCTTACTCTCGTCTACGAGATGAAAGCTATTCTACCAGTTGAAATAGAAGTCCTGTCGTTGCGAGTTATGGCTGAGTGTCAGATAGCAGAGGTGGACTAGCAACAGAGCAGATTTGACAAGTTGATGCTCTTTGATAAGAAAAGGCTGAAAGCATTGTATCATGTTCAGGGCTAGCAATGCAGAATTGCTAGGGTTTTTAACAAGAAAGTTAAGTCCCAGAATCTTAAATAGGGGGATATGGTACTGAAAGACAACCGAGCTCCTATTTATGACCCTAGGGGCAAGTTCAGACCCAATTAGACTGGTCCTTACATCATCAAAGCTATCTGGTCGGGTGGAGCTATTATTCTCATGGACTTAGATGGCCTAGAATTTTCATAACCGATCAACATGGACAAGTTGAAGAAATACTATCTTTGAGAGGCTCGCTAGGCCGAAAACCCGGAAGCGCGACCTAGGCAAAAGTTAGAGCATGCCAAATTAGAAAATAAAGAAAAATTGAGCTCGTAAAGTTGAAAACCCTAAAGGGCTACTTTGGCAAAAGTTAGAGCGCAAAAGGAGAGAATCAATACTCAAGTGAACCTCAACTGAACTACGTAAGGCCTGATGCCCATCTTCGGGATATGTAGGCAACTTTATCCTGAAGTTTGGCCGTAATCACCTCCAACTCAACTGTCCTGTCCATGTGTCTGATCATGTCATCTCTGTTTGTTTTTCACTTGAGAGTTTGGTTGCGATCTTTACTCTGAGAGAAGAGCTGGTTACAAGGTAGAGTAGTGGTGTTCAAACAGGGGCATTTCTAATCTTTTGATTAGTGGTTGTACATCTTGAGGATTGATTTTGTGCGTGTCAAGTGGTGATCCTTTTGAAAATGCTTTTGGAAAGTTTTAATAAAAGTTTATTTTGTTCAAATTTTATCTTTTACAACTTAGACCATTTTCGGACCAAAAGAAAAATTTTCAGTGCTCACAACTTTAATTTCATTGATTTCAACATAAAGTTCTCCAACTCTTCGATACAAATTAAAGTTGCTTTTATTACATCAAAAAAAAAAAAAAACCTGAAAAGAAAGGTCAAAGTAATAAATTAGGGGTATAGGTGAGTCAGGTGTTCCTGCGTTCTCTGCTCGTGCTTGTGAAAGCTTCTGAAGCCAAAGTGGGCCCGGTTTATGCCTCATCCTCGAACTAAGCCAAGCACTCGCCAGAAAGGGCATAATTGAAACTAGGGGTAGGGGCCAGAAGCTCTCTCGTCCTCCAAGCAGTGAGGTACCTAGCCAAGTATGAACCACGGATGGGGAATGAAATCGGGTACTCTACCCCCTCCTCTGGGCAGGTCTGATAATGCCCAAATTGACATTTGAATCGGAAAGGGAAATAGAACACACAATGCGTAAGGCCAATCAATTGTATGCCAGGTTGCCGAGCCATGTTGTAACTCATCTCGGTCAGATCAAGCCAGGGGCAACACCAAGCTATGTCAACAACAGACTTGTTGCACATCCAGTCGCACCACCATTTCTCGTTTGGGAAATCCACTAGTCGACGGCGGAAGAAATAACCCCGAGCTGAGTACTCAGGGCAAGAGTTCACTACCTTTAGCTTATCCATAAGCCACACCTGGGAAAGGATGAAAGAATAGAGAGATGTATGTTGAGAGAAAAATAAGAAAAGGGTTTTGAGAGAAAAATAGAGCATGAGTGCCGAGTGATGTGAGAAACACATATGAGAAACGGTGGGAAACAATGCCTGAAGAAGTAGTGGACTTCCCGCGAATCTAGTAGTCTCTCTCTGATGAAAGGCATCTAAGCCCATCAAGGTCTCGGCCAGTGCTAAACCAATACAACTCTTGCCTTCTTTCAGGCCTTATGCCACTTCAATCAATCAAATGCTAGATCCGCCAAAACTAGGGCAAGAAAGAAATGTGCAAGCATACATAAGCAGAGGGCATGTTGTCGAAAACCCTGCCAGAGAAGGTCGCCTCTGTCACCAATATCAGAAAATCGATGAATCAAGTTGGGTATGTCCAACTCTCTGTTGTGGGCCAGAGATCGAGCCTTGTGTAGAGTAAGCCTACAAATCCGTACCAAAGCTTGGGCGTGGCCAAAATAGGGTTGAGGCAGGATTTCCTTATCGCGCCGGGATTCCATTAATACCTGAAATTCTTCAATTATTGGGCATATTTCTTATCCCTCGAAGTGAAAGACGTGTAATTGGGTCCCAACATCGATTCGCGGTATGGAGGAATGGAAAACAAAGTGGAGTTTGGCTCAACGAAAAAAGTGTATTTATGCTGAAATCCCAGAAATTTACCTTTTCCGTGCCTTCTAAAGCAGCTATCCAATCCGAGATCTTTTCAGGAAAAAATGGCTCCATTTGTGGAAGAAATTGCAGCTGAAATGAAGTTCTGGAGGAGAAATCACGAAGCTAAACCTTTTACAGAAGGTAAGGCTATGAGTGGAAGCCAACTGTAAACAATCTGGAGGTTCTTCACACTGGTGGCCAGCCGGCCACTAGTGGTGGCCGACAGGCTACTTTGGTGGCCGGGAGGCCACCTCCTCTGGTTGGCAATCTCTAACTCTGGCCGGTAGCCCTCTTTTCTGCCCTACTATCCAACTGTGTGCTGGGCAGTGCTGAAAGCTTGTGTTTTGTCCTGATCTTTGTGTGTTTTAAAGTCTTGTTTCGAGTCTTTTTGGTTTTAGCAAGTTTGTCCATTTGTATTTGAGTTGTTATGTTTTGTTTATCGAGTTGTATGTTGTATTTTATATTTTGTTTGTTGGTCGGCTCATTACTCGATTAAGAACATTGTTTCAATCAAGCGCGCTCTTGGCAAATTCAATTCCATTTCCATTTTACGTAAATATGGCGCTCATGATGCAAAAATAACAACACTTTTCATAAAAACTACGAGGTTTTGTTTCGATCATGGTTTTTTTACAAAAGAGAAGTACAAGTTTCAAAGCAAAAATAAAACCTACCTGAAGCTATACATGTGCTAGTGCTACTAAACAAAAAGAAATTAAGCAAAAAGTATAAACAAAATCAGCGCCAGTCGTCTTAGGCTCGAGAGGCCCCTCTTTGTCCTCTTCCTCCTAGGGGAGGACTTGGAAGCACTATCTCCATCGGCACTACTGTCCGAATCAGTCTTTGAACCAGAGTCCGAGCCGGTATCATCTCCGCTCTTGCCTCAGAGCCCGCCTCGGCGTCAGCTTCACCCTCAGACCCCGAGCCAGTATCATCGTCTCCGCTCTCGGATGACTTAGAATGCCGACTCACTGCTTCCTCGGAGTCACTGGTCTCAGCATCATCATCACTTAAGATGGGCTCTGAAGGACTACTCTGTCCTCGAGTGCCCCTGTCCCTGCCTCAACTGCAGCTCGCATCTCGGCCGCGTGCTGGGGTCTGTCTTTCTCTCCTTCCTATTGCCGGAGGAGCTACTACTGGTGATGGTGCTGCTACTGCTGCTGGTGCCATCGGTATGGATGAGACCTGGAAAAAAAGAGTTGTCAACATATTAGCTATAGCGTGTGTATCAGATGTAGGCATAATATACAGAATGAGTATCATATAGAAATCAGGTATAGTATGAGTACAGTGTGTGAATGCAGTTTGCCAATGCCGTGTATCAATGCAGTTTGGGAAAGACTACAGTTGAAATGCCGGTGTATCAGTGGAAATATGATAGCGTGAAGCGTAAACAGAGTTAGTAATGAAATGCATGTTGAACTGAAAGAAATTACCTGGATACCGTGGAGACCAAGTAACGTCTCCCTCCCTGCACCATACCCATCAGGGAAGCCACCAGCTCGAGGAGTCTCCCTGTATACTCTATAGACGCCTACAAATGCATTTTGGGTGATCAATGTTCGTAATAAACATATCTGAAATGAAATATGGAAGTGCAAGTGGTAAACTGTGGTCCATACCTGGGATGAGCCTCGAACTCCGACAAGCTCATGTCCAGCCTCTGCTGGCTCAATCGGGATCTGGTAAGCAATCCTAGTCAGCCTCCAGCATGTGAGCACGATGGGAAGCTCTGGCCAATGGACAGTCTGCTCCACGGGAGGAGCCCCTCTAGCATGGGCCCTAGTCGCCCTAGTTGTCTCTCTCGCCACAGGAGCCCCTACTCCCTCGCCCGCGTAAGCCCCGATCAGAGGAGGAATGAGATGGGCCTGAATGAAGGTCGTGTAATCGCCATCTCCTCTAAAGAAATTAGCGTCCTAGCCCACCATGAACTGTGTGACTGCGTTAACAAATAGGCCGTCCGCTGTCCTTATAGACTTCGAGGGTGGCATCGAAACGACTAGATCCGGTAAGCCCGCGGTCTGGCAAACGAATCTCCCGCTTAAGAACCAGGCCTGGCAGACTGGGCCTTCCAGCAGAATTCGAAATCGGGATGTGCCCTAGGCTCCCGTGTATTGGTCCCACACCCCGGCCGGCATTATATCCCAGGGCTGCCACGGGATCTGCAAACAGAGAATGTACAGATTGTTAGTTTCTATCAGCTGCTAAAGTGTAAATTAGTACAGTGTTAAGGTAAAAATGACTGTGTTTTGGGTTAACTCATGGGCGGCTACGGTATCGAAGTAATGACGGAAGAAGGCAAAGGACTTGCGACACCGGTGCTGACACTGGCCATCATTCGCCTCGAATAGGAAACCATTAGGGGCAGCTCGTCCATAGGCTCTGGAGCAAGGGCTGGAAAATACGCATAAACTTGTAGCTGCAAGGAAAGTGCAGTGATATGAGAATACAGAGCATGAACAGATATAAAAAGTGCAAAGGAGAAAGCATAGGGCATGAACAGATGCAGAAAGTGCAAAGTAGAAAGCACATGTATTGAATAGATATAAAGCAAAAAATGCGAAGTAGAAATTGTAAAGTGCAAAGAGGGAACTGAAATGCATACCTCCCAGGCTCGTCAGTAGCCTCCGATCTGCGCTTCCCTCCTGCGAGAAGTAGAGCTCATATAGCTGTATAAGGTGGCGAGGCCAGCTCTGCCCCAGTCGTAGAAGTGTACTCAGGGAAGGGTCACCAGGGCGCTCAACAGATATAAGCCTACGGTGTTCCACCTGTTTGAAAACAAGGTGGTACCAAGGATGAACATCAAGAAGCCCCTGGCGTACTGCACCATCTCCTCCATCATCTCAGACTTTCTTTCTCAGAACTGCTCAGCAAACCAGCTATATCTCACCATCGCTAGCCGGTACAGAGGTGGGCACGTTCCCAATAGCTCGATCTAAACAGCCTCCTACACCCCCATGTCTGTATCAAAATGGATCGGGTCGCCCCTACTTCTAAGTGTGTAATCATGGCAAAGTTGTAGGGAGTCAACATCATCTCCTCGGCAGTAGAAAGGTGGAAGGAGTTGGTGATGTCTTACCACCTCTCCACTAGTGCTCCTAGAAGGGGGCGACTCGCAATGACGCATGTCAGGCCAAAGCAGAAAAGGCCGAAGCCAATCTCGTCGACGATGTCGCGGGCCCCAGTATGGAGCTCGTCATACCAATCCCTCACTGCCATCGCTCCGTACCCCCTATAGGCACGTGAGTCTCTCTGTGACAAAAAACAGATCAATCAGATCAGACAGCGAAGAAAGTGTAGTCAGATGAAAGGTAGTGCAAGAAATGCAGTTAAAAGAAAGGCAGGAATGCATAAAAAACAGAGTTCGTACCTTAGTAGTGCTGGACGAAAGGTGGGAGGCCGATTCCCTCAGCAGGAGGTCCTCTGGTACACCGCGAGCAAAGTCATTGAAACGCTTAATGCCTCCGGGTGGTAATATGTGCATGCGAGGATGATATCTCGCCGGATCAAAAGGCCATACTCTCAATGGTAGTGGCTTTGGCTCAAACTCGGTCTCAAACTCCGCCTTAAGGTCGGCCTTAATGCCCTTAGCTGCCTCGCCAGCCTCAGCAACTGCTGGCTCCTCTACCTCGGCAACGGGTGGGAATACGGGTGGAACCTCTGGAGGAGCTTTGTCGTGAGGAATCTCATCTGCCATCTGGAAAATGTGTGAAAAGTAGGTGAAAAATGAAGAAAAATGGACAAAAGAGGATAAACTTGGAAAAAGTCAATCCTAGGAGAGAGAAAATGGGAGAAAAAGTCAAAGCCTGAGAAAGTTCATGAAACCCGAGAGAAACTCCAGGAGAACAAGCCCAGAGGGGTGAAAATCAGGAAAAAAGCATCAAAAACAAATTTTGATCGGTTCAAAATGTTGAGAATCAAGAAGGTTTAATGAATAAAGTATGCGTGGAGTGTTGGAAAACACGTGTAAAGCTCGAATTTAGAGAGAGAAAGTGTCTAGAGAGAGAAGATTTTCGGACCTAGGGTTGTGAGCAAATGAAGCCTTAAGCCCTACGACAAAAAGTCAAAACTGCCCCGAATCTGCCATTGTTGGTGGCTGACAAGTGTTTTTTGTGGCCAGCAGGTGGCCGACACCTTCTCCTGGTGGCTGGCAGGTGGCCGGTGGCTCTCAAGTAAGTCCTGGTGCTGTTCTGTGCTTCTGATTTCTGAATAGTGTGTGGAAGGTTTTGTTTTGGTAACTTGCAGCTACGTTCTAGTGCGAACGTGTCCCACTTGATACTATGAACGAGGTGTATCCTTTGTGAACATGTTGCAACATCTCCGAGAGGTAAATTGGAAGGTGCCACCGAATATTGGTTTTATTCATCTTGTTGAATTACATATTTATGCACTTTCACGTATATATATGCTACATGCGTGTCTCGCATCATTTATAGTTCATGCACAGAATATGCTCTTATTTCATGCATAGAATATGCTCTTATTTCATGCATAGAACATGCTATATCGAATGTCCATCTTGCATGGAATATGCTTTGTGCATCTATCGTACACGTTTGTGCATCCATCACACACGTTCACTTTGTGCATCTATTGCACACCTCTTTGTTTTATCTTAGGACACATGAAGCACGAGCCCGAGCGGTTTTTCTTGTTTTTCAGGACACATAAAGTGAGGCCCTGGGCGTGTTTTATCTGGGGACGCGTGAAACACGAGCCCAAGCGATTTTTCTTGTTTTTCAGGACGTGTGAAGTGCGGCCTTGGGCGTGTTTTATCTTGAGATGTGTGAAGTGCGAGCCCGAGTGATTTTTCTTGTTTCTCAGGATGCGTGAAGCGCACCCTGGGCGTGTTTTATCTCGGGACGCGTGAAGCGCGAGCCCAAGTAGTTTTTCTTATTTCTCAGGACGCATGAAGCGTGACCCTGGGCGTGTTTTATCTTGAGACGCATGAAGCGCGAGCTCGAGCGGTTTTCTTGTTTCTCAGGACATGTGAAGTGCGGCCCTAGGCGTGTTTCACGTGAAGCAAAAGCCTGAGCAGTTTTCTTATATCTCAGGACGCGTGACACACGACCTTGGGTGTGTTTTGTCTTGGGATGGGTGAATCGCAATCCTGAGTGGTTTTACTTTTATCTCGGGACGCGTGAAGCATGAGCCTGAATGGTTTTTCTTCGTTTCTTAGGACTCGTGAAACTCGACCCTAAGCGGTTTTCATTTCTCAGTTTCTTAGGATGCACGTGGTGCAACCCTGAGCTGTGATTTCTTTCCTCGTCTCTTGTGTTTTGGCGTGGTCAGAGTGTGTTTTAGATCTTTTTGCATAGAACCTATGTTGGTTTTAAGTTTGAAATTGCACATTCATATGTTGTTAACTTGTTATTACTTATTGCATCTGCTTATTACTTATTGCTTATTGCATCATCTTGCGTGATCATGAGTTTTCAAAATAGCCAGCTTCGCGAAGCCTGTGAGTCTAGCCTTCAAAGTTTTTTTTGTGTGTCTCATTTGTATTTTGCCCTAGAACTATGCTGGTTTGATTCCTTGCAAAGGGATACGTAGGCAGCCTGCAGGCACAACCATTTATTCTGTCTTGATTGTTTGTCCAAGTCTTACGGCCTTGTCAAAATAGGTCGTCTTCGGGCTTTGACATTCACTCACGTCATTTCATAACTCCGAGTTCTGTCAAAGAGGGACAATTGTAGACATCCCATTTTTTATGGCCCTTACGACTTGGACGTCATCGCTTTCACACCCAATGATGAGTAGATACGCTTGTGAAGTGCTCGAAGTCCTCAGCGGAATGCCATAGCTTTGAGCCTTTCAAACCTTGCACCCCTGTTGCCTTGTTTTTGGACCAAAACCTTGGTTTTTCAAGCCTGCAACCCCTGGGGCCTGTCGGCCACTACTTTGGGCTGCCGGCCATCACTTTTGGTCGCTGGCCACTAGTGATGGCCTGTCGGCCACAAATGTCTTTTGCAGATATTTTGTGACAACTGTGCCAGCTGTTTGCACAGATGCATGCATCTGCTCCTACATGTATGGCTAGATGTTTCTGAGGAAATTCGTGTTTTCTATATATAGAGGACCTCCCTCTCATATTTGAAGGTTAGAAAAATTTTGGAGCAAAATTTTTCCTTTTTCTCTATAATTCTCTCTCTCTCTCTCTCTCTCTCTCTCTCTTACAAATTTCTTAACCTTTGCCTATATACTCTTCACCTTTACCTATAAACTTTTAACCAAACCTCTTCATCTTTGAGTTAAGGTATCTTTGAGCCTTGTTTGAGCTCTTGAGGGTGTGTTTGCCTTGCTTTGTTGCCTAGAATTGGCTATCCTCTTCAAAGGTATAAAGCTTTGTCACTTTACTCGCTTTATTTACTCTTTTTCCTACTATTTTCCAATTGTTTTTGGGCTGTAAAGACTTTGTATTTTTGGGCTGAAACTTGGGTTTTAAGGCCAATAAAGGTTGAGGGGTGGTTCACCCTTCTCTACACCTTTCTCTCAAGGCCTTTGCCCTTGTGTTTGCCACCCTTGCACTATCTTTTTTTGAGCTTTCAAACACTGATTTTCAAAGTTATTTTAGTGGCTAAAATCATGGTTTGAAGTCCAAAATTGGAGGGGTTAGCCTCCCCTCCTTGTGTTTTACTTACTAGCCTAACATGATCCATGTTTTACCTTGTTAGTCTAGCTAGTTTTGTCTTAATTTCAGCATGTTTTAGGAGTTATTTTAGACTATTTTAGGACTATTTTTAAGTGTTTGTTGCATTTGAGCTTTGTTTTGCATGCTTGTAGTGTAATTGTCCTAATGAGTTTGGTGTTTTAGGCCTTAGACACCATCTTATTTGAGTTGATTGCATTTATTTATGGCTTTCCATACTTGTGATCACTCTTAATCACCTGTGCAACGTCCCTCCTTTCTTGGCATTTGTTTTGCTTTGAAAGTGGTTTCAAACTACTTGTTTGTTTAAGCATGAGATTGAGATGTCATGCTTAATTGTTTAATCCCTTTCGGGGTTCATTACCAACGGTATGATATCTCTTTCATGCCCAAAGTAACTCTTGGTTTGAGCCCTCTTTCCATTAGAGGACTTAAACTCACCTTTGGACTCAATGAATAAAAGGATGGTTGGCAATTAAAATGAACTAACTAAATAGGACTAAAATAGTGCAAGATAAGAATTTGGTTTTGTGTTCAATTGGACGTTCATTGAACACATGGAAGCTCGAGGCATTTCTTACTCATTAGTGATGAAATGGTTCGAGTTTCCAAGGTCACCACTTCCCTTGATCAATTCATGAAAAGGAGGAGGTTTGAGTCTTGTTTTGTTGCATTTATTGAACTTGCACACTTTGGCTTATAAGCCATCATGCAATGAAATTGCTTGAGTTGGTGGTTTGTAGGCCAAGTCTTGTCCCTCCTTTGAGCTGTATGATGATGAGGAGGGGTGAATTGTGCAAACAAACCCTTGAGAATACCTTGTGCATGCTCTATTTGTTCTCTGTTGTAGCACGATGAATTATGCAGCAGTGGCCGGCAGGCCACCTTTGGTGGACGGTAGGCCATCACTCTTGGCCGGCCAGCCACCTCTGCAAAATTCAGCAGTGTGTTTTTGGGGCAGAACAGAGACATTTTGAATGTGGACAACAGTGTAAGTGTTATACTGTGCAACTGAGGCTTCCTGAAAGCAAAACGGTGGACTTTTCTGGGGAGGAAACCGCATTCACGCTTGGGCCTTCCATTGATGCTTGGGATCCATGCTGTCACTATATTAGCATTGTGCTTAAAATAGTGGTTTTGTAAGTAATTAGTTAGAATAGCTAATTCGTCTTGTGTTGTAATTATTTTAATTAGCTAGAATAGTTAATTCATTCGGTTTGTAATAATTAGTTAAGTAGTTTAGCTATTTATTCATTTAATTTAGTTAATTAATTAGCTAGGTAATTAGTTAGCTAGTTAGTTCATTCGGACTCTCCTTCATGAGAGTGCAATGTTGTAATAATGTGTATGTCTTCCAACCCCACGTCTTTCTCCCTTTTATTTACTAGCTTATGATGGTTAGTTATCAAGTTTTGTTTAGCATTCTCATGTTTGCATCCACTTGTATTGCATGCGCTGAGGCTCGGTTCATCATTCTAACTTGCATTGTTACTTTAAATACTTTTTTGAGTACGTGCTTAGACCGCATACTATTAAATTGATTCATATGCCATATTAGTAACCGAGCCTATTAGCTGCATATCGCATGTGTTGCATTAGTCATATTGTATAGTTAGGATCATGCATTTTTCTAACTCTTTTCATCTTTTTGGCTTGGAGTACTAGGTGAGCCTTTACTCGCTTTTAGCATATCGCATGCATGTGATTGTTGCCATGTATAGCGTGATACCTTGTCGCTTACTGCTTAGATGATAAACTGTTTGAATGCCTGTGGATGAAGGCTAGTTCCTTGAATTGGGATAGTTTGATTAATGTACATTTGAGCCCACTTTTTCAAGTGACACATTCATAAACTCTTTTAAAAAACAAACATGAATCAAGTGTTCCAATTCTTGTAAGCTAGTCTATACTTGTGTGTGTGCATCACATAGTAATGCTAGCCTAATAATTAGAACAAGAGCATATAATGTAAATAAGATTCATATCATGATTAGTAGAGGTCGATCTTTGATTAGGCGAGCGGGGGTGCTCAATTCATGACCTTCCCCTCTTGTATCTAAGTTCCTGAGCTGAGACAATCTTGGTGATAACGGACTCACGGACACGTGGCCTTCGGCACGAGTCATGGGTTTCCTAAATTTCTCAAAAATATTTAAGTGGCTACTCTGTATCTGGCAAAGTAGTCTATTTTTGGCAATTTGATTCAAAATCAATTTTCTAAAAGATTTGCCGGATTTGGACACTTTGGTGATTATCTATTTCACATTGCACTTGTGAAATCAGATTCAGAACCGCGGGAGTCTGATATTGTAGGGCTTATTAGTCTTCCGAAAGGGGGCACGAAAAGTTGAGCCACAGGTCGTTACAGTTAGAACCCACTTTTGTTGTAATAAGGCAAGCCCTTGAAATGTGTAAGCTTATAGGGCATATATTTGGATGCTATTTATCTTTGGAATCATCTCATTACATGCTATAGATTCAAGCTTGTAACATTATGAATTTATCAATGCATGTAACTATATCATGGAAATATAGATTTGAAATACAAGAATGGAGACGGCTTATTATTGTTGATGGACGAATGTTGAGATTATCTATCACTTCTACTTGTTCTTTATATCGTCATTGGGAATTATTTAATGAATGTGAATTATATTTGTTGAGTCAGGTTCAGTATTTTGGGGTTGTTACACATAACTTGTTCTTGAAGGGATTAAAGCGACACATTCTTGTTTTTATCATCGGAAGCTTTTGGAGAACGCTCATTTTAGGATCAATCGAAATAAGGTGTCTACAAATGGCGTTCATTATCTTCTCTATTTATTTGTCATTCTCCATGGGTGGCAAAACATCATACCTAGGGTTTCGATGAAACCCTAGCCAAGTAATTAGATTTTCATTGTTAGAGTTTTTATTGTAATTTTTTCATTAGAATCATTTGTAAAACTTTTTAGTTCTTGAATAAACTTGTTTCTATCTTTTCTTTTCATTCATTGTCTGTGATTGCGAATATATTTTTTACTCTAGTTTTCATTGTTGTTGTGTTTGGAACTTGAGATAGGCTCTTACTAGACGAGTTATGCCACAAACCCTAGTTTAGAGTGAACAATTTGTGCTGGTTATAATGGGTCATACTTGTGCTTCGAATACAACTTTACTTGTTTTTCCCAATTTTCAATTTGTAGTTGAGAAATTGACTTGTTCCAATTAATCATTTGTTTAATCTAAGATGAGAATTCTAGGTACGAAACTAGTGGTGGATTTAGATCCCTAAGTTACCATTTCCAATTATTTAATTCTATTTTGCTTGCTTATTTAATTAGTGTTTTATTATTTGTCACCACAAGCAATCAAACAATCTATCAACAATCTAATTTGAGAATTAGTAGTTGAAATAGTTATAATTACACATTTGTCCTTGCGGATACGATGTCCATACTCAATCACTTTACAAATTTTAACACCTTTTCGGGAAGATTGATTTGTGATAATCAACCACCAGGTGAAGTTTTTCCTTCTTTGTGTGTTTTAAGGCAAATGGTGAGAGTTCAAAGGTTTTTCGATGTTGTTGTGCAAGTATGGTAAGTTTTTCTCCATACAATTACCCACAAAAAAATGTTCAAAAGTTATCCCAATATATAATTATGATTTATGTCTATTTTAATGGGGATTTTTTTTAGCTCATCCATTATAAGTCTTAGTGTAAGGACACAAAAATATTTCCTATTAGTAAAAGTCCTCCAAGAGTATGTTTTATTTTGTTTGGAAGAAAACACCCTTATTGAATTTCGACAATTGAAAAAACATAACAAATGCAGCAGCCATGTTGTTTTCAAAATTGGAATGGTTTTAAAAACTCTAAAATTCAATATGTTTTGATCAAGATCTTCATTTGCTAAAATTTATATTTTTTGAATTCTCTTGTAGATCTATTAAACAAGATCCATGATGAATGTGAAATTTCAAAGAAAAAAAGAATAGTCAAAATTTTACTGAATTGGTTATCTTCAGTCAGTGAGTTAGAGAAATTTCTCTAACTTTAATGTCATGAATCTTGTCTAACTTTAAACATAGTGAAATTTCATTAGGTCTAAAAAATCCAATTTCACTATGCAATTAGAAACTTCAATGGGTATTTTAGTGAAATTTAACTAAATAAGTTTCACCAATAAAATTTCACTCAATGTTTTACATTGTATAAGCTTTAGACAAGTGAAATTCCCTTCAGAGAAATTTCACAATTATGGTGAAATTTTATATTGTGACTGCAAATTTATATATTTTTTAACAGATAGATGAAGAAGAGAAGATAGATATAGATAAAGAATTGAATGAAAAAGAACAAAGAAAAGAGGAAAGAGAAAAGAGAAACAAAAACAAATACAAATATGGGTTACGCATAAAGATGGTGGAGTGACAAAGTAGCATACCTGTTTTGGCTAAACCATTTTTGACGCTCTTAAAACCCCTTTTCAAAACAATTTGGTTGCGTAGTTCCAAACATTTCTACACTGTTATGAAGCTTGCGTTTTCAAACTCCAAATATTGTCTTTTCAGGAGTCTGAGCAAGAGATAGAGTGAGAGTGAATGAAGGGGGTGCAATTCTCTGGAAATACCTGTTTTCCCTTTCAAGTTATGCTAGCTTTACACTATTGATCTAATGGTACATTTTTTCTAACTGGCTGTATAACAGCTTATGGTCGGATGAAAAATGATGCTGGCCAAATCTATAAATGTACAGCCGAATTAATTGTCCGGGTACAGAGCATTTTAGGAAAATTCGATTTTCTCTGCAACTTTTACATAAATATCTTATACATTTTCATCCAAAGTCTATATAATTCATTTTCAAGGGTTACAAGATTTTCCAAGGGCAAGAAAGACTTGTTGAAGAGCAATATACTCCAACTTCACCTTCAACCTCCATACTTCTTGCTTACACATCTAACAAAATCAAACCTTGAATTGAAGCTCTTGGTTGAGGATTCTAGGACACAATCAAGAACTTTAAGGGTGCTAGGGTAGAGTTTGACAACAAGGAAGCTTATCATCTCTTTAAGAGGTGAAATTTTGCACTTTCTCTCACTTGCTCTCCCTCTTTCTTCATTATCAAGCCTTGACTTTATTATTGTTGTATGTAGATGTGAGAATTAGAACCTTGTGGATGTGGAGGGAGTTAGAAATTAGCCACCCATCCAAAAGTTTGATTATGTAATGTAGTTTTTTTTTTTTCAATACACTTTCTCATCACTTTCTCTCATCATTCAAAGATGTTGGTTCATATGTTTCAATCCATACTCAATTCTAATGAGTGGTGTGATTGTTGCGTAGAGCTAGTTGGATAATTCTAGAGGTTTGGTATTAAGAAGGTGGTTAGCTTTCATCTTGCTTGTATTTTCTTGGAAGCCAAGTAAGAGCTTCTTGGTCAAAAGTGTTGAAGACTCTCATCTCAATCCATTTTGAGTATGGAAAGGAATGTAACATCCTTATTCCATGGGTAGGAAGAGAAGTCTTTAATAACCTTTGATGAATCTTTTACTTTCAAAGCAAGGCTTCCACCAAGAAATGGTATCAATCTACTGTCTCGAATTGATAGCATGGTTGGGTATTAATTTACCCTTATTCATAAAGAGACGAATGTAGGTTTCCATTTATTTTTGGGCTTGATTTTTTCCAACCTCAATTTCTATACTTATCCATCTTTTCATTTGATAAATTGTTGTAAATGTCATGTTGTACATAGCATCTTGTGTTATTGAATGATGGGTGAAGCGTCTCTGCCTCTTTCTTGAAACATCCTTGTGATAGGAAGGGGTAGCAAAGATGAACATCCTTTGGAAAATGTGTTGTTTGTTTTGTTTTGGTTTTGCTGCACAAAAACAGAGTTCTTCTGGATTTTATGTACTGCCGACCAGATAAACCACACGGTCATTAGCTTTTTCATTTGGCCAGATCATTTATTTGGCCGGCCAAATGATTTTTCTAGGCAGAACAGAGCAGAACAGGGCAATTTTTTGGAGAGTGATCTCATGGGCATTTGCGGCTGTTATTTAAACTTTGTTTTCTATTTTCTTATGATTTGTTAGATTTAGCTTCTATTTGGATGAATCAATTCATTGTTGTAATAACTTCTAACCCTATGTCTTTCTATTCAATTTGTTGTTGTAATAATTTCCAACCCCACATCTTTTTATTCATTCATTGTTGTAATAACTTCTAATCTCAATTTCTTTCTATCCCTTTTATTTACATGCTTCCCATACCTATGTATTGCATCATGTTTTATTTATTATATCCATGCTTCACATCCGTTTTTCATGCATTGAGATTCGACTCCTCTGCATCTGTGGGATTTATCATTTGAAAATTGATTTTGTGCACTACCTCATGCCTTGAGATCATTCACGTGACATGCATTACTAGCCAAATCTTTTAGTTGCATTTTTGTGTATGTGTCGCATTAGCTATTTGCATATAGGATCATGCATATATTTCTAGCATATTTTTTCAACTTATTATGGATGAGTACTAAGTGAGCATTTCTAGTTTTAGCATCCTGATTGTGTATGTTATTCTTACTATGTATGGCATTATACCATGTGGCTACTTGCTTATCTGTAATATCTCCATAACTGCCAGTGGATGAAGGTTGTATTGCTTAAAGTTGGAATGATGTTGATTGCTATGCATGTGAGCTCAGTTTTCTATGAGTTGTACATTTATCTAAAAGGTCTTTCAAAATGCATGAAATTAAAGCATATTAAAATGAGTGACATGATCTATACTTATTTGCACCACATAGTAATGTTAGCATTATTAAATAACTAGAAAATAAGCATATATTGTCTATAAAACTCATATCATGGTTTAATAGAGGCTGATCATTTGATCGGGTGAGCGGAGGTGCTCAATTCATGACTTCTCTCCTTCATACATAAGTTCCCGAACCAAGACAATTTGGTTATGACGGACAGTGGCTTTTGGCATGGGTCACGAGTTTCCTAGTTTTCCCAAAAGATTAGGTGGCGACTTTGAGATTTGGTGATGTAGTTCATTTTTGGCAAATGTTTTGCAATAAAATAGATTTTCTATAAAATTTGTAGGATCTAGACTCTCATTTTCCTAATTCACACTACACTAGTGAGACTAGATAAAAAATTGAGAGTCTGAATTGTTGGGCACACTTGGGTATCCCCAGAACATCTACAGTTTTTGGTGACTCTGCTGGGGATTGAGAGAACTTGAATTGAATTTCATGATATGAGATTTATTTTCATTTATATGTTCATTGCATTAACATGCATGGCGCGCGTAAGTCACTAAACCACCATATGATATCTTTGATGGCTTGCCAAATATGGGCTCTATCATGGTGGGAATATGAGCCTCGGATTTGGATTACCAATATACTGCTTAATCCCCTCCTCACTTATAGGTGTTGGGTAGGGTAGGTATATAGGTGTCTTGCTAGGGTACCATTTTTGACCAATCTGACCTAATGCATATACTGAGCTGTAGTGACTTTCTAACTAAGGACAGGAAGGTCCCCCATTTTTAGGATGTTGTGATATTGCTTATTTGAATAATGAAGCTCTAGATCATTCAAAAGTTAGGACAGGGTAATCCTAACCCTTCATAGGGTGTTTGTTCGCTTTATCTGCGATATGCTATTTGTTGGATACATACAGGGCTTTTCAAATTCAAATCAATAATTTAGGTATATCAGTTTTGTGGGGCCGAGTTCAATATTTTCAATGGGCAATATAGGGATTTTCGGCAGTAATTAGTTGTACAAGTATTGAGATTGAATCGAAGTGCTGCCAAAATTCTGTCTGATCAAGGTTTTGTTTTGTTTTGTTTTTTTTCTTTTGCTAGCTTGTATCACCATGGCTTCAAAAAGATCTAATATCCCCCAAGTTCTGTGGACTCGCACTTGTAGACTCTATAAAACTGCAGATTTAGTTCAAGGTCAGAAGAAGCAAAGTCAGACAAGTACGGCAGGTTTAAAGTCCACATCAATCACCTTTCAGACTACACCCACCTAGCTCCCAAATTACCAATTCATCAGATTCCATGATGACCCAAAATCCAACAGATTTAATGGACATGCTCACAACTCTTCAGCAGACTGTGGATGCTCTTAACCACACAGTTACCTTTTAGGATGAGACTATTGCTGGACTACAACAATCGTCCAGGGCATTAACTACCTCCACCGGTCGAGAACTTTCAGGGTCCTAGCCAACAAGAAGAGCCAGTCCAGACTCAAACCTTTAAAGCTCCGGCATATCCCATCGAAGGACTTTTCCCCTTTGATCTTACCGTGTTTGACTCGGCTATGCTAAAAATAGCTAAGCTGGAAAAGCTATTTAAGAAATCATAGGGCATCAACTTTATTTCAGACATCGAGGATGAAAATACAGAGGCTACTGTGGTTGCTGGAAAGGTTCAAGATGCCACACGTAGATGGGTTTGATGGCCTAGGGACCCTATGGTTCATATCCGTCTCTTCTCGGATGTCCTAAAACTTATAGACTTAACTCGTGCCTAGAAGCTTTCTTTATTTGGGAGGACCCTGTAAGGTGTTACTACCGTTTGGTATGCTAAGTTGGAGAATTCAGTAAAGTAGAGTTGGGAGGAGTTAGCTGAGGCATTCATCGCTTAGTACTTCTACAACATGTAGATCGAGGTAACTACCCAAGAGTTAGAAGACACCCGCTAGGAGCCCAAGGAAATTTTTGTGGAGTTGATAACCAGATGGAGAGTAAAGGCTACCATGATGACAAATAGGCCCCCTGAGAAGGACTAGATCCGTATGGTTGTGAGAAATTTGTATGGAAAGATGTGTAGAAATGCTAGTCCTTCCACTCTTCACTTTCAAAGAGTCACACGAGATGGAGGTCCAGATCGATTATGCCATAAAACAAGGAATCATAGTAGATGAAAAGGAGCTCATGAGGAAAACATTTTTTCACAGTTCCAATGCTACTACTAGTAGTAGCAAAGTTGTAAAGCCTTTAGAAATCAATGTTGTCACAACCACCTCCACCAAAATAGCTAACCCTTTTGCCAATATCAGTTCTCAAGCAACCAATTCATATCGACCCCGAAATCAAAACTTTCACCCTATCTATATGGCCTATTCCAAGCCATAGAGGTTCTGATAGATAAAGGACACCTTAAGCTCCTTGACCTTCGACCCTTTATTGATTCTCTTCCACCTAGACATGACCCTACCAAGTATTGTGCCTTCCACTAACAACACAGTCATGAGACTTATTGTTGCATTTGCCTTCGTCATGAGATTCAAGATCTTATTGACAATAAGGTCATAGCTCCACCACAAAAATCAAATGTCACCACCAACCCGCTACTATCCCATGATCGAGTAAAGCACTGACTTATGCATGATATATGTATCTGAATCCCAACCAAAACCCAAAAACCCTATGGTAGTAGTGGTACTACAATCTGAGAAGGGAAAGACAGTGGTAAAAGCGGGAGATAAATTGATCATGGAGAAAGATGAGATAAAACCCAAAAAAGAGGAATCCAAAGTACCGGTGATAGAGGAAGGGGAGTTACCTGAGGAGGAGTGTGGTCCAAGCAAATACATTGTGCCTGTCACTCAACCAAATCCAAATGTTGTGTTGCATGATTCATTCATTATCAACGTCATCAAAGAAGATGGACCTGAACAAGGTTTTAATGATTTGGCAGATTTGGAAAAAAACCTGGACAATCTTCACTTCATTGAGGAGAAAGATTTAGGGAATGTGCAAATTAGGTGGTGGGACACAAGCAATCTGGAACTCAACCATGGGTGGACGAGTAATAAAGAGGAATTTGAAATAGACAGGGATAAAGAAGAGGTGAAGAAAAAGGCTCAAGTAATCAAAAAAGGCCAAGGGGAAAAGGAAAATTTGTAAGAGCAACGAAATTGAAGAAAGTAGCAAGGAAAAGGAATTTGAGAGGGAAAAGATTGAAAGAGTGGTACCAACAGGAAAGAAATGAGGACATATAGAGAATAGGTTGAGCATGGAAACATATCAGAAGAGGGAGTCTTCTCTGAAATCTAGTCAATGTTACCTTATTAACCAAAGAATGATGATCATATCATTGGAATGATTCAAGTTGAACTCGTTAACTGTTTGCAATAAATGAGGGTGAATGGTGGGAGGATAATAACCTGCATTTCGCTCATACTGATAAAGGATAGGGGACCAATGCTCTTGATGACACATGGTATTCAGAGGAGATAGATCACCTAACTAGGAGTAGGTGTTACTTTGAGCCCCCACACTTAGATTAAAGGGAGGCTTCAGGCAAGGATAAGGATGTTAAGAGAAGAATGAGAAAGAGGTAGAGGAAGACTTGGTGTTAAAGCAACTAAAAAATATTCAGGCATACATCTCAATCTGAGGGGTTTTCATGGTTTCCTGAGAACATCGTCAAGCATTACTAGCAGCTTGGAGCAGCGTGAAGTTATCAATTGACACTACGCCAAATCAACTTGTATCACTAATCACACCAAGGGATATAGTATCAGCAGTGTCCTTTTTAGATAAAACGTTACCACCAGAAGGATCAGGGTATAATAAACCTTTGTATGTATCACTCGAGCATAGAAAGAAGTGGGATCCAATTATTCTGATAGACATTGGATCAGCTATCAATGTATGCCCTTCGCGTACTACTTACGCGATAAGGCTGAAACCAGCAAATTTTGCACCCACAAGTTAATTGATCTGAGCTTATGACAACAGTAGTAGGGAGGTCATGGGAATTGTTAAATTACAGATAATGGTGGGGCCATCTGAACATGAGACTGAATTCCATGTCATAGACGTTCCTGCAACATTTAACTTGCTTTTAGGAAGGCTGTGGTTGCATCAGATAAACGCAGTATCATCCACTGTGCATTAATTGGTGAAGTATCTATATGAGAGAGGGATTGTTACTGTTTTCCGGAATTCATCCATTCATCCTTCGCCAGAAATCACAACACCTATACTAGAGAGTAGCCATGGGGAAGAAGATGTTTTTCTCTCATAGTTCACTCTAACGAAAGCTCAACTGGTTGAAACGATCATGGCTAAAGATGAGGGGATGTATATAAGCACCTAGTTGATTTACTTTATGAGTAAATTGAGGCACATTCCTGGAATGGGATTAGGAAGAAGTGGAAGGAAAGGCATCGCTATAGCAACTGAAGTGATCCATAATCCGCATGCATTTGGACTAGAGTATGTACCTTTGGAGGAAGATTGGAAGAAGAAAAAGGATAAAGTAAGAGAAAGGGCCAAGGCAAAGAGGGCTGGAAGACAATATAAGCTGGTTCATAAGCCAATCGGGGAAACTCTAAATGGGCGTTTTGTTAGACAGGGAGATGATTTCCCTTTCTGTGGTTTTCCTAAGCCTTGGGTTGATCATATGACAAAGAAGCACTTTCTCAGGTTTCAGATTTTCTTTAGCCACCAGCTTTCTGAAAGTGATGTGGATTCTAGCAGCGACATTAGTCAAGGCAAAGACAACAGCTCAGACGATAGCGTAAAGGAAGCTTTAGAACTAACGCTGATTGACTTTTTAGAAGACTTTGGAGCTAGTGCTGAGTCGGAGAATTTGGGGGATAGCATAATCATTTCTGTGATCGGGGATGGACTGCCAGTAGATTGTAGCGATTTCATCTTAGACGCAGTGTATGCTCCGCACTTGACTTAGTAGTTTGAGAAGGGTATTATTGCAAGTTTTGAATAGGATGATGAGTTTGAGTCTGATTCCACTGAGTTTGTGGAGTTGGAATCAAACTCAAGTTAGTCAAGTGAGTTAGAGTATGGTGCTTTTGGAAGTGGTAATTAGGATGCCACTGTCCTGTCCAGGCTGTCTTTCTCATTTTCCTTTGAGTCTACTGTAACAGCTGAGCAAGATGTACTGAATGAAAATGTTGTAGAATCTACTTATTTCTCTGTGTCGTTGATTCATTGCATTGTAACGCCCCCAAATTCATTAAATAAAAACATTTCTCATAACCCATTTAATCCAAAATATTTCCAACCTAAACAATAACATCAATCTCAAAAGTCCTCATTTCCATTGACCAACATATCAAATATTACAATTTTTATATTCTTGTGTTAATAATAATAATGTTCATGTAATTGACAAAACTAGAGAATAAAAATAACAATGCCTTATTGGCGTACAAACATCAAGGCAATGCCTTGTTACAATAAAATGGATACACAGTCCCAAACCACATATGCTCGAAGTGTCCACATGATACATTCGTGAGCCTTCGTGCTCAAACAAAACAAAGAAATCCACCACCTTCTCATAGGGGTGATTGCACATCACAATTCCTGAAATTGTTAGATATGAGTGAGCTAGATGCCCAGTAGAAATACTTTTAACGAAGTATCTAATTATTTGAAAACTCATATGACATTATCACAACCAAAATATTTTCATGTTCAACTCATGTAAAGAGTTTAAGCAACAAAACTTAGATATTATAACTTCCATGAAAATCACATTTTAACACCGGGGGGTAAATACACCATGATGTCCCTAAAGAGAGTCCCAAATCACATACACAAATTACTTTTGTTTAAAACCACCCCCACATTTACTGACTATTATAAAGTAGGACATGGGCACCCAAAAATATTTAATATAATCCATACATTTACCGACTATTATACGGCAGGACGTGGGCATCCAAAATCATCCGTTTTTCTAATTTTATTGACTATAATACGGCAGGACCAGTAGACACCCAAAAATATTTTCCCACATTCGTCCGACGATAAGCTCAAGACAAGAAAATTAGGCACCTTGACTCTCCGTGCAGGTACTAACACAACACATAACTCTTTTAAAAAAAATCGCCTCCCTACCCGGACTCCCATGCTATTTACCACCCCCTAAAACAACCTTTCCATGATTTCCACAAATTCCAAGAATTTATACATCCGTGAGAACAAAGGTAAATATCATCATTCAAATAATTAAACTATTATGGAGACATAATCTTCATATTTCCAAAGAAAAACTTCCAAATCTTTCAATTTCATGAATCTCAAGTAAAAAGACATCTCATTCTCATAGTTCAATCATAAATTTAAAGGATTGAAAGTTAATTCCATTTAATTACATCATTATTCAATTTCAAGAATTATCATCAAATTTGGGGCTTTTGCCCTCCATAATGCAAAATGCTATTTTTCAACTAAAGTTTTCATAATCCATAAATATTAATATAAATTTTGAGAAATATATGAGAAATTCCATTTTTTTGAAATCAAAACCGACTTCTTTGTAAACTCAAACATCAATTATGAAACCAATGTCACAATAATACCAATAAACATCCTCAAAGTAAAGAGATACCAAGTTAAAAGTAATCCTACCTCCAAAATGAGAGTAGAGAAGCTAACTCAAGAGGATTCATTCAAAAATCCAAAATCCAATCGGTTAAAAGTGTTGATATTCACTTGTTCATCGTCTTTATTGCAAGATCCATGGTGGATTGTTGGTGAAAAATGGATGAAATCAAGGTTTGAGGGCTAGGGTTTTAGGTATGGAAGAGAGGGGGAGAGGAGAGGAAGAAAGAATGAAGAATTTGGGCCAAAAACCTACTTTATAGTGCCTGATATCGACTTGACCGCTCGAGCATAGAAAAGAAGCTCCTAGAAGCTCTGAAATTTGCGTAGACCACTCGAGCGAAACTTCCTGCTCTCGAGCAAACTTGCTTCCAACACAAATACTCAAATTTCAAACGGGCATAACTCTCCCGTCTGAACTCTGTTTTAGGTCATTCTTGTGTCCAAATCGAAGCCCCGGAAACAAGTTTTCCAATGGTTCTAGCCTCACATCCAAATTCAAAGTGTGGAAAGATAAAAGGGAAAAGGAGTGAAGACTACTCATGGGACAATTATCCGAATCAATGTTTTTGGTCCAATCTTACTTTACCCTTGTGATATCAACCCAATCAATACTCTAACATCAACCGAAGAGGTTCCAAGTACAATAATAATAGTGTCAAAAGCAATCCCATGAGTTTAAGAAGTACAAAGTGTTACAATCTCCTCACCTTAGGAAATTTCGTCCCCGAAATTAGACTGTTCAAGATCTAAAGCTTAGGCAAATTCAATAAAACAGAGATTGGAACTAACACTCCCACCAACTAATCATAAATGTCTTCTACTCAACAACAAGTTCCTAAAAGATTCTCTCAACGCAAAAGATTTCACGTGATTAATAAGAAACAAGTCTTGTGAAATGAGATAAGGCAACCCAAAAGTATAAAGGGTAGAACATTTCCCAATAAACTTACAATCACCACTATAGAATCTGGTTCAAAATCTAAGGTTAACTCTCATATTTTAAGGTTCCACATTAAATTTAGACCACCCTATATGATACGAATAACAACACTCAAGCGGTGTGTTTTTCCTCTAATTTATCCACAAGGATTACCAAGGCCCCTTCAACCCAAACAGGCGACTCCCATTACAAACGGGTCCCTATTTAGCAGGATTAAGCAAAATGGTCACGAATACCTCTAACAAGCCAGAAGAACCCATTGATTCCATGAAACTAAAAGTCAAGGGTAAAAGTATCACTAACATCCCCTGCAGTGCTCCTGCCTTAAGTAGACTTAACTTTCACAGAATTACTCTTTGTTGTCTAATGACATAGAACTTTAGGAAAAATAGTTTTCACATTACATTCACACCCTAAGAAACAACTATCGGTCCCTCGGCAACCAAAATTTTCAAACGATTACCTCACACTACTACACAAGTCCTCATTCCCTTTTCATGAGAAGAAAAGATTCTAATAAGAGTTCCATCCGCCAATCATGGCCTTCGACAAATACAACCCAATAACCAAAGTACCACGAACTACATTCTTACCACAAAGCTAGTATTTCATGGCCACACATTTATTCAATTGCATTTTTGAAATACTAAAGAACCAAAAAAACTTGAAAATAATATTTCCCGACCTTTGAAATTAAAAGAGATTATTCTTGGTAGAAAACTTTATATATATATATATGTTTTAGACACGTACAAGTGATTTGTAAAAGTGAAAAGTTTGAAAAGGAAATTTATTTATTTATGTATTTTCATTGAAGTAGTTAAGGGTTATACACATCATAAAACTCCATTCACCATTTTTTATGACTATTTCTCCTTTGCCTTACAGGTTCATCCATAACGATAAATTCTCAATTTCAGCAAAAACAAGGTCATGCTCAATGGGAGAACTCCGTTCTCAACTCTTTTCTCAAACATATTTCAACCAATGATTGCCAAACATCACCCAACCAAGGATTCCCATTGCCACCACTGCGATGCCACAAGCCTATTACAACAATCATACAGGTAACAACAATTCAAAATAATAACAATAAGATGAAAGAAAACCGACGTGTAAGTTTTCCTCAATAACTTGGGAAGTCGCATTCCCCATAACTACCATTACAATTTCCAAACTTGCAAAAATATTCTCTCGCAACTACCCCGTTTTGGGAATCACAAGTAACTAACTAGAAACAATTACCAAAAAGTTAGTATGATTTATCGCTCTCGTGAGTGACACACACATACATACCAAGCAAGTAATTCTCACTTGCAAGCCTCATTTCTAGACTTAAGACAAGTTCTGCGATGACTCCTAGTCAACCTCTCCTGGTGCCACAACAATAACTACACACCACGTAAGAAAACCTTCTACACTTGCATCATCCACCCATACTCGCACAACACACTAACATTCCTTAGAATCAAAACCATGATACTAACTCTAGAGCTGTAACACGACTCCATACCATACTAAGATTAGGATGTCCCACAAAATCAACTTGAATTTAACACCTTCTATAACATGAACTTACTCAATGGCAAACATTCACATCGTTAATAAATAAACTAATCTCATATTACAGTCAAATCTCTCCAAGTGAAATTCAATATACATCTCTTACCAAAATAATACTACGCCTCTATTACTGCATTCCAACAAAATCATTTTGTCAGTACTTCAATCCAATCACTACTAAAGCTGCTCCACCCTTGAAAAATAATTTAACTCAAAAAGTCATTTACTACAACTTTTCAAAATGAAAATAAAATATAATTGTCACAACTGCTCAAGTCACAAAACAACGACACCGACTACCATATCAAACCCACCACAAAAGTCTACACAACTCGAGACGCAATGTTTACCAACAAACGCTCATAGTTGTAGTTACCTTGAGATTTCTTTTGGAGTCTCTAGTCAGCTTCCTCCTACTCAAACTGTAAAGATATAACGACAAGCTATAATACCACTCATTTACTTTAAGAAATTTTCTCTGCCAACAATGGTCATTCCAAAACAATCTCCATGACTAACCAAATAACAAAGTTACTCCGCATCAATTTATTTCCTGACATGGTGTCTGTCAAATAACTTCAACCAAAATAATTTCACCACAAAACATAATGGAATAAGATTGAAATAAGGAATCATCCTCTATCAAGTGAAACTAAAATCCTTAATTTCACTTAAGTCCAAGTACACCCAACTCATTGACAATACTAAACTAACCACACCAACGGTAAAATTCTCACCACCCTTGTAGGGTAACTAAGAACTAACAAGGAACTCACAAATTTCACATCAAGGATACAAACAATTTTTTATAGCTAAAGGACAAGGGATACAAAATAAATCTCCATTTTAGTTCTTTGAACTGCACCATCATAACACACAGTAAACTTAACCCAACACAATCATGGGTGCTCCTGGTTTACATAATTTTTTTTTTTGACATATAGCTAAGGGTAACTACAAAATTAACATTAATCTCTCATATTGGATCAAGCATAAATTTTCATAAAAATACTCAAATCACAGTCATGTCAACCATCTCATGGCATCTAATCATAATCTCCTTAAAATCACAACATTCTCACAAGATCATTTCAAAAATTTCTCTAAAGACATTTGTTTGCTAATATAATTCCCGGGACACTGATCACATCATATCCCCAAACATTCGTATATTGCACTTGAGTATATCAATGACCAACTCTGAGAGAATTGACTCCACTAAACTTGAAAACATTCAAAACTTGGCTACACATCACAAGCCAACATTTTCACTACTAGAAATTCCATCAAATGTCATAATCCCAATCAAATTTGGTCTCATCCCAATCTATTCCAAAATTCTTTACGTAGTTTGTTCACTTAGGATTTACATCAAAATTCTGAATAAAACAAACTCTCCAAGATACACATCCCTAACTACATTGTACAATTTCTAACATGCGAAGACCACGTTTATTCCCCAAAGACGTACCAAAATAATTGACATAAAGCCCAACATTAACCTCACAAGTGGTCAATCAAGTAAGTGAATCAACCTAACTATAAGTATCTTTAGCCATTCTAAGAAAATTTACACTCCAAAATATTTCATTTTACAACGTTCTTACAATTTCTTTCATGTTAAGACCACACATATTTCAAAATACACACCAAGATAATTAGCCTAAGAACCACACAATCCTCATAAATAGTCACTTGAACTATTAGAGCAATCCAACCACAATTAACTTAGTCCATCCCATAAAAATTTAGAACTAACTTTACTTATTCTGACAATATTACTCTAAGACATTTTACTTTAGGTCACTCTACTTATTATTGAAGCCTCAACACTGTACTACTGAACTAGTGCAATTTCTAACCCACTCTACCTCCAAAATCCTTTATATAACCCACTTCCACAATTTGATGTATGACCTCAAAAATAGCTACTCCTTGTAATGACAAATCATTTACTGTACATCATAGTTTCCCACCATTTAAAGATCACATTTACACACACAATTCTACAAAACCATAGCTTACGATCCAATGTAGATTCTAAATTATCTTGACCCATCTGTCAGGCCCTAGTTGCCTATCCTACACATTTTCCTAGGGAGGAACATCCTCAATGTTGAGACAAAATCAACTCACAATTTAATACTCTGCACAAGTTCCCATATGTCGCCCACAAATTAAACACACACCTATACACGTATCTACATCACATAAGGCAAACCAAGTAAGCACATAGTCACATAGAGCACATAAGAGTTACTCTCCTAATATACCAACTAGCCCCATGATGCTCAAGGACCTCCAAGTGGAAAAAGCATTGATCAGATGCATTTCCAAAAGAATTTCGATGAATGCAATAGGCACAAGTTGTATCCTAAAAGCTTAACCCCATACCTACATAGCCACATAAACACACAAAGCATGCAAAGCACATAAGTGCCCCATTTTCTCCTAGTAAACCTATTGTGAAAAACGTCACTGTCCATTAGACTAAGGTATTCAAACCTGGTTAGCTTTGATACCCATCTGTAACGCCCCAAAATTCATTAAATTAAAACATTTCTCATAATCCATTTAATTCGAAATATTTCCAACCCAAACAATAACATCAATCTCAAAAGTCCTTCTTTCCATTGAACAACATATCAAATATTACAATTTTCATATTCTTGTCTTAATAATAATAACATTCATGGAATTCACAAAACTAGAGAATAAAAATATCAATGCCTTATTGGCATACAAACATCAAGGCAAGGCCTTGTTACAACAAAATGGATACACAGTCCCAAACCACATATGCTCGAAGCGCTCACATGATACATCTGTGAGCCTTCATGCTCCAACAAAACAAAGAAGTCAACCACCTTCGCATAGGGGTGATTGCACACCACAATTCCTGAATTTGTTAGATATGAGTGAGCTAGATGCCCAGTAGAAATACTTTTAACAAAGTATCTAATTATTTGAAAACCCATATGGCATTATCACAACCAAAATATTTTCATGTTCAACTCATGTGAAGAGTTTAAGCAATAAAACATAGATATTATAACTTCCATGAAAATCACATTTTAACACCGGGGGGTAAATACACCATGAAGTCCCTAAAGGGAGTCCCAAATCAAATACACAAGTTACTTTCGTTTAAAACCACCCCCTATTTATTGACTATTATACGGCAAGACGTGGGCACCCAAAAACATTTAATACAATCCCACATTTACCGACTATTATATGGCAGGACGTGGGCACCCTAAATCATCCGTTTTTCCACTTTTACTAACTAAAATACAGCAGGACTAGTGGACACCCAAAAACATTTTTCCACATTCGTTCGGCGATAAGCTCAAGATAGGGTAATTGGGCACCTTGACTCCCGGTGTAGGTATCAACACAACACATAACACTTTACCCGGTCTCCCATGCTATTTACTACCCCCTAAAACAACCTTTCCAAGATTTCTACAAATTTTAAGAATTTATACATCCATGAGCACAAAGGTAAATATTATCATTCAAATAATTGAACTATTATGGAGATATAATATTCATATTTCCAAAGAAAAACTTCCAAAGCTTTCAATTTCCTAAATCTCAAGTAAAAAGACATCTCATTCTCATAATTCAATCATAAATTTAAAGAATTGAAAGTTAATTCCATTTAATTACATTATTATTCAATTTCAAGAATTAGGGTTTTCATCAAATTTGGGGCTTTTGCCCCTCCATAATGTAAAATGCTATTTTTCAACTAAAGTTTTCATAATCCATAAACATTAATATAAATTTTGGGAAATATATGAGAAATTCCATTTTCTTGAAATCAAAACCCAGCTCTTTGTAAACTCAAACATCAATTATGAAACCAATGTCACAATAATACCAATAAACATCCTCAAAGTAAAGAGATGCCAAGTTAAAAGTAATCCTACCTCCAAAATGAGGGTAGAGTAGCTAACTCAAGAGGATTACTTCAAAAATCCAAAATCCAAGCGGTTAAAAATGTTGATCTTCACTTGTTCATCATCTTTATTGCAAGATCCATGGTGGATTACTGGTGAAAAATGGATGAAATCAAGGTTTTGAGGGCTAGGGTTTCAGGTATGGAAGAGAGGAGGAGAAGAGAGGAAGAAAGAATGAAGAATTTCGGCCAAAAACTCACTTTATAGTGCCTGATATCGACCTGACCACTCGAGTGAACAAAGCTTGGCTCAAGCATAGAAAAGAAGCTCCCAGAATCTCTAAATTTTGTGCAGACCGCTCGAAAGCAACTTCCAGCGCTCGTGCGAACTTGCTTCTAGCACAAATACTCAAATTTTAAACGGGCATAACTCTTTCGTCTGAACTTTGTTTTAGTTCGTTCTTGTGTCCAAATTGAAGCGCTAGAAACAATATTTTCAATGGTTCTAGCTTCAAATCCAAATTCAAAGTGAGGAAAGAGAAAAGGGCAAAGGAGTTAAGACACTTATGGGATAATTATCTGAATCAATCACTACAACAAAAAGCATCAACGGCGACTAAAATTTGGGTTTTCGTCGCTGAAAGTTCAACAAATGGCGACTAAAATGGATTTCGTCGCCAAAACTGATGCCTTTTGCCGACTAAACGACTTTAGTCGCCGAATAGGTGGGTTTTAGCGACTAAAAGTTGGTTTGGTCGCCGAATATAGTGGTTTTCGCGACTACGAAAATTTTAGTAGCTAAAAGGCACTGTTTTTAGCGACTAAAAGCATTTAGTAGCCAAAACCTGTGCTTTTGGCGACTAAAATATATGTTAGTCGCCGAATGGTGGTCTTCTACCGACTAAAAAATATGTTAGTCGCCGAATGGTGGTGTATTGGGGCGGAAATGAAGGGTTTTAGCGACAAAGCAGAGGTTAGTAGCCAAAACCCGTGCTTTTGGCGACTAAAGTATATGTTAGTCGCCGAATGGTGGTCTTTTACCGACTAAAATATAGGTTAGTCGCCGAATGTTCGTCTCAAATTTTTTTTTTAGTAAAATACTTTATTTTTTACATTAAATACATGAAATAAAAATAATTATTTATATATATAGTTTGTATTAATACCGGCATAAATAGTATATAAATAATATATATTGCAATAATTTTTGCGTGAGGTTGTAGTGGCATAGTGGGGGAGAGAGTGTTGCTAAAGTTTGACAAAGTTGGGAATTTGGAGGTCACCGGTTCGAAACGTAGCAGCAGCAAAAGGCAAAAAAAAAAATTTTTTGAAAATGCTTTCAGCGACTAAATACTTTAGTCGCCAAAGGTATAAATAATAAAATAAAAAATTAACTATTGGCGACAAACCGTTTAGTCGCCAAAAGTAAAATTCCCAAAAACGAAATTGAGTATTGGCGACTAAAACTTTAGTCGCTGAAGATCATACAATTGGCGACTAACTGTTTTTTAGTCGCCAAATGAATCTGCGACCATCGGCGACAAAATGGGCGACAAACATTTTTAGTCGGGAAAAGTCGAATTTCAACATTTGGCGACTAAAAACAGGACCTTTGGCGACTAATAATTTAGTCGCCAAATGTGTTTTTTCTTGTAGTGAATGTTTTTGGTCCAATCTTACTTTACCCTTGTGATATCACCCCAATCAATACTCTAACATCAACCAAGTACAATAATAACAGTGTCAAAAGCAATTCCATGAGTTTAAGAAGTATAAAGTGTTATAGCACTGACCATGATTTGCCAAAATTTTGATAAAAATTAAGAGGAAAAAATTCCTTAGGTTTTGAAAAACTTGATTAACTAAGAGGAAGAAAGGCATGCAAAGCCCTTGCTTGATGTGATTGTTTTTATTAATGTAGGGTACTGAGAAGGATCCTCACTTGGTTCAGATTGGTTTCATGTTGTCTTTCGAGGAACACAAGCAATTAGTTGCTTTAATAAAATATTTCAAAGACATTTTCGCATGGTCCTACGAAGACATGCTTGGAATTGATCTTGAGATTGTGAAGCATAGGATCCTTCTTGATCTTGAGGCTTGACCTGTCAAACATAAACTCTACAGAATCCGTCCAAGTTGGGTGCTAAAAATCTAGGAGAATGTTACTAAGCAAATCAATGCAGTGTTTTTTTATGGTATCAGAGTATCTAACTTGGTTGGCCAACATTGTTTCGGTTCCGAAGAAAGATGACAGAATTAGAGTTTGTGTCGACTTTCAGGATTTGAACAAGGCTAGTCCTAAGGATGACTTTCCATTGCCATACATTGACGAATTAGTGGACTTCACTGCAGGGCATGCCTTACTATCATTTATGAATGGTTTCTCTGGGTATAACCAGATCTTCATGGTGCTTGAGGGCAGGGAGAAGACTGCATTTACAACATAGTGGAGGACCTATTGCTATAGGGTTATAACGTTTGGGTTGAAGAATGCTAGGGCTATATATTAGAGGGCAGCAACCACAATACTACATGACATGATCCACAAAGACGTTGAGGTGTATGTGGATGACATGATTGTTAGTGAAAAGAGTGAGAAGGCTGCTATACCACTGAAGAGGTTCTTCGAAAGGATCAGGGAGTACAAGATGAGAATGAATCCGTAGAAAACACTTTTGGGGTAACTGCAGGCAAGATATTGGGATTTTTGATCACACAGCGAGGAATTGAAGTCGATCCATCTAAGATTAAAGCCATCTTAGAAATGCCACCACCAATGACTAAAAAGGAGGTTCGAGATTTTCTAGGAAAAGTGCAATTCATAAGACAATTTATCTCAAAATTAACCTTGACTTGTAAACCACTATTTGGCTTGTTGAAGAAAGGAAAGAAGTTCTAATGGGATGATCGATTTCAGTTCGCATTCGAGCAAGTCAAGCAATATCTTCAGAATCCATGCTATGTTATCATTACTTGAGCTGGGAAAAACTGCTGATCATATACTTATCAGTGACCAAATCTATAATGGGGTGGATGCTAGCACAAGAGTTAGAGGAAATGGTGGAAAATACCATCTACTACTTGAACAAGAAGATGTTGGAATACAAGACCCGTTACACCTCCTTAGAAAAGGCTTGCCTAGCTTTGGTTTAGGCCACTAGGAAGTTGAGGCACTACCTGTTAGCACGCTTGGTAATTCTAGTTTCGAGATTAGATTCCATCAAATATTTCTTTGAGAAACCATCGCTTACCTGTAGGCTAGTTCTAGACACCCCATTTTGACCGGCCCCAAGACTTAGGCACTCTTTTCAAAACACCTAATGATGAAAGTTGGAATGTGCTATCTTACGAATTCCTTAATAAGAGAGCCGATTTCAAACTTTAATCCCAACCTTACACCCGTTTTGGCCAAACTATTTTAGACTCTTTTTAAATCTTTTTTCAAAATGTTTTTTTATGGGGATCCATACATTTCTACAAAGTTTCAAGGCTTGCATTTTCAAAATTCAAGTTTTATATTATTTTTTTTAGTAAATTGAGGAAAGATAAAATGGAAATGAGTGGAATGAATGGAATTTTTTGAAAAAAAACATGTTTTCCCGTTTGAAAAGTTGTCTGGCCAAACGATTTTTTGAATGGCCAGAGGCTTTTTTGTCTGGCTTGATGATTTTTTGTCTGGCCGGATGATTTGTGTGGAAAATAGAGCAGTTTTGGGAAATTTGGGATTTTCTCCGAATTTTACACAAATATCTTAGATATTTTGCCTTTGAGCATCCTCTGCAAGTTTCTCAAATATTTTCTTTGCCTCGAAAGTCTACATATACGCCACTCCCCACTTCATTTTAAGGGTTACAAAATTTTTGTTTACACCCACACCTCATCTGTGATGCCCTAAAAATCGAGAACATTAAGGAATATATTAACAAATAAATACATGGTTTATCTAAGGTTACAAGAGTAGGAAACATAACTAATGACCCATTTGGTTAATAACCAAGTAAGATCCTAGAAAGGTTAGAGGAGTCAATATAGCCTCCCTTCGAAGTCCAATCACGTTAGATAACAAAATTACCCTTTTGACAGATCTTAACAAGGTATTGTCACAAGGACTACATGAGTCGACGAGAAAGTAAGGACTAGGTAATATAAAAGATATGGTTAGATATATATTAATTACAAAATCTTGTCTTAAATACAATAAGGGATTTATCACTTACAATCTCAAAACACGTTTACAAAACTAGTTTATAATTCTCCTAGGGTAGCTGTACGTTCTCAAATGCTTCAGCTTTGCCTTTGACCAGTCCAATAGTCTTCAATACCTGGCATCAAACACAATGTGCTTTGAATGCCTAGTAAACGCACACACAACTCGTTCATTTTTTCCAGTTCAATACACAATTGTAATTACAACAAGCAACTAATGAAACATGATATTCAATTCAATAACAAATGTTATATGTTAGTAATCTAGAAATCCCCTAAAGAGATCTTATCCTCCTAACTACAAGAATTGGACATCGGACTATTCAGAACTCCCCCTTTTGCTGCTTTGCATAACTTACCATAGATGCTTGCAACACAGTGCCATCGGTGGACCTCAAAAGGGGGAGTGGAAGGAAAAAAGTTTTATCATCTTGAACCCAACCTTATCCTTCCCAAAAAGGTTTTATCCTCCTGAATGTCCCATTTGGACCCAACCTTATCTCACCAAATCAAGCCATCACAAAGAGTCCGAATATGTCCATTCTGTTCCATCCTAGGGTTAACGCGAAAACTGCTTGCACAAGACTTAATGTTCAGTTAGGGAACACATCCTATCAATCCATTCTTAACACATTATTATTTCTTCATTATTCAAGTGATCAAAAACCAATACCACTCCTATTAATTTTTTTGTTGAGTTAGATGTCTTAAATTAAAGTTAGAACAAATCAAGACAATAATATCCACATAAATATGAGCATCATTAAAGAACTATGGTAAGAAACATAACTATAATACATGCACATATCATACCAAGTCATGAACAAGTGATAATAAGCATTTCCATGAATTCAGGAACATAAGTTCATCAACAAGGTAAATTTCCAGCTTTGGTGCACTTTAAAGTTTGTAATTTAAGAGACACTTTTAGATTTTCCCCAAAATTGGCCTTCCATTTGCTTGTATAGGATTTTATCTAGCTTTTAGAACATCTTTTAGAAGTTTAATAGCTTTCCTAGATTTTTAGTTATTTAAGAAATACACCAACACTGTCCAGATTCATTGACTGTTACGAAAATCAAGTTTTCCCAAACTGCTCACTCTTTTTTGATAATTTTTTTTACATAAATGCTACACTTAAAGGAAGGTTTTTACATAAAAAACAAGGCTAAGGAGATTTGTTTGTATTGTTCTAGAATTTTCACAAGTGGGCTACAAAACCGATTCTTTAAGCACAAAGCTTGAAATAAGAGAAAAAGAATGAAAAAAGGGTAACCATGAATAATTTTTCACTTTTATTGTGATGAAAACATATTAAACTTAGAAATTTGGATTGAAGGTATGCCTTTGGAAATTATGAGAGATTGGTGTAGAAAAGATAGTTTGTACCAATTAAGAGAAAACACAAGTAAGAGTGGAACAAGGCTCAATTCTTTTTCGTTTTCAACACAAGAACACCATTATAATACCTCTGAAAATAATATTTAGAACCTCTAAGAACATTTGAAAAAGGAAGTACAAGGAAGGATGGCAATGTGGCTTACTTGCTGCCTAGATAAGATGTTTACACAATTCTTCTTTCTCCACCACCAAGCTCTCTCTTCCTCTCTCTCTCTCTCTTTTTTTTTTTCTCTCTCTCTCTTAGCCACAGGGTAGGGTGTGAGTGTATTTGTATATTCAACAAATGAGGAGAGATGGTATACTTATAGAAAAAAAAAAATGGTAAAAAGGACTATTTCACCATTGGTTTCAACTCAATTGAATAGTACCTTAATTTAGTTTGAATGTAATGGAATGAGGGATGATTAGGACCATGATTTTATCTTTAATTATGATCTAGTTAGGTTTAGGAGTAATTAATTATTTCTAGTTACAAGTACACATGTGTATATATATAGCAAATCTATATTGTACCTAGGTTCATAATTATTTCAAGATTTAAGGGATTTTTGTACCAAGCAAAACATAGTGTATCCTAGGGAGATGGCCGGTCATCATATAGATTTAGGGGGGTTTTTGTTGATCATTTTGTGTACAAAAGATCTTCCATATGAAACTTTAATTTGAAAATTAGTACAAGTATGTATATATATAATGGTACTAACCTGAGGTTAATTTGTGATTAAAAAAAATATGAGGGCTAAGGCCATAATTTATGAATTAGAACATTTATTTAAGTGTAGTATTTAATTACGTGTAGTATTTAATTAAATTAGGATTTGAGAATTCAATTCGATTAAAGTTCCTTTATTTCGGATTAAATAGCAAATCGTAACGAGAACCGGAAATCTAGGGTTTTAAATAGTAGATTTATAATTAGGGGGGTTATTTATTTATTATTAGGATATTGGAAATGATTGCTAAGTTCTCAAGATTGATTAAGGCTTGCGGGTTCTCGATTGAGTCCTACTTTTGACTCTAGGGTTAAAATTGAAATCAAATAGGAAATCAAGGATCTTTACCGAAAGAATTCAAAAGTGAGGGTCTAGAATAAAATTACCAAGTTCTAGGGCCTCATAGTTAATATTAGGGTGTCAAAATTGGTTACTAAGCTATTGGCGTTAATTGGGGTTTGTATGGGTTCGATTGCGATGCATTTTCAGTTCTAGGGTTAATTTTGTGAATAAATACGAAACTAACGGCTTTATTATAGAATCTCAAAAGTCAGGGACTTAATAGGGTTTACAAATGGTAGGGGTCTCACATCATCTTCAACATTCTTCTTCCTTTTCTTTATTGCTTCTTCACTGATACATCATGCAAAACTCCATTAAAGCTAAAATTAAGGTTGAGAAATATTTCTAAGAGGTTACAAAATATTTCTAAAGGCTAAGAGACTTGTTTAAGAGCCCACCTTCTGACTTCATCTTCAACCTCTATTTCTCATTCACCAACCATCAAAACTCTATTAAAGCTTGACTCCAAGCTTCTTGTCAAGGATCCTAAGAACTCTAAGCCATATGTAAAGGACCTTGGGAGTGCAAAGAAAGAGTTTGACAACCAAGAAGTTCACCTTCTTTCAAGAGGTGAAACTTTTGAACATTTTCTCATCTTTTCTATCTTACTCTTCATTCATAAGCTTTGTACCTCAGTGTTAGCTTGTTGTAATCATGTGATGGGTCTTCATGAATGTGAGAGAGAACTACGATATAGTCTCCCATCCATTGAGTTGATGGCTCTCTTTAGTTTCTTGTACTTTTACCTACTCTTCTTACTTTCTAGTGCTATAATTCTTTGTTGTTGTACATAGATGTGTTAATTGAGTCCTCATGGATGTGGAGGGAACTAGGACAGAGCCACCCATTCATTGAGTCAATTGTTCTCTTTACTTTCTTATACTTTTGTAGTCTTTTCTTGCTTTCTAGTGCTATAGTCCATTGTTGTCACATATGTTTGGAACCTTGTAGATATGATTAGGGGTAGAAATTAGCCATCCATTCACAAGTTTGATATGTAGAGTAGATTTCTTTCTTGTTACACATCTTCTCCTCACATATCTCATCATCTAAGCATATTAATTCATGTGTTTCAACTTGTGCTCAATATTAGTGAGTAATAGTAGTTGTTTCATAGGATTACTTGGATCATTCTTGGGATATGATGTTGAGAGGGTTGTGATTTTTCAATTTCATTGATTGTTTTTGGAAGCAAAACAAGAGATTCTATGTTAAGAATGTTGAAATCTCTCTTCTCAATCATTCGTGAACACAGAAATTGATGGAAACATCCTTGTGCTATAACGCCTCGAAATAATAATGACAACCTATACCATGATATCCCATAGAAATCATAAACATGCAAAATATTAACCCATCATTTATATTTTTTTACTGTACAAAAGATGATATATGCGAGTATACATTCATAAATCTTAGATCCTGAATCTATAGCTTATGCCATATATGAGTGAGCTGAAATAAAATACATTCATAAATCCTAGATCCTGAATTATAGCATCTGCTACATATGAGTGAGCTGAAATAAAAGGTTACACAGATAAGTTAATGCCCTAATGGCTATATCTTTCCAAGATAATGCTTGGGTACAACAAAAGTAGTTCAACTCAATACAGTTAAAGTCCAAAGCTTGTACAAAAATAATTACATTAAAATAAAACAAAGAATCTCTAGGGTCCAAGTCCTCCCAAGCTATGTCCTTGGTAGAGGCATATCATCAGCACCTAAAAATTATTTTCCATGTAAGGTGAGCAAAAGCCCAGTATAGATACTTTAACACAATGTATAAAACTTAACAAAGTCATAAGGTAAATGCATATGCATGCCATTATTCAAATGTTCTTCATTTTCCATCTCAAAACACATCAATGCTAGGATTATAATTTATGAAAAATATTATTTTATATCAGAAAACATGGCAGTAGATACAAATCACTAAGAATCTCAAGGTACATGTTTGCCAGTAGGCTATAGAAGTACTACCAAAGCCATTTTACTGGTACTAACTGGAATGATCGACACCTAACCGCACTGGTTTCTAGATTTTCATGAAGAACACACAGGCTAGCAATATAAACCACAACCACACCCCCTAACCAAATTCACCAAGGTATACACCCTTTTTTCTCAAAAGCAATACATTTTTAATGTTCAAATATGGAACAATGCTCGATGCACAATGTATGAGAAATTAGTTTCAGTTTAACCTAATCCTCATGCAATTTCTACAACAATCATGACTATCCTCCACTGATAGCCCAAAATAGATATTTTTACTCAACAAATAATTTTCCAATAATGGATAACATGTCATAAATTTCAAAATGGGAGTGATAATAAATATCTAACTCCACTCTTATCATCAACAAATACATCCCCCATATCTTTCAAAATCCAACATCCTTTCATTTTCTTTCATAAATCAAACATCAATGCTTTCTCAACAAAACCCCTTTATTTTCAAAATCACATTTTAGAAATGAATTTCCAACGCAACCCAACAATATACACATTTCCATAACCCTTCTCAAGCATTTATTTGAAAAACACCTCTTTTATATTTCACAATCAAATCCTAGATTTAACCCAAAAGCGCCCATATCACTAACCCTGCCTAGGGAGCAAATAACCAAGTTAAGGATCATACTAAATGTTGAAGAAATCCCTATCTTAAGAGTAGAAGAGGAAGAGAGCAATGGCAAAACTTTGATGGAGCCAAAAAATGAGATCCTCTTTGATTAGACTAAAGCTTTCGACGAGCTCTACCTTTTTCTTGAAGGAGCAATGGTGGAGAAATCAATGGATGATGGAGTATTGAGGTTTTAAGCAAGGACTAGAGAGAGAGAGTGAGTGAAGAAATTAGGGTTTGAAAGGTTTTAGAGAGAAAGAGGAAATGAAAATGTGACGACTCCAACGTGTATATTATTTTTACATATTGGCATATTTGCATAATTATGTGCTTAATTGATGCTTATCTGTTTATTTATGGAATATCTATTAGAATACCGACTTTGAATTTGAAATTGAAAGCCCAAACGGATTTAGAAATCAAAATTGACTAGTTTAATAGTTTAATTGGAACATTTAGAATCATATGACAAGTTTAATTAGAGTTTGATTTGAATCAAAATAATTAGAATAAATCAATTAGAATTGATTAGGATTAATTAGACTTAAGCTTAATTAATTAAACTTAATCTTACTTAATTAACCTAACTTAATCAAGCCTATATATATGTATATACTAAGCCTAACTAAACTCATAGAATCATCAACTTGGTTGAGATTTAGAGAGAGAAAACAAGAAAGAAACAACTCCTAAAGAGAGAGGGTTAAGAATTATAAGAATTTGAAGGAGAATTGAAGGATTAAGTCAACCAACTCCCAAATTCAAGCACTAGGTATGACCTTTAATCATAATCCTTGTAGATAAGTCATATAGAAGTTAAATTCATAAAGTTTGTAGGATCATTTGCATGAAATTGTTAAAGAAATGCTAGAATCACCTTGAATTTTGTAGGAATGAGTTAAAATTGGATATGCATGTACATTTCATCATCTTCAAGCTTGATTTTCCAACAATTCATACATGTATGGAGTTTATACTTGATATCTTCAAGGATTTTACACAATTCTCCACTCATCACTATATATATTCATGATTTGAAGGAAAAGAATTGAATTCATTACATGCATGGTGAAAATTATGAGTTTTGGGTTTTGTTTTAGGAAATTGAGGGAGGTTTGGTACTATGGTTTGATAATTATCAAGTATTCATGTTTTAAAAGTGTTCCTTCATGTTTTCTTTAGCCATGCAAGCTTTGGACTGGAAACTCATGCTTTTGAGCTTCAAATTCAATTTTGGAAAATCCAGAATTTGTTCACTTCGCTCGAGCGATGAATGTGTTGCTTGAGGGCACTTTGCATACATCCAAAAGTTTTGCAGAGTTTTACAGACTGCTTAAGTGACAAAGGGTTCACTCGAGCGAATTCAGTTCATTTTTATAATTGGCTCGAGCAACCATTGAGCCTAGATTTTGACCATCCAGTACTTTTGCAGACAGGCCACACCGCTCGAGTGACCAAAGGTGTGCTCAAGCGAACTGCCTAGTTTTTAACATTTTTGAAATACACTTCCATGTGCATGCTTTCATACTCATGCTCTCTTAAGCATTCTTAGACATTGTTCAGACAACATTAATAAGGAAATGAATTAGAAACACATAAAAGGGAATTGAATTAAGATAGAACGCTTGATTGAGACTTGTGTTTCAATGTATGTTTTGTTATGTGAATTGTGCAGGTGGATGCCTGAGGCTTAAAATCGATACAACCCAATGTGAGTAATGTCTTTATAAAAGTATTTTGAATTGGTTAAGAATGCTATTTTGAATCTTATTTTTTCTATGAATGAATGTCCTTTTTGAAATTATAATCCTGGCATCCTTTAGTGATGCCCTTGCCTAGGAAAACAAGGCCCATTGATTAATAGGCCCTTGTGTGGGGGAAACAAGACCATGGCCCATTGGATTAATTGAAACACAAGATCTCTAATGTTAGACCTTAATGGTCCACGTTGAATTATGGACTATTGATTGACCCATTGTGGTCCCATTGGATTAACCCTTGTGGTCATATTAGCTTTGGCACATTGTTTCATTGTTACTTTATTAGATGTACCACATATAATTATTATTGCTATCGTAAAGGATTGATATGATTGTTAATCAAATTGTTTTGCTTATTGAAATGGATTGTTTCGGAAAATGAAAGATATGCTTTGTATCATGTTGGACTTCATTCATATAAACCTTTATATTGATATTACTCATTGGGCTCCATCTCAACCCTCTACCATATATATATATAGGTAAGCAAGTGGAATGTCAAGTTTAAGATAGCCTCAAAGTCTACCCCTGGAAAGCCATTTTTGCAGTGCCTCCGTGACGGGGCATGCTTGGACTCGAGAGGAGTCAAGCTTTGTCAACCTGTCTTTTGTTTTGTTTACTTTTGTTATTTAGAATTTGTTATGGATGAATATGGTATAGGAAGTCTATCCTTGGTGTAATGTAGATAAGTGTATATGAAGTTTAAAGTTTTTAATATTCATGAATTTGGCATGTATGCACTACTCAATGGACTTAGTTATATTTCAGTATTGCTTCTGCTAAGCCTTTGTTAATATGTTATGATTGATTTTGTCATTGAGGCCAACGCTACTCAAGCGCACAATGACCTATTCCCAGCAGTTTGTAGATTAAAGAAGACCGCTCGAGCACAAGAAATACCACTCGAACAAAGATACCCTACTCCCAGAACTTTTGGAGACTGTAAAATACTGGGAGATCTCAAAGACCACTGGAGCAACCAAAACACCACTTGAGCGAACAAGAAGAAAACAAAACAGCAACTCCTTTGAAAAAACTAACTCCCAGCCTGTTTCAAACATGACCAGCAACTTAACTCGACTAAAAAGATGATAAAGGACATAAACAACAATTAAGGATACGGAATCCCAAATTTAAGAGCATAAAATGGGTCGGGTTTAAACTGAAACTGTTATAATCTTCCCCCCTTAAGAAATTTCATCCTTGAAATTTAAATCAAACCAATAACCACCAGATTTTAACCAACCACATTAGCAACAATGATAAAATAAAGTCCTCCAACACCCAATATTACAAATTGAGTTCTCAAAACATTTACAATGTTTATATATTACAACATGAATAAAGTTTACAATGCAAGTCTTAAATATCAACAAATAGATCCAGATACTTTTTACGAACTTTTGTCTCATGCTCCCAAGTTGATTCCTTGACTCCTTGATGTCGCTACAACACCTTAACCAATGGAATAGTCTTGCCCCTCAAGACTTGATCCCAAGCATCTAACACATTAACTAGCATCTCTTCGTATGAGGCATCCTCATCTACCTTTAACTTAGTCCAATCCAGCACGTGTGAAGGATCAGGCTCGTATTTCCAGAGTATACAAATATGAAATATGTCATGAACCCCAGAAAGTTAGGGCAGCAAGGCCAAATGATAAGCTACCTCCCTGATTTTCCCTAAAATCTCAAAAGACCCAATAAATCTAGTAGCCAACTTTCCGCTCATCCCGAATCTCATCAAACCCTATCTTGGTGATATTTTCAGAAACACATGATCCCCGACCTCAAAAGACAAAGGCCTCCTCCTGGTGACTTTGAGCCAAAACCAACCTCTTATGAATAAGTGCAATATTTTTCGTAGTTTTCTGGACTAACTTCAAACCTAACATAAGTGCATCACCCACCTTGGCCAAACACACATGAGATCTACACGGTCGGACATACAAGGCCTCAAAAGATTCCATACTAGTACTCAATTGAAAACTATTATTGTAGGCAAATTCCACCAAGGGCAAGTGCCTCTCCTATGACCCCTTAAAATTGAGAACTCAAGCCCTTAGCATGTCCTCTAAAATTTGAATGGTGCACTTGGACTGCCATCAGTCTGAGGATGTTAGGTGGTACTAAAGGTCAACTTGGTGCCAAAGGTACCCTGCAGACTCTATTACAACTAAGCTATAAAACGCGGATCCCTATATGAAACAATAATCATTAGGACCCCCTGAAGTAGCACTATATCTCTAACATATAGATCGACAAGGTAGGCTACCAAGTCACTCGTCTGCATAGGTATAAAATGTGCAGATTTGGTTAATCGATTGACTACTACCCATACAACGTCATTACCCTATTAAGTCCTCAGAAGACCCACAACAAATTCCATCGTGGCATGCTCCCACTTTCACTCAGTTATAGGTAAAGGTTACAATAAACCCGCTGGTTGTTGATGCTCGACCTTCACTTGTTGACAAGTAAGGCACCTCAATACAAACAAGGCTACATCTCTGTTCATTCCCCTCCACCAAAACAGGTGACTAAGGCCATGATACATCTTTGTGCCTTCCAGGTGTATCACAAGGCGTGAATGGTGGAACTCTCAGAGTACCTCCTCTCTACCAGATTCTCGCATATAAAGTCAGTCTAGATATCTTACACTCGAATCAGAGTAAATGTTCAAGCCTTTATCTACCTTCCCACTGGATATCTTCGCTTGGATAGCCTCTACTTTAAATTCTGCCTCTATGACCCGACTAATTAAGGTAGTTTGTGCAATTACAATAAATAAGGTGGCCAACTCAACAGATTTTCCTAGGTGTAAGCCAAACTTGCCAATATCACCCAACATCTTCCACTTCCAGATGGCAATGCCAGCTACACTACTTACAGACTTCCTACTCGAAGTATCAGCCACTATGTTGGCCTTTCCCGAATGATAGTGCAACTCAAAATCATAATCTTCCATAAACTCCATCCGTCTCCTCTGCCTCAAATTCAAGTCCTTATGTGTGAATATATTTCAAACTCTTATGATCGGAAAATACTTCAAATTTATCCCCATGTAGGTAATGCCTCCAGATTTTTAAGGCAATAATTATCGCCGCTAGCTCTAGGTCATGAGTAGGGTAATTTCTCTAATGTGTTTTCAACTACCGTGAACCATACGCTACTACCTTCCCTTCTTGTATCAATATATAACCCAAACCATCCCGAGACGCATAACAATAAACTAAATAATCAAAACCCCTCTCTAGAATACTTAAAACTAGAGCAGTGGTGAGTCTAACCTTGAGTTCCTGAAACGACTTTTCGCAAGTCTCACTCCATACAAATTTAACCCATTTTCTCGTCAATCTAGTTAATGGTGAGGCTAGTCTAGAGAATTCTTTCACAAAACGTCGATAGTACCAAGCTAAGCCCAAGAAACTCCAGATTTCTAAGGCGTTCTTAGGTTGTTCCCAATCTTGCACTGTATCTATCTTGGATGAATCCACAGTCACCCCTTCCTCGGACACCACGTGGCCTAGGAACTTAACTTCATTGAGCCAAAACTCACACTTCCTAAACTTCGTATATAACTGATGTGCTCTAAGCAACTCAAGTACAACCTGTAAGTGTTCCTCGTGTTCCTCCTCGGAGAGTGAGTATACTAAGAAGTCATTGACAAAGACAACCACGAATCGATCTAAGAACTCACGAAAGACTCGATTTATCAAGTCCATAAATGAAGCCGGTGCATTGGTCAACCCAAAAGGCATCACTAAGAACTCGTAGTGGCCATACTGTATATGGAAGGCCGTTTTCTAAATATCCTCCTCCTTCACCCTCAACTATTTGATATCCTGATCTCAAATCAATCTTAGAAAAACAACGAGACCCCTTCAACTGGTCAAACAGATCAATTATTTGTGGTAGTGGGTACTTGTTCTTAACAGTTACCCAGTTCAACTTCTGGTAATTAATGCACAGTAGAAATGTGCCATCTTTCTCCTTAACAAAGAAAGTCGGTTCTCATCAAGGCAAAGTACTAGGGTGAATGAAGTCCTTATCTAACAAATCCTGAAGCTGTCCCTTCAACTCACACAACTCAGCTGATGCAAACCTATATGGTGCCATAGAAATTGAAGCCATGCCTGAGGCTAAGGCAATTAAGAACTCAATCTCTCTATGTGGTGGCAACTCTGTCAGATCCTCCGGAAAAACATCTAGATACTATCGAACTACTCTCAGCAATTCACTCTGGATCATATTACCCTTATCAGCTATAGTGATGGCAAAAAGAAAACTCAACTCTCCTCGACCCTTAAGGTCATACAACAGAGGGTTAGGACTAACACCTTAGTCACACATAAAATAGAAACACTCTTCTGATGGCGTACACATCGATACCCTCCTACGATGGCAATCTACCAATCTATACCCAGGATTACGTCAAAAACATACATGTCAAGAACAATAAAATCGAAAGAGAGTCGACGATCTGTAACCTCAATCTCACAAAAGTAACATACTCGACCAAATGACACTCTACCCTCAATAGGTGTCTTAACCAACAGAGGAGACTCCAACATTTCAAACTCCAAACCCAAAGCGGATGTAAAAGAAGACAATATCAATGAATGAGATGCACTAGTATCAATCAACACATTGGCAATAAAGTTGAACAACAAAAAGTTACCTCTCACTACGGAAGATGCTGGTAACTGATTCGACGTGGTAACATCATGCACACACCCTGAAGGAGTCTGATATATCTACTCACCCCTTAATAATTTATATAATTAAAATTTCGTAACATGTTTTTTTCTTCCTCACCATGGCCATTACTACTCAACGTATATATCAAATCTCATTATTTTCATACACAATAAACGTTAATAGGATTTGTTTAAGGTTCAAACTGTCAACACAATTTTTTTTTAAAATTTTTAATTTTTGAATAATGAAAATACTAAATGTCATTATGTGTTTCATTTTAATTAGTTCATCATTAAATTCATGGAGTTTTATATTAAACCCTTAAATTATGCCACCATAATTACCATTTCAAATTACTTCCTTAATTTATGTTTATCATACCATATTTATTTTCAAAATTGCTTCGTATTAATACATGATTTTGATACATTTATACATACACATATGAAAAATAATCAATTCTTTATCTAAAAATTTAGACATTATTGATTCTTTAACATAGCATGTGCTTCTCTCTAGTAAAAATAAAATTAACTAAGATTTTTTTTCAAAAAAAAAGTGATTTATTTATTTAGTAGCTTCAAAATACAAAAATTGCTACAATTTATAGGTTATTTGACACAAAAAAATTAAAAATTAAAATGAAACTAACTAAGATTTTAAAACTGGCAGTAAATGTGACAGCACAAAAAGCAAATGGGATATGTAGATGATAGAAAACTGGCAATAAAAAATGCAAAGTATGAGAAGGAAAATGGTGAAAGCAAATGGGTGAAGCCTACAATAAGGAAGAAGTTTGAGGATAAAAATTTAACAAAAAATTTTATGAAGAAAAGCATGTTCAACAGATTCTTCCTCTGATTTACAAAAAACACACATAGTGAAGGCATTCTCATCAAGAACTCCAATCATTTAGAGGAAAACAGAAGTTTTGACGTTATGTTTCCAAGCTAACCACCCAAAGAATTGAATTTTCACTACAACAAAACTGACTTTTTACGACACCACATCAACGACATACAATCTATGCACGCCGTAGTTTCTCACTTTTACGACTTGCTTTTTTTGCACGTCGTAAATACTTTTCCAATTACAGCGTGTCTATTGCGTAGGCTGTAAATGGTAATAACGATAATTTTTTTACGACTTGCAATGTTAGCTGTGAATAATAAAACTTTCTATGACATGCAAATGACATGCCGTTAATACATGAATTATACACGACATACGTCATACGTAGTCAGCCCTTAAACATATTTTATTTTTTATGACACAATTTATGTCGTAAATGATATGACCCAAAAAATTAGGCGCCAGAATAAAATAATATCTGGCGCCAATGACCAAAAACTTAAGTGTCAGGAATTTTTTTTTTATATCAAAATGCAAACTGTTTGGCTTCTAATTGGGAATATAGAGAGCTGTAAATCGGATAATAGAAGAGAGGGAGAAGAAATAGGGTTCAAAAGTGAGATTGGCTCAATGGCGCAAGATTTCGATCTGGAACAGTGCACTCCCTCCAGCAGTGAGATTGGTTCGGCAATGGCAACGATCGATGGTTCGAAGGGGAAGGGTTTCGTTCTTGAGGTATGTTCGGATTCCCCCTCCCCTCTCTCTCTCTCTCTCTCTCTCTCTCTATTTTATTCGGTTAGTTTCTCTGCTTACATAGCGAGAATAGTTACAAGAGGAAGTGAAAAATTTGTAGGTCGAATCCGATATCAATTTGTGGGAGCTGAATAATTTTTATATATAAGAGCCAAATGAATTTGGGGAAAATCAAGATATATGCTATTCGGCTCCGCCCAGAGGGATCCCAAAGTTGAATAGATAAATCAGCCATAGAACTAGTTGAACAAGAAGCCGAGTGGGAATTGGCATATGATAAAAGGGCCGACTGAGCAATCATGCGATGAATTAAGAGTGGGCCCGACCCTAGGGCCCAGAAGCGAATATGAATAGAGGAACATTAACCAAAGAGAGCTATGTGAGAACAGACTAAAGAAACTTAAGACACAAGCAAACGAGAGACATATACTAACTTGTCCATCGGAATGCTAATTCTGGCACCCCCGACCGGAGTGTTAATCCCTTTTCAGGTGGCGATCAGAGGATCAAGAATGTCCTTCAGGGTCCAAGGGTATTTCCAAACCACATAACCACAATTAGCGCCGTCTGTGGGAATATGCAAGTATATCCATGGTGGGCGTCACAGAAGAGCCTCCGATAGTCGCTGACGAAACTACGCCAAGAGACAACTTCACTCCAAGAAACATGCTTGGACTGGAGAATATCACCTCACGGCGGGCCTTGAACTTCAATTCAGTAGCTCAGACCTCACTCTCAACTTCAATGCATGGGACAATGCAGACGATTATGGATCAAGCAAAGCAAAATGAACAGAGGCTGGAGAACATGATGGCTGAGAACGAGCGCCTGCGCCAGGATTTGGCCTTGGAGGTGGCGAAATCCCAACAAGCCACATGCCAAGACCGGGGTCGACCTTCAGGAAAGGAGGATGGCTGATGACGTCGACTTCGGAAACACAATAATGACAGTAATTCTGACTCACCATCCCCGGAGCCCAGAAAGAAAGGATGAGTTGATATATCCAGCTCATCTAAAGGAAGCCCATATGTACGGCATAAACGAGGGAGGAGCGATGACTCGGATGAGGAAGATGAGCATGACCCCTTTGTGCGACGAATTGCAAGGGCTGTACTACCTAAAAAGTTCAAAGCACCATCGTTCACCCTCTACGACGGAAAATCGAACCCTACTAATCACATTCGCCATTATAAGCAAGCAACAGCACTTCATGCTGATGACGAAGCCCTCATGCATCGAATATTTCCAAGCAGTCTGGGACCGCTGGCCGTCATGTGGTATTATAAACTGGAACTGGCGTCGATTTAGAGCTTCCATCAGCTCCAAAAGTCCTTTAGGGCTAGATTCATCACTAATGAGGTCCAGCTAAAGCAAGCCGATTCCCTTTGGGCAATGTAAATTAAAACAGGCGAAACCTTTCGTGAATATTCGGCGTGTTATTGAGAATGCTTTAATCTAGTAGATGACGCTTGCAATGACTCCATGGCCAACATTGCCTTTAAGATGGGATTGCATCCCGATAGTCCCCTCCGTAGTTCATTAACTAGATGGCCCCCCAAAATAGTCTGGGCGTTAACGAAGAAGGTCAAAGAATATTGCAAAGTGGAAGACGATGCCCTTCGGGTCAAAGCCAGACATAAAGCCGTTGAGATGGCCACGTTGGGAATTTTTCAGCCGATTAGCGTGGTGCCATCAAGAAGCCCTGAGCTGTGGAATCAAGCTAAATGAGACAAAAGGAATGACTTGCGCCAATCAAACGATCAATGTTCACATCGAGCTAATGAACAGTATCAAGTGGATAGCAGGCGCACTAGGCACTTAGGCAAGAAATACACGAAGTTAACAGAGCCAATCAACAAGATTCTGTCGAAAGTTCAACACATTCCGTTTTTCAAGTGGCCGCCTAAGATGACGGGACCTCCCGATTCAAGAAGACGGGATAAACGGTGTGAGTATCATAAAGACCACGGTCATGATACCGATAGTTGTTATGCACTAAAGGATCACCTAGAAGAGTTGGTGTAAGACGGCTGTCTTACGCAACATGTCCGAAAGAACAATCCAAAAAATACAGTAGCTCTACGGCCGGAGTCACCTCCTTTTGGTGTAATTCATATGATATACAGCTTCCCGACGTCATCTGAGATACATACAATTTAGTTCAGTCTAGTCCACATAGCCCAATCACGCCAGCGAAACGGCCCCATGAAACTGGAAGTATTAGTTTCAATGATAGTGACTTAGTTGGAGTAACACACCCCCACATTGATCCCCTTGTCATCGAGCTACGCGTAAACAGATTCACCATTGAGCATGTTCTCATTGACCAAGGAAGCACTTCAGAAATAATGTATTACAAAACTTTTGTCAAACTTGGCTTCAGAGACTTGGATTTGTCTCCGACTGATTACCCGTTATTCGGCTTCAATGCTAACTCGGAGTATCCTTTAGGCAAAATCACACTACCAGTACGAGCGGGCACCAGATCAATAGATGTAGAATTTCTGGCTGTCAAGCTTTCTTCGCCATATAATCTCATCATGGAAAGAACTTGGCTGGATACAATGCAAGCCGTGCCAAGCACCTACCATCAACTACTTCATTTTCTGACTGAGTACGGTATCGAACAAATTCACGACTCTCAGAAATCGGCACAGGTATGCTATCTTGCTGCAAAGAGACCAAGGGAGTTGGAAATGCATTCAATTGAGGTACCTGATAGGGAGAGCCTCGAAGACATTGGGAAAATCCCAAGTGAAAAGGCAACAGAAGCCCTGGATTGGGTCGAAATTGACTGAAATCCTAACAAGTTCTTCATGATCAGCGCTTCCTTGGATAAAGTTGAAAGGCAGAAGCTAGTATCCTTCTTACTCGACAATATTAATGTGTTTGCCTGGTCACCGTACGAGATGCCAGGAGTTGATCCATCTGTGAAACATTGATCCGAAATGTAAGCCAATTATTTAGAGAAGTCGGGGGTTAGCCGCGGAGCATACTTCGGCTGTTGTTGAAGAAGTTGATCGGTTACTTGACACTGGGGCGATTCGCAAAGTAACCTATCCCACATAGTTGTCCAGTATTATGGTTGTAAAGAAAAAGAATGGCTCTTGGCGTGTTTGTGTAGGTTTCACAGACTTAAACAAAGCTTGTCCCAAGGACTGTTTTCCCTTGCCCAGAATAGACTAACTCATAGATGCAACGGCACATCATCAACGCATGAGCTTCTTGGATGCCTAGAGAGGCTACCATCAAATCGCCATGCATTCGGAAGACCAAGAAAAGACTGGATTCCTCACCCCAAGGGGAACCTATTGCTACAAGGTCATGCCTTTCGGGCTGAAGGGCAACTTACTAAAGACTAGTGACTACCATGTTCAGGGAACAGCTCGACCATACCATGGAAGTATACATTGACGATATGGTCATCAAATTCGAGGAAAAGCATGCCCATCTAGCTGACTTGGAAGAGTCATTCGGCATCCTTCGAAAGTACAAGATGAAATTGAGCGACTCAAAGTGTGCATTCGACATCGGATCCGGCAAATTCCTTGGCTACATCGTTAACCATCGCGGAATCGAAGCCAACCCGAGGCAAATAACAGCAATTCTAGAGCTTGGATCCCCTCAATCAGTCAAAGAGGTTCAGAAGCTGATGGGAATGGCCGCCGTGCTCAACAGGTTTGTCAGCCGTTCCACAGATCGCTACCGACAATTCTTTCACACACTTCGGTAAGGTAGAGCATTTGAATGGACCCCCGAGTGCTAGGCCGCTTTGGACGGCTTAAAGTCTTATCTCTGATCAGTACCACTCTTGGCAACATCTGCGGCAAGCGATCTGCTCATTTTGTATCTGGCAATATCTGACCAGGCGGTTAGCGCCGTATTGTTAAGAGAAGAACTTGGGAAGCAACGACCAATCTACTTTGTGAGCAAAGCAATGGCCGATGCCGAAACCCCGTTACCTTCCATTAGAAAAGCTTATCCTTGCTCTCGTCATGGCTGCAAGAAAACTGATGCACTACTTTCAGGGGGATACCATTGGGGTACTAACGGAATATCCCCTCCGGTCAGCGCTCCGCAGCGTGGAAGCGTCAGGGCGCATTTCGAAATGGGCTCTCGAGCTTGGCCAGTATGATATCCAATTTCTACCCAGAACTTCTATCAAGGGGCAAGTGCTCGCCAACTTTGTAGCTGAATTCACAAGATCCTTCGCCGACTTTAAGTTTGATCAAGTGCAACCTAAGCCCAACTGGAGAATCTATGTTGGAGACGTTTGGCAGATGTATTGTGACGGGTCATCCAACCAACGTGGCAGTGGGGCTGGCGTAGTAATCATAACCTCCGAAGGGGCAATAATAGAACAGGCTGTCAAACTGGGCTTCGATGCATCAAACAATGAGGCCAAATAGAAAGCATTGTTAATCGGCCTACAAAATGCACTTCACCTCGATGTGCAGCGTCTGCTTGTTTTCTGTGACTCAAAGCTAGTAATCAACCAGTTGAAAGGGGAATATGCAGCCAAAAATGACCGTATGGCAGCTTATATGAAAACGGCGAATTCTTTGCTCACGAAATTTGATCACCATGAGCTGAATCAAATAACCCGAGATCAGAACACGCATACGGACGCCCTGGCTTGTCTAGTCTCTACCATCAACTCAGAAGTTCAGCGGGTAATCGAAGTGGGTTTATCCTTGAGCCGAGCATTTCCTTTTCAGAATCAGTTCAGATCAACGTTATTGAACCTGGTCCAAGTTAGATGGACCCTATCACTGCATTCCTATCCTCAGAGCAGCTCTCGATGGATAAGAAAGAGGCACACAAACTGCGAAACAAAGCCCTCCGATACGACTTGAATCCGCAGGGGAAGCTCTACAAAAAATCTCTCTCTGGGCCATACTTAGAATGTGTTCACCCGGATAAAGTTGAGGAACTCTTGTCTGAAATACACGAAGGCAGTTGTGGTGCCCATTCGGGTGGACATTATCTGGCCCATCAAGCCGTAATGCAGGGGTATTATTGGCCGACCATGCGAACCGATGTCGAGTGTTACGTCCAGAAATGTGAACAATGCCAGAAGTTTCTTGTCACGCCCCAACCCTGCCCCCTAAAAGTTTGGCATGACCTAATCAGAAACAGACATATAACCTGTTATACATACAACATATGAGGGCCTGACGGAAGCCTTCAACATAATAAATGATATTAGACCCTTTCCATTGAGCAACTATAACCATGCCAGGATCATACATACAGAATATTCAGTAATTAAATATACAAAATACGCGCGTTTGAGGATTAGCTATACACAACAGTTGTACGGATCCAGCCCCACTTTTGGGTGTTTAACAAAATAGAATGTACATTCACCCTGAATCAAAAGGGGTTTGGGCCAAAAATCTAACATTTAACACGGAGTGCACGACTTCCTCAAGTGTCTGGGTATGCTTAGGTTGACAAAAGGGAGGTGATATTAGTGCTAGGACTGACCTCCAAGCTGATTGCCTACAGCAACAGACATAATTACAGAGTGAGATAAACTCAATGAGTAATAATACTTGATAGTTTAATATCTAACATAAATCATAATCCATAACGATATATATATTCAAACAAAACGGAATTCATAACTTGGTCTGATGCTGTGTTACTTTCAGAACGGCCTTAGGCCCAGTCAAGACAGAACGGCCTCGGGCCCAATTATAACAGAACGGCCTCGGGCCCAATTATAACAGATATACATATACACATAAGTTTTCTTTGTATGCATTTCCATCACATTCCGATTCATTCACATGATGTTAATGTAACATTTTCGAAAGTCAGCATATTAGTAACATTGAGTACGAACAAAATATTATTATCGTACATTAAGTACTATTACTCACAGCGTTGTGTTGGCGTGCTAGTTCCTTCTGGAGTGTGCCCTGCACATAACATAACTGATACATTAGTGTTCTTTCTTCTTAAATCATTGAGGAGTCATTCTCTGTCACTTCGTATGAATTTACAATCATCTTAAAATCATCAGAAAAATATTCCAAAAATAACAGAGAGTCAAGCACGCAAAACTGAATAAACACATTTTTTTTTTAAAACAGTCCCCCGCTCGAGCGCCAATTTGGCCGCTCGAGCGTACTGTACAATTGTAACAAAAATACTGAGAGGTCGATACTTGCGCTCGAGCGGACCGGATAATTTCAGAAAAACTGCTGGGAGGTTCATTTTTCCGCTCGAGCGGCCATGGCCTCTGCTCGAGCGGCCGTAGCCCTGAATTAGGGCAGCTCACTTCCATACTAAAAATCCATCTTTTACAACACAAACAAAACCTCACAATGGATCAAACATCAAATTAAGGTGCTAAATCACACAACAAATCAATTACAAACCTCCTTACACTTTCAATCATTCCATTTACACTCAAACCAACCATAATTTCCCAAAACAAAAGAGAAATTCCCAACCAAGATCAAGAGAGAGAGAGACTAGATCAAGAAATTTGCCATACCTTGAGTTTAATTTAAGCAATCTTCACAAAATTCCCCAAATTCTTCACTTGGAGGGCTTTTCTCCAACACCCACGTTTTTCCCTCTTCTTAGTTACTCACAAAAGATGATTCCAAGTCAAAATATCTAGGAAGCTTGATATATATATATATATAGATAGACATATTCTTATAAGAGAATAAGACAAAAATTTAATCGTTTAAGCATCCTAAATTGAAATTTCACAGAAAATCCCGTTAGAGCTTAAAAATTATGCAAATGCCAAATATCAAATCAATTTCTGAAAAGTAAGCCTCTAAGGCGCCCAATTTCAGATTCAGATAGTTTAATTGTGACAGATAATGTTCTTATTCAACAGGTAGAAATCCATTTTTCTAAGTTTCATTCAATCCCATGTAATTTTCACATAGAATTTCATAATATGCACTCGAAAACTCAAAATAAAAAGCTAAAAAGATACCAGTATCATATATGAGGGTCGGGCTATTACACTCCCCCCCCCCTTTAATTAAGTTTGGTCCTCCAAACTTGTTTTACCTTAGGACTGAAATAGATACGGATATTGGTGTTGCATTTCTTCTTCCTTCTCCCAAGTTGCTTATGTTCCGTAGTGTTCTTGCCATTCTACTTTATCATTAGAATTTCTCGGTTTTGCAACTGTTTCACTTGTCGGTTTTCTCTTCATACGTTAATTTATCATCCAGAGTAATCTGATGGTAATCTATGATATGTGACGGATCCGGGAGGTATCTTTGAAGCATGGAGACATGGAATACATTATGCACTGAACTCATACTTGGCGGAAGGGCAACTCGGTAAGCCACTAGACCCACTCTTTCCAAAACTTGGAAGGGACCAACATACCGGGGTGTTAACTTACCCCTTTTTCCAAACCTCGGATGGCCTTTCATCGGAGTAACCTTCACAAAAACATAACTATCCACTTCGAATTCCAAATCCCTTCGTTGATTGTCCGCATAACTCTTTTGTCTGCTTTGAGCAGTTTTCAATCTTTCCCGAATAATTCTGACCTTCTCTGTTGTCATCTGCACAATTTCCGGCCCTAGTAATGATCTATCTCCAATCTCAGCCCAGCACACGGGAGAACGACACGGCCTTCCGTATAAAGCCTCATAGGGTGCCATGTCTATACTTGAATGGTAGCTGTTGTTGTATGCGAACTCTATCAACGGTAGGTGGGTTTCCCAACTTTCCTGGAAATCCAAAACACACATTCGGAGCATATCCTCTAATGTCTGTATCGTCCTCTCGGATTGTCCGTCTGTCTGAGGGTGGAAGGCAGTACTAAATTTTAACTCTGTGCCCAAAGCAGTTTGTAGACTTTGCCAGAACCATGAAACAAACTTCGGATCCCTATCTGATACAATCGAGACCGGAACTCCATGAAGCCTTACAATTTCATTTACATACAATATCGCCAGTTTATCTGCATTATACTGAGTTTTCACAGGTAAGAAATGAGCGGATTTAGTTAGTCGGTCTACAATGACCCATATCGAATTCATACCCCGAGGAGTCCGTGGTAGCCCCACAACAAAATCCATGGTTAGATATTCCCACTTCCATTCCGGGATTGGAAGGGGTTGTAGTAATCCCGCTGGTCTTTGATGCTCCGCTTTCACTTGCTGACACTGCAAACACTTGGAGACGAATTCTGCAATCTCCTTTTTCATGTTTGGCCACCAAAAGTTTTGTTTCAAGTCCCAATACATTTTAGTACTTCTCAGATGCATAGAAAATTTTGAGGCATGAGCTTCTTCCATCAACTTCCGTTTAAGCTCCAACACATTGGGGACACAAACTCGGTTTCGGAACTTGAGCACCGAATTCTCCACATTAAACCCCGGTTTTGGTTTCATTTCCATATCATCATATATCCTCCTCAACGTTTCATCTTCTAGCTGATGTAGTTTGATCTCTTCAAGTAAGGTCGGTTGAGCCATCACTGCTGCCATTATAACTTCCTTGTTTTGCATCACTAAGTTTACTTCCATTTGAGCCAAGTCGAGTACTAACTCTTTTTGTTCCGTAAGTAAATTTGCTACATTTCCCACACTTTTCTGGCTAAGGGCATCGGCCACTGTGTTGGCTTTACCAGGATGATAGTGGATTTGTAAATCGTAATCTTTAATAAGCTCCAACCACCGCCGCTGGCGCATGTTCAGCTCCTTTTGGGTAAAAAGATACTTGAGGCTTTTATGATCGGTATAAACTTCGCAAGTAGTTCCATAAAGATAATGCCGCCATATCTTCAAAGCAAAAACTACCGCAGCTAGCTCCAGATCATGGGTGGGATAACCCTTTTCATGGGGCTTAAGCTGTCGGGAGGCATAAGCTATTACTCTCCCACCTTGCATGAGCACACAACCAAGTCCCTTATGTGAGGCATCACTATAAATCACAAATCTCTCCATACCAAATGGTAGAGCAAGGACTGGAGCTGTAGTCAACTTCCTTTTTAATTCTTGGAAAGCAGATTCTCGTTGTTCCGACCATTCAAACGCGACTCCTTTTTTAGTCAGTTGTGTGAGTGGTATTGCAATTTTAGAAAAGTCCTGGACAAATCTCCTATAATATCCGGCTAACCCCATAAAGCTGCGTACTTCAGTGACATTCGTAGGAGTGGGCCAGTTCACGATTGCCTCAATCTTGTGCGGGTCGACAGAAACTCCTTCCTTTGTTATTACATGCCCTAATAACACCACCTCTTGTAACCAGAATTCGCATTTCTTGAGCTTCGCATATAACTTCTTTTCTCGGAGTGTTTGAAGGACTAGGCGAAGGTGATTCTCATGAGCCTCTGTACTCTTCGAATATATAAGGATATCATCGATAAAGACCACCACAAACTCATCCAGATAGGACTTAAAGATACGGTTAATTAGATCCATAAATGCTGCTGGTGCGTTAGTAACCCCAAAGGGCATAACTAGAAATTGGTAGTGGCCGTATTGGGTTCGAAAAGCTATTTTCTCAACATCTTCAGCTTTAACTTTCAATTGATGGTACCCGGACCGTAGATCGATCTTCGAAAAGACCTGTGCCCCTTGTAGCTGATCAAACAGATCATCAATTCGTGGCAGTGGATATTTGTTCTTAATTGTCACCTTATTAAGTTCTCTGTAATCGATGCAAAGTCTAAGTGTCCCATCCTTCTTTTTCACAAACAAGACCGGCGCACCCCATGGAGAAACACTTGGACGGATAAACCCCTTATCCAATAGGTCTTGTAACTGAGTTTTCAGTTCCTTCATTTCAACTGGTGACATTCGGTACGGAGTTTTAGTTATGGGCCGAGTCCCCGGGACTATCTCAATTGTAAATTCAATTTCCCGATCTACCAACTCTCCCGGCAAATCTTCCGGAAAAACATCTACAAACTCACAAACAACTGGAATCGTATTGATGTCCCCATTTAGTGTTTGACCATCCAGTACACTACACAAATACCCCCGGCATCCCTTCTGGATTAATTTGCACGCCCTCGCTGTAGAAATCAAATAGGGTGGAGAAGTCACCCCCTGTCCCTGAAAAGTAGATTCTGATTGCCCCGGAGGATGGAAACCGATCCGTTTGGTTGAACAATCTATGGTGGCTCTATACTCGCCCAACCAATCCATTCCCAAAATAATATCAAAAGAATTCATGTCAAGTGGCAGCAGATTAACAAATACGCGTACATCCCCGATTAGAAGTTCACAAGTAGAATAGACAGAGGTACAGGTCATAGAAGTTCCCATTGGTGAAGATACACATAGCATGTAAGGCAATTGTTCTTCAGGTTTAACTAAGTTTTTTGCACATAATTTTGACACAAAAGAACAGGTAGAGCCAGAATCAAATAATACATAAGTAGGATGGCCGTAAACCATAAATGTACCTGACACTACTGTTGCTACATTCTGTACGTCCCTCGGAACCAACGCAAATACTCTACCTCGCCTCACGGTATCCTTATTGTTGACAGGTTTAACAGTTGGCTTGGCATTAGGAGCTGGTGTAGACCCCGCTGAGCTTGTAGCAGTTTTGTTACCATTTTGTTGATTCCTTTGCGGACAATCTCTTATCAGATGACCCATTTTACCACATTGGAAGCATGCTCCAGTCAATCGGTGACAAACTCCACGATGCCTCAATCCACATTCTGGACACGCAGGAGCGGAATTGCGAGTAGAGGTGATATTGCTCGAAGTCCCTGAATTTTGCTTCTTGTTTGGAGGAGTAGTTGACCCCTTAAATCCTTGATTATTCTGTCTCTTTCCTTTCCATTCGGAAAATCGGGTCTGCGTGGCAATATTCCCTTCGGCTATGACAGCTCTTTCTAACACATCCACATACGTAGGCAACTTCAATACATTAACTCGGTCCAGAATAGCACTTCGCAATCCCCTTTCGAATTTCCTTGCCTTCTTATACTCTGTATCTACCATGTGGGGTGCAAACCGGGCTAGTTCCGCGAATTGTGCTTCATACTCGGCAACAGTTTTATTGCCTTGCCTTAGTGTTTCAAACTCAGTTACCTTCTTGTCTCGCATGCTTTGGGAAAAATACTTATCATAGAACAACTCCAAGAATCTACCCCATGTTAACCCCTGGTGCACTGTTCTGGTAAGCATCCACCACCTCCGCGCTTCATCTTCAAGAGTGAAAGCGGCTAACTGTACCTTCTGGGCTTCAGTACAAGGAAAGACTTCGAACAGTTTTTCAATCCCTAACACCCATGCCTCTGCCTTCATTGGTTCGATTCCTCCCTTAAATGATGGTGGTTTCATCTTTTTAAACTCTTTTGTAAGTGTAATGGTGCGATCCTCTGCGTGAAAATCTTGCACCACAGGTGGGGGTACCGGTGGTGGTGGCGGCTGTGGATGTGGTTGCTGTTGTTGTTGTTGTTGCCGTAAGGTCTCCGCCATTTCCATAATCATTCTCTCCATCCTATCCAGCCGTGCTGAGGTAGCTTCTTCCGAATCTTCTGTCCTTGTTCGCACCATATTCTACAAAACAAATAATTACAACATATATAGAAGAATACAATAACACGGTTCATGATCGTTAGCATTAGCAAAAGACATATAACGTTGCTATCAATCTTTCATTCATGCACGATGCCTAAATTTTGCTAGACATCCTAGAGCTCAATGGATCCGTGTGTGAGATAGCAACTCGTGCTCTGATACCACTTGTCACGCCCCAACCCTGCCCCCTAAAAGTTTGGCATGACCTAATCAGAAACAGACATATAACCTGTTATACATACAACATATGAGGGCCTGACGGAAGCCTTCAACATAATAAATGATATTAGACCCTTTCCATTGAGCAACTATAACCATGCCAGGATCATACATACAGAATATTCAGTAATTAAATATACAAAATACGCGCGTTTGAGGATTAGCTATACACAACAGTTGTACGGATCCAGCCCCACTTTTGGGTGTTTAACAAAATAGAATGTACATTCACCCTGAATCAAAAGGGGTTTGGGCCAAAAATCTAACATTTAACACGGAGTGCACGACTTCCTCAAGTGTCTGGGTATGCTTAGGTTGACAAAAGGGAGGTGATATTAGTGCTAGGACTGACCTCCAAGCTGATTGCCTACAGCAACAGACATAATTACAGAGTGAGATAAACTCAATGAGTAATAATACTTGATAGTTTAATATCTAACATAAATCATAATCCATAACGATATATATATTCAAACAAAACGGAATTCATAACTTGGTCTGATGCTGTGTTACTTTCAGAACGGCCTTAGGCCCAGTCAAGACAGAACGGCCTCGGGCCCAATGATAACAGAATGGCCTCGGGCCCAATGATAACAGAACGGCCTCGGGCCCAATTATAGCAGAACGGCCTCGGGCCCAATTATAATAGATATACATATACACATAAGTTTTCTTTGTATGCATTTCCATCACATTCCGATTCATTCACATGATGTTAATGTAACATTTTCGAAAGTCAGCATATTAGTAACATTGAGTACGAACAAAATATTATTATCGTACATTAAGTACTATTACTCACAGCGTTGTGTTGGCGTGCTAGTTCCTTCTGGAGTGTGCCCTACACATAACATAACTGATACATTAGTGTTCTTTCTTCTTAAATCATTGAGGAGTCCTTCTCTGTCACTTCGTATGAATTTACAATCATCTTAAAATCATCAGAAAAATATTCCAAAAATAACAGAGAGTCAAGCACGCAAAACTGAATAAACACATTTTTTTTTTAAAACAGTCCCCCGCTCGAGTGCCAATTTGGCCGCTCGAGCGTACTGTACAATTGTAACAAAAATACTGAGAGGTCGACACTTGCGCTCGAGCGGAACTTCCTCCGCTCGAGCGGACAGGGTAATTTTAGAAAAACTGCTGGGAGGTTCATTTTTCCGCTCGAGCGGCCATGGCCTCCGTTCGAGCGGCCGTAGCCCTGAATTCGGGCAGCTCACTTCCATACTAAAAATCCATCTTTTACAACACAAACAAAACCTCACAATGGATCAAACATCAAATTAAGGTGCTAAATCACACAACAAATCAATTACAAACCTCCTTACACTTTCAATCATTCCATTTACACTCAAACCAACTATAATTTCCCAAAACAAAAGAGAAATTCCCAACCAAGATCAAGAGAGAGAGAGACTAGATCAAGAAATTTTCCATACCTTGAGTTTAATTTAAGCAATCTTCACGAAATTCCCCAAATTCGTCACTTGGAGGGCTTTTCTCCAACACCCACGTTTTTCCCTCTTCTTAGTTACTCACAAAAGATGATTCCAAGTCAAAATATCTAGGAAGCTTGATATATATATATATAGATAGACATATTCTTATAAGAGACTAAGACAAAAATTTAATCGTTTAAGCATCCTAAATTGAAATTTCACAGAAAATCCCGTTAGAGCTTAAAAATTATGCAAATGCCAAATATCAAATCAATTTCTGAAAATTAAGCCTCTAAGGCGCCCAATTTCAGATTCAGATAGTTTAATTGTGACAGATAATGTTCTTATTCCACAGATAGAAATCCATTTTTCTAAGTTTCATTCAATCCCATGTAATTTTCACATAGAATTTCATAATATGCACTCGAAAACTCAAAATAAAAAGCTAAAAAGATACCAGTATCATATATGATGGTCGGGCTATTACATTTTTCCCTTTAACTCATCTGCCTGTCGAGAAGTTAAACTCTATCACTAGTCCTTGGCCGTTCGCTCAATGGGGGATTGACATCGTCAGACCATTACCACGGGCTCCTGGGAACAAGTGAATCTTAATTGTTGCGATGGACTATTTCACAAAATAGGTCAAAGCGGAGGCACTAACACATATTTGAGATACCAACATTAAGCGTTTTGTATGGTAAAACATCATAACGGGATTCAGCATACCAAGAGCGCTTGTCTCAGACAACGGTACCCAGTTTGATTGTGGCGTGTATCGAGAATTGTACAACACTTATGGTATCCAGCCCTACTTTTCCTCGCTGGCTTACCCATAAAGCAACGGTTAAGCAGAGGCCACCAACAAAGTTATTCTGGACGGCATCAAGAAAAGGCTGGAGAAAGCCAAAGGCAGATGGGTCGCAGAGTTGCCCAGCGTGCTGTGGGCTCATCACACTACTCCAAGGTGATCTACTAGGGAAACGCCCTTTGCTCTATGCTTCGGAACCCAGGCAATCATTCCCCTGGAGATCGGCCTTCCAACTTTGAAATCAAAGAATTTTGACATGGGCCGAAATGATATGATGTTGGCCTTGGACTTGACTCTGATTGAAGAACCTCGAGACCATGCCCTTGCTTCCATGGCACGGTACCAGCAACAACTCGCTAAATCGTATAATCAACATGTACAGCTACGTCGTTATACACCAGGAGAATTGGTCCTTAAGAAAGTGCTTCCTGCTGCTAGGAATCCCACTAACGGAAAGTTGGGTCCTAACTGGGACGGCCCGTATCAGATTGACTCAATCGTAGGGACAGGGGCATATCGGCTCAAAGACATGGATGGAAGAAGTTTGCCGCATCCCTGGAATTCCACACACTTGCGCAAAGTTTATCATCAAGCAAACTTGTACCTCGTGATAGCTTATTTTGAGTTTTTGCCGTGTACATCTTTCATCTTTCCAATGCAATGCCTTTTCTCTCTTGTCTTGTGAGCTATGTTGTAAGAATAATCCTCCAAATTCAGAGCGCCTTTCGTGGATATCACGATTGGCTGACTCAAAAAGCCTCCGAATTTAGAGCCCCATGTGTGAACGACAAGCTTGGGCCGAATAAGCCTCTGAATTCAGAGCGCCCTTCATGGATATCACGATTGGCCAATAAAAATGAAAAGCCTCCGAATTTGGAGCCCCGTGTGTGAATGATACCCTTAGGCTGAGTGAGCCTCAGAATTTGAAGCGCCCTTCGTCGATATCACGATTGGCCAACAAAAACGAAAAGCCTTTGAATTTGGAGCCCCATATGTGAATGACACGCTTGGGCCGAACAAGCCTCCAAATTCGGAGCGCCCTTCATGGATATCATGATTGGCCAACAAAAAAGAAAAGCCTCCGAATTCGGAGCCCCATGTGTGAATGACAACCTTGGGCCGAGTAAGCCTCCAAATTCGGAGCGCCCTGCGTGGATATCACGATTGGCCAACAAAATTGAAAAGCCTCCGAATTTGGAGCCCCATGTATGAATGACACACTTGGGCCGAATAAGCCTCCGAATTCGGAGCACCCTTCGTGGATATCACGATTGGCCAACAAAAATGAAAAGCCTCCGAATTTAGAGCCCCATGTGTGAATGACACTCTTGGGCCGAGTAAGCCTCCACATTCGGAGCCCCATCAGTGAATGACACGTTTGGGCCAAATGAGCCTCCGAATTCGGAGCGCCCTTTGTGGATATTGCGATTGGCAAGCGCAAACACAGTTGATAGATAGTAGATGGTCATGACTTAATTTACAAACGTTGATTGAAACAACATACAGACATTCAAAATAAAATGTTTTATTAAATAGATTGTGAGTACATGATTTACATAAAAACAAAACAATGTACATACAAATTATTCGGCTCCATCATTATCATCAGTCTTCTCGACGTCGAAAGCCTCAAACGGCATAGTATAACTCTGATATAAAGGTGATGCTAGATCAATACCCGCGGCTTGGAGAGCCTTGATCCATCCATGCTTAAATCCACGATTTTCGCATCGACAGACTTCCTCGGCTAGTTTTTCCTTCGTCTTGTCTATTCCAATTTTTCGGCCGTCATGGAAGTGTTTTTCATAGGACCTGGTCTTCGCAGCTTCTATTGTGAACATACTCGCTGTTTCTTGGTTGGCAATCACATGATCCAAAATTCGCCGGTTTACTCGTTCCGCGACAATTGGGTTCACTTGACTCGCCGACTGAGTTTCAGACGTGTTAGCTTTCTTTAGCTCATTTTCGGCCTTCTTTGTGCGGGCTTGTAAGCTGCGAATGCGACTGTCCTTTTGCTCTATCTCTCTTCGTGCGGCACGAAGACGCATGCCGATTTCATAGGAGGTATATAACCCCTTTACTGCTGCGTGGACACCCTCCCGAAAAACTTCATAATTAGCCCGGCCGACCATCGACTGCTGGACTTCTGGCGGAAAAATCTATCGAGCGAACTCGACTGCTACATTTGGGTCACAGATAATCGAATCCGCTTCCGTCATCGGTTTGTTCTCAACAAAGACCAAAAAACTCAAAGGGCACGGTGGCCCACTGGTTTCTCCTCTCGAACAAGGGGAGTTACCTCGTTGCTATTTCTCCTTCCTAGGGGACCTACTTCGGCGATGTGGGGAGTGGCGCCTCTCACGCTCCCCCGATGTCCTACTCCCTGTGCGCGTTGGCTAACCACCTCGATTCATCTCTGCGTCCAGTTTCGCCAGTGTCCTGCCCTCCTCTCTGCTATTGAAGAATAGTCTTCTTGCCATCCATAGTCGTCCACACTGTTGAAGAATAGGTTCGACACACTGCTTTTTTCCCTCTCATAATTTGTTGGATTTGAACGCAAAAATGGCACCTACATGCACGTAGCCCCCATTTTATTTATTTATTACGGGTGCAGCATTCCCGAGGCGCTCTCCTTAATGCTCTGCTCACCAATATTTGGTGGTCCAGTTCATTCATTAGCTGGGACAAGGGCAGATTCATTAATCTATTCAGCTAAATTTTAGAGCTTTGTGCCGCTTAGTTGATGTGCCCCAGCCAATCCATGAACCACCGATATTCGGCGGTCGAGTTCATTGATAGGCTTGGGCAAGGGCAGATTCATTAATGTATTTGGCTAAATTTCAAGGCTTTGTGCCGCTAAGTTGATGTGCCCCAGCCAACACATGAACCACCGATATTCGGCAGTCCAGTTCATTCATAAGCTGAGGCAATGGCAGATTCATTAGTATATTCGGCTAAATTGCAAAGATACGTAGTTATCTTATCACCGAATTAATTTACTCATTTCATGATCTTACATCCTACTTAACCGTTAACTAGTACATGCAGCAGACAGAAAGGCAAAGGAAATTTTCATTAATAAATTAAGTACAGACAGTAGTCATTTTACACATGAAAATTACCCTACATTTAACTTCTAACTGAAACAAATAAACAAAAATCTATAACAACTACGCAAGCATGATGCCTAACAAAAATCAAAATCACACCATAGTCAATCTTCAGGGTCAGACTCCAGTGGCTCAACGTCCACCTGCTCGTATGGAATCGGCTGTGCCAATGTCACATTAGCGGCAGTGAGGGCTTTGAGCCAGCCATGTTTGAAGCCCCGATTCTCGAACTTGGATACTTCCTCCATGTAGTTTTCAAAGGTGACGTCCTTCCCAGCTTGGAATGCTTTGGAAATCTCGGAGTCGACTATTTCCTTTGCCTTCCTCGATGCTTCCAAGTCAGCCTCCAGTTTGGCAATCACCTCCTTGGCTAACTTGAGTGCGTCGTCGCTCGCGTTTGCCCTCTATTCGGCAGCCAACCTGAGTTGGTCAGAACTCTTAGCCTTTTCTGCCTCGGCGTCGGCCCTCCTACGTTCTTCCGCCGCTTTCATCACCTTTGACTTGGCTCTGAGAGAGGCCTCCATGGCCTTGCTCTTTTCATTTTCAATTTCGACTGTGAGAAAGCCGATTTGTTCAATAGCATCATGTTGACGGTAGACAATCTCAGTTACCCTGCTCGCCGTCTGCATAACATGGAACTAGAGTTAAATAAATAAAAAAAATAAAAAAAATATAGGCACAAGACTGCAGACAAGGCTCAAGTCATGTACTAATATGGCTGATTGAGTGACTAATGCTATTGACAACAAATTCGGCTCCGCCTGAAAGGTTACTCTGTCAACCGGCAGGGAAATTGAAAAGGCCATGCTTAAGGCCACAGTAGGGTCTTTCAAAGCCGATGCATTAGAAGCAATCGACATGTTCTTTATCCTCGGTTGTATGATAAACGGCACAACCAAGTCTGACTCCTCTATGCGCGGCCATTTATCGGTTAGGTTTTTTGCAGAGTCAGTTTCGTGCTCGGCAAGATGCTTTTCCCCCATATGCTCTTCCTCCTGATTGCCCTGTTGGTCAACAATGTGCTCCGTTTTGGCCATATCAATCTGAGTCGTTTCTTCCACAGCAGCAGGTGGAGAAGACTCAGTCTCGGCAACAGGCAGAGGTTCAGATTGTTTGGTTTCAGCTTTCCTCCGGGCGGCCATCCTCTCGGCGTTTTTCCTCCTGGTTGTCTGCGTGAGCAACTCCCCAGCCATGCTCTCAGGATATGCGCCGGAAAGGTCCCCTAAGTCGGTAAAAATATCTTCAAAGGAGACGTCTACTCGGCTTGAAGTGGATAGAGGGCTGGATGGATTAAGGTCGGCTTCCTCAAAAGCCAAATTTAGAGCCGCGTCAACCTCCTCCCCGAGACTATCGGATCTGTCCAAGGTGGACTGATTCAGCTACTCAGCGACTTCTTCGGCTATTTGTTTGTTGGTCGGCTCTGAATCTGAAGCTTCCAGATCAATCTGCCTAAGATTTTTGAAGTTCGGGAGAATAAGCGCCGTAAGTTGCTGTTCGCCCCTTGGAATCAGAATGTTATTAGGGCCGAAAACGTAGCGTAAGTCGGCTCGTATCTCAGAAGTATGCAGGCCGCCCTCCCTTGCTTTTGAAGGTTTGGACGGCCGAAGAACTGAAGCGTGGTTTTGATTTGTGCAAGTACAGCGTCGTCGGTCGAGACCAGAACTTTCTTCAAATCGTTACCTACATAAATAAAATGGTAAGTGCATAGAATTTAAGCTGGGTAAATATATAACAAATACACATGGAGGACTATGCAGCCACCTGGTTCGCCTTTTCGTCTAGGCACAAGATCTAGGCGATCTTCGCCCTCGCCGAATTCCCAGTTGCCTCGGACAACGACCATGACATCGTCAACACGCTTGTCAGAGCTGGCAAGCATAGTCACCAAGTGATGGTCGGTGTCCTTGGCCCTGAGGAAGTAGCACCCCTACCAACCAGAGGATTTAGCCAAGGCATAGTAATGCCGAATAGCGGGGATTCCAAGATTGAGCCTAAGGCGTCGGTTTAATTCTACATTTCCAATTATGATTCGGTAAAAATTTACGTTAGGCTGAGAGGGATTAGTCCCCAGTGACGAAGGACGGCCCTCAAAAACAGTGAAGGGAGAAATGGACTCTGCCCTTAGTGATTGACAGGAGAGGAAAGATGATTGTACTCTCATCGGTCCTCTCCATGGCAATCACGCTCTCTGCCATGAGTGATAGATGGATGTCGTCATGAATGGAAAAATGTTATCGAAAACTAGAAACTCGATCCGCAGAAAGAAGGGCTTTCATATGTTTCGCCATGCCAGCCAGTGTAGGAGGTACGCTAAACTAAAAAACAAACAAGGAAATGGGAGTCGAAATGGAGAAAATGAAAACTTATAAGAAGTAGGAAACACAATGAGGAACGAGGACAGGTTGCAGAGGACGTGAAATGGAGGAGGCAGACTAGCAAGCAACCAAGAAGCTTTGTGTATTTAAAAGCATACATTTGAAGGGACAACACGGTTTCAAATCGCATTAAATGAATGAAGCGTACTAAGGGGCGGGAAATTATAATGATTCATAAAAACCGTAAACGTTCTGACACTTGCGTCGAAATAAGGGAAGCCACCGTATTTTTTGACTCCAAGTTTGAAGCCAAACATGCTGACTAACTAGCATTAGTAGGATGTTTGGGGGGCAATTGTGGGAGTTGAATAACTTTTATATGTAAGAGCCAAATGAATTTGGGGAAAATCAAGATATATGCTATTCGGCTCCGCCCCCGAAGCCGAATAGTTAAATCGGCCATAGAACCAGTTGAACAGGAAGCCGAATGGGAATTGGCATACGACAAAAAGGCCGAATGAGCAATCATGCGATGGATTAAGAGTGGACCCGACCCTAGGGCCCAGAAGCGAATATAAATAGAGGAACATCAACCAAGGAGAGGTATGTGAGAACAGGCTAAAGAAACTTAAGACACAAGCAAACGAGAGACATATACTAACTTGTCCGTTGGAGTACTAATTCTGGTACCCCCGACCGAGTGTTAATCTCTTTTCAGGTGGCAATCAAAGGATCAGGAACGTCCTTCAGGGTCCAAGGGTATTTCCAAGCTACATAACCACACAATCCATGAGACTAGAAAAACTCAGCCCTTAAGGAATTTTTTTTAATCATAAATTAGCAGAAAATCTATGATTAAAAATTATGTTTTTCTTTTTTTTAAAAAAAAAAAACTGAAATTACGAAAGTGTAGATTTTACACATTCTGTAATGTGTGAAAATAGAGATCTTTGTTCTTTAATTCAGTAACACAGCTTTTAGTGTAACCAAGCCTTAATTTTGTGTTTTCCAAATTTATGTTATGAACCTTCTGTTTATTGGTGATTTGATTTGGGCATTTTGACTTAATAGGAATCGATGTTAGCCATTGCTATTGGTTGGGCATACCAATTTAGTTCATAAGAGTTGATGCTTTTATACCATACTGTGTATTTAATTTTGAAATGACTTTTCAATGTCCTTCATAATTGTAAAATGATAGTGAAGGATAAAGGGAATTTGGTAATTTAAAATATTTAGCATTATGTCGGACATTAAGAACCTGGTATGGTGTTAAACTAATAATTTTTCCGTTTAATAAGATTAGTTTGTTTGTTATTAGGTATATTTGGGGTCATTTTTAAAGCAATTTAATGGAAAAAAAAAATACAAAAATCTCTACTATAGTATTCCAGATGCAAAACAATTAACAGTGTTATTATTACTAAACATTTGCAATAGAAATATGTATGTCTAAATGCTAAACATTAAGGCAGAACTTCCTTCTATCATAGAGTTGCATCTTCCCAAAATCCTGCATTATATAAGTTTCCATCCAATAATAGGCTATAGAATACGAGCAAATTGCCCTTATTCCTCGTCATTGTCCTGTCATTGTTGCGCAACCATGGCCTGCTTCAATTAAAAAAAAAAAAAAAGAGATACTATTGTAGGAATGGGAGCAGAAGCGTTGGTCATTACTTTATTATTTTTTATTTTTCAATCTCAACCTATGTAGATTCTTAAGATTCAGCGACTCTAAGACAGGGAAGGCTTTTCGTGGAGCCCCATTGCCAACCTCATCACTACTTGTATAGATGAGGTATTCCAAATCTCTACAATGTGCCATTGACAAGTTCATTAAGTATTCAAAACCACCTTCATCTAAATCAAAGAGAATATTTTGCAAACCTGCTACATCAAATAATTCCAAAATTTGAAAACTTTTCAACGTCTAAAGCCCACTCCCTATGAGATAACTTGCATTAAGATTCCATAATTCCAATCCTTTTTGTAACATAAAAGGGTTAGAGTATTTTTTGTGTTCCCCTCTGCCAATGGTTATATTGAATTTTTTAAAATTATTCCCAAAGACCAAATCTGTTGGCCGAAAGAACTGAACATGAACATGAAAGAACTGACCCTTTGTATTTTGTTGCATTGCTCTAGCGTGGGAGTTATGGCTCAAGTGTAGTTTGAGATCGTCTAGTACTTTTTGCAGGCAGAGCGGTCTGCTCGAGCGACCAATTGTGCGCTCGAGCGGCCAGGCCAAATTCAGCATTTTTTTTTAAAAGACATTTAGTGTTCATATTTTTGTTCCCATCCTTTTCTGAGCATATTTAGACATAAATTATGAGTCATTTAAGAGTAATAAGCTAAGAAATAACATGAGTAATTGAATTAGAAAATATGAGATCAATCTGAGGTCCGAGAATGTGATTCACATGTACAAATTATGAGTATTGGACTGAATAAGAAACCAATATAAAGAAAGCTAAGTCATGTATGGCCATATGAATGAGTGATAATGAGACATGTTTGTGTTATATGCATTTGTGTTTGTAGGTCAAGACTCGAAGATTGATTGACCGTTTACGAAAGCCCACTATGAGTAACATTATTGTAAAGATATGTTCATATGAATTATGTTCCAAATGTGATTTGATAAGTTATGATTTCTGAAATGATATCTGTTTACGTGAACGAATGTCCTATGTTTGAAATCTATTATGGCATCCATAGATAGTTCCAAGTCATGGGGACGATATGTTAATGTGGGTCTATGACATATATGTGATTACGAGATCTCATTAGCCACTTTGTTGTGGTGATATGTGTTTAATCGGTATCTAGAACCGATTACTCTAGTCGGAAGACGATATGTGATGTATTCTATGGGATGTACCATTATTGTGTTTAGATATGAGAATGATTACGTTATGATCTGTTTTATGATTATGAAATGTTTGGAATTCGTTCACTGGGCTTTAGCTTACTGTGTGTATATATATGTATAGGTGAGCGTTTTGGAGCTCAGGCTTAAAAACTTTTGCCTGGATCTGTGTTCTATTGTCAGCCAACCATTGTGCCTCATGTAGAGGAGTGTCATGTGTTATAAGTTCTGGATGTTTCTGTATATAAGACTTGTTCGTTTTGTTGGATGTACTTAAGATGCTATATGTGTGTGGGTATAATGCAAGAATGACTTTTGGACATGTATATAAAGTTTTAAATATTCTGCTTCATATAAGTCAGCACAGCTCATTGGACAATTATATTTATGTATTTGCTTCCGCTAGCCCCTTATTTTGTTAATCTGTTTCAAAGGCCTTCGGTAATCTTAGGATTACTGGCCGGTTTATGATGCTAAACCTATATGGGCGGGTTTGGGTCGTGACAATTAAATTCAGTCTACCAGCAAAGGAGAGGAACCTCCTTTTCCACCCAGCAAACCTGAGTTTGATCTTATCAATGACAAGTTGCCAAGACTTCTTTCTGCTTGGAGAAGCACCCAATGGCAGACCAAGGAATTTCAGTGGTAGATTATGAGATTTCTAATTAAGCAAAGTAGCAACATCCTTAAGTAAAGTTTCAGAAATTCCAATCCCACAAACCACGCTCTTGTGGAAATTAATCTTAAGCCCTGAGACCATTTCAAAGCACCTTAAGATTCCTTTCATATTCATCACCTCCATCACATCAGCTTCACAGAATAGTAGTGAATCATCTGCAAATTGTAGATATGATACCTCCCCCAATGGCTCTAATTTGTATCCCTTTTATCAATCCCATCTCCCTTACTTTGAGCATTAGAATATTCAGAGCTTCAGCTGCCAAATTAAACAGAAATGGTGATAATGGATCACCCTGCCTGAGCCCTTTTTGTGGACTAAACTCTTTAGTTGGTGACCCATTCACAAGTATTGAAATTCTAGCAGTTGAGATACACTTCTTCATCTAAGAAGTCCATTTTGAACTAAACCCAAAATTTGATAGCATGGAAAACAAAAATTCCTAATTGATAGAGTCATATGCTTTCTCAAAATCAAGTTTGAACAACAACCCTTTCTTTTTGGCTTTCTTCCATCCATCCACTATTCATTTGCAATCAAAACTCCATCCAAGATATTCCTTCCACCCAAGAATGCTGATTGAGTTTCACTAATTACTTTTGGAATAACTGACTTGAGTCTACTTGCAAGAACCATAGTAAGTGTAATGCCCCATAAATATATACACAAACCCATCTCATAAGAGAAAATATAATGGAATTAACATGATTTCATTCATCAGAGTTTAATATACAAGAGAGACAGACACAAAAAGGAATGAAAGTTACACAGGTATTCATTTGCCTTAATGGCTTACATCTTTCCAAGTCGCTACTTGGTTACAACAAAAATGAGCCTAACTCAAAACAAACTTAAGCCCTTGGCTATACAAAATAGATACAACAAAATAAAAGCTCTTGCTCCAAATCCCTTCAATCTACCATCTTAGCGGAGGCATATCACCAACACCCGAAAATGATTTTCCCCAAATAAGGTGACCCAAAGTTCAATAGAAACAATCTAACACAATATATTAGTCTTAATAAAGATATGAGTAAAGTGTGCATATACAATGCCCGTAGTAAAGTCATTCAAGTTTTTACAAAGTTATAATATGCCAAGTTTTATATCCCAATTCTTGTTATCTCAATTTCATTCACGTTAATTCATTTCATCTCAACTCATGAGCGAATTTCATTATTTTCCATATGACCTGACTGAGACTACAACTCAATGGTTTTCTAATCAACACAACAATCACACAAACAATTCAATTTGCCATTTTACGGAAATTTCGTCCATAGGAGTCGGCACCCATGTATATGCGTGGTTTCGGGATTTTCACCTTGGACACACAAGCTAACTTAATTCAATGGAGTCCATTCCCTTTCTCCTCCCAAACATGGAGTACATCTATTTTCTCTTCCCAAACATCATACATATATAATGTATTTAAAACACAGTCATAATCAATGACAACTAACAAGAGATTAGTTTCAATCCACCTAATCCTCTTGTAATTTCTACAACAATCATAACTATCCTTCACCGATAGCCCAATACAAGTGTTTCTAAACAGATATTAAATCTCAAGACAGATAATTTATTCAAAATTTCATAGGTGAGTGATAACACATATCCTACTCCACCATTTATGTCAACATCCATTCAATTTCACATTTTCAATCCCAAATCCATTTATTTATACAAAATAAATATTTGAAACATTTTAGGGCAAACTCCATCTTTCCCAAATATCAACCCAAATGCAAAAATCAACTAAGTTGTCACAGTATAACCTCATATTCAACCCCATAATCGTTTATAACCCATTCACTTAGAAACCCCTCTTTTGATTTAATACCCAAACTCTAGGTTTGTTCATAGTACACCAAAATTCCACCATTGTTACACAACATCTCATAACTAAGTTAAAAGTCATATGAAAGTGTAGAAGACTCCTACCTCGAGTTGGAAGACCAAAGGAAGAGATGGAGAAACCTCGAAAATGCCATAACCAACTTTTATTCAGATGAAAGCGTAGCTCTTGGAATTCTCAAACTTCTTCTCCAAGACACTAGGGTAGAAAACCCAATGGATCTAGGTTAAAATGTAGAGAGAATGTAGGTTTTAGAGAGAGAGAGAGAGTCTTAACTTTAGGGTTTGGAGAGAAATAGATCTGAAAAAGTGATGTAAAAAGTCATTTTCGCAAACTGATATACGTACAGTCCACTCGAGCGCAAGTAGTGATGCTCAAGCGTCAGACACAATAACTTGTTCTGCTCAAGCGCAAGAAGTGATGCTCGAGCGCCGAGACACAATGAAGAAGGGCATTACCGCTCGAGTGCAAGAATGGCTGCTCGAGCGTAGGAAACACCGCTCGAGCGTAGAATACACTCTCCAAATAATTTTGCAGACCTGCAAAAGTATTGAGAGTTTGCAAAGCCCGCTTGAGCGGAGGAGCAAAAATCTGGGTGACAAATGTTTGGAAACTAAGCAACCAACCTGCCCCAAACACAATCACAATAACCCAAAAGACAAACTAAAGAGACAACAAGGGGAAAAGAGATGAACCACAACATTAAACCACAAAACTTGAGTTCGGAATACAACAAAAGGTCTGGTCAAAATCAGAATCGCCATAGTAAGAATCTTGTACATTAACCCAATCAAGCTTACTGACCTAAAATCATTTAGATTGACTGCATTGACCTTCGTAGGAATTAGTGTGATAAAAGAGCTATTCATCCTATTAGCCAATCTAGCAAAACTATGGAACTCCTTTATGAAAAGGATCACCTCTTGTTCAAGCACCTTTCAATTAGTTTGAAAGCACATTAAGTTAAAACCATCTAGACCTGGTGCTTTGTTCCCATTGCATTCTTTTATAGCTGTCCATATCTCTTCCCCTAAGAACTCTGCTTCCAATAGCTCAAAACAATCACTACATCTCACACTCTTGAAATCACCAAGTAATACAGGTCTGTTCCTCCAATCTTCTATAAAGTGCCTTTTAAAATGTGCCCACACCTCCTACTTCACTTGCTCTGGATTGTCAACCACCACCTCTTCAACTGAAATAGAATTCAGTGCATTCCTATTATGCCTACTACTTGCCATGACATGAAAAAAAATCTAGTGTTCCTGTCCCCTTTTAGGTTCCACTCCAACCTTGACTTTTGCAGCCATGACCATTCCAACATTCTATCGAGCCTCCACATTTCACTTCTTATCTCTCTTTCTAACTTCAACTCTGCTTCCACCAAAGGTCTACTTTCAGCCAATAGATCCAAAGAATTTAACTAACTCTTAACTTTTTTTAAGTTTTTCTGAAACATTTCAAAACACCTCTTTGGTTCATTGCTTTAGTGCTAACGTCAATGCATGTAGTTTCCTTTGCAACATGAAACTAACCCTGCCATTTATTTGTGTCTCCTTCCAAACTTTCTCTAGGAAGGAAGCAAAACTAGGGTGCAATAACCAAGCATTTGTGAACTTAAAAGGTTTGGGTCCCTAGTCCCTTTCATCCTCCAATAAGACTAGTGGGAAATGATCATAGATGATTCTAGGTAAACCCCAAAGTTTGAGTTTGAATCTTTCAATCCACTCAGGGCTAAGAAGAAATCTATCAATTTTACTCCATTTATTTCCATCAAATGCATTACACCAGGTGAATTTCCTACCCAGCATTTGTAACTCAATCAGCTCACATCTATCTATGAAGTCATTGAAGTCTTTCATACCCCCTTTTTCTCCTTGAACCCCTTACTCTTTCACCCACATTTCTAATTTCATTAAATTCTCCACCTGCACACCAAGGCTTAGGGAATTTTGCTTTCAAGTTCAATATAATTTCCCATAATTTACCTCTCCTTACAATATCATTGGGAGCATACACATTAATAACAACACACTCAAAAGAGTTGAAAAGAGTACCTGAAAGCATAATGAAACTTCTATTACTGCAACAATCTGAGAGCTGCAATAATAGAAATGATTGCTTGTTTAATAATGTTCAACCGGATATGGAGGAGCTATAGGAGGCAATTATCATCAGATTAACTATTTGGCTGAAAGCTACATCTAAGGATTGTCAGTTTACTATCAATGATTTGCTCTATAACATTTTGCAGATTAGAGATTGTTTAGGTGGTAAGGTGTAATTTTAGTTTGCCTTTGGGTTGTACTAAGGTGTATTGAGTTGAAAGCTCTCTAACTTTTAGCGATGGCTTTGGAGATGCACATAATTAGTTTTACTTTGGGTGCCAACATAATTGGAATGCTTAGTTTGAAGTACCCTTAGCTTGTTTGTGTCTTTTCATTATTAATAAAATTTCTCTGTTTGTTTGCTGCTCAAAGTACAAAAATTGTGTCTCTTTAGAATACAAAAATTGTTGAAATTTATAGGTTATTGACAAAAAACAAAATTAAGAAATAAAAAGGTGATCCCTTGATTTTTTTTTCTTTAATTAAGTAGTTTTAGAATAGAAAAATTGTTAAAAATTATTACTATTGACACAAAATAAAGTTAAAAATTATATAATAAGATATCATAAATGCTTATTTTTTAACTACACAAAATTCAAATTTTAAAAAATTATAGTTGCCATTTAACTCTTATCTAATTTTTAACTTATTACACCTCAGTTCTTCTTTTTGAGGGTTTTTTTTTTTACAAAATTTAAAAAATTATAGGTGACATTTTACTTTTATATAATTTTTATACTATTACCCTATTCTGTTATTCTATTATTAGAGTTATATTAGATTTTTTTTTCAAGTGTATCTTATTTTATTTTTAAATTTCAACTTAATTTCTTTTTTTCAATCTGCATTTGATATTTATTGAATTTCTGTCTACCTCATTTTTGTAGAATTTATTTAATTTTCTCTTTCTATGTTCCTATAGTTCATCCTCAAATTTAAACTTGATTTTTTTTATTTTTTTATTTTTTATCTTTATCTATATTTAACAAAATCCATTCTCACTCTTGATTTTTAGTTGAGTTTCTTCTTTTTCAAAGATTTATCTAATTTTCTCTTTCTATATTTATCTTCAAATTTAAACTTAATTTTTATTTTATTTTATCTTTAACTTATATTTATAGAATTTCACTTTTACTCTTCCTTTTCAATTGAGTTTATTTAAAAAAATTAATTAGTCCTGCATATCTATATAAACATAGTGAAATCACTCAAACCTATTATTAAAATACCCATCTAAGTTAATATCATAGTTTTTAGTTAATTTTTTAACATATTTAGTATTGTTTATTATTTTTATAACTTAGCATGGATTTTACACTAGTATATTATACAAGCAAAAAGGGGTTTTAGCGAGAACGCCTCTAAGGCCTCCACATGCCCAAACTCATTTTCTTATTTTTTTAATTTAAAAAATAATAATAAACTATTCATATATCTCACATAATTTTTGAATTAAAAAATAAAAAAGTAAAAAATCTTCAAATCCATGTCCTAAGATTATTACATAAAAGATGATCATTTCCTAAAATCAAATATAAAAACATGATTTGTTGACCTTCCAATTTATTTGTCCATCTTCTAAAATCTTTACCTAAAATCCTTCATTTCTTAAAATAAATTAAACAAAAATCAATTCAAATATGTTTAAATTGTTTTGTTTGATTGATTTTTTTTACTCATAATTAATTTAGAAAACTGATTTGGTTGTTTCCCTATAATTAAATTATTTCCCTATAAATAAATTAAATAAACTGATTTGGTTGTTTCCCACACTAAATTTGTGAATTTTTAAGTTTAAAAACTAAATTAAAAATAAAAAAAATTCATGATTTGTGATTTAGAAAATGAAAGACGAAGAAGATTCTTCTTGTATACTATTTCTCTAACCAATTCTTTTTTCTACTCCAAAATTCTAATCGTCATGCATTATATTTTCTTCATGTCATTCACATTCTTCTCATTCTATAAATATTACATTCATGCAATGATGCAACTCATTATTTTTTCTCTATAATTATGAGACAATTTGAGGTTCGTTAATATTTAGTCTTGTGCATTCTTTAAACAAATTCTTTTCATCCTTAAGTATACTCTTTATATATATATTTACTTCTGACCAATTTTTGTTTTTGCCTTTAATATTTTATATATCATTTGTCTCTCTACTCTCTACTGACCTTTATTTGTTTTTTTGCTTATAACCATTTTTATTTTTTTTTGTAAAATATTATTTCACTAGAATTTTTATGCAAAATTTTACCTTAAAATGATGTGATAGTGTCATTTATATAATAAAAAACATGTCAATGAACTTTTTATTATAAAGTGATTGATCAAAATCCCACCAAATCATTATTAATATTTTTTTGGTATTAATTTTATGTTTGTATACTACTATACTCTTTTTTTATTTTTTACTTTTAATATTTTGTGACATTATGATATGTGTTAATTGATAATTGGTTTAGAGCATTACTACAAAAATACATAATAATTTTTTCTTTAACATTTTATAACTTCATTTTAATATTTTTATTTGCAATTGATTTTGTTTAAAAATATCAATTCAAAAAATATTTACATAAACAAATATCTGTTTAATTTTGTTTGAATTGATTATTTTTTAATTTTGTTTAAAAATATTATAAAAATATCTATAGTTGTCTAGATTAAAGTGAAGTTACATTACAGCCATAACTACAACACTATAAAAAAAAAATTACATTTAATCTATTTTTTCAAAGCTATTAAATATACATAAATATGTACATTTTATTATGACAAAAAAAATTACTAATGATATATGTTTACCAATTTAAAAAATATTTACATAAACATATTGGTCAAGTAACTCTTCAATTTATGTTGGTTGACATAAATCTAACATGGCCTAGATATCTCGATCATCTCATAAAATTTAAATTTTTTTAAAAACACCCTTACATTTTACAGTCAACTTAAATTTATCATACTCTATCAATTGACTAACCAAATTTTATCAATACGAGAATATTTTTCCTAATGTACTCACTCAAATAAATATAAAAATTTAAATATTTCATTTTAATTTTTTTGCCACATCGCCTTAAAAATAAAGAGAGAGAGAGAGAGAGAGAGAGAGAGAGAGAGAGAGAGAGAGAGACACACACACACACAAAGAAGAAGATAAGATTGTTATATCAATCGACAAACAGTGGTAGGATAAATTATAATTATGAATTTCGTTGATAATATAATTATACTAAACCGAAAGTATAATTTTTGTAATTTTAGAAAATTCATTTGTTTTAATTTTACCAATTGAATTATTATATATCTATTTGTTATATAATACTTAGGGGAAAAAAAACATTAATATCAACAAAAAATAAAATAAAATAAAAATTGTGTAACTCATGTCATGTTTGGAATGTTATCTTTTTTATTAAAAAGTCCAAAAACTAAAGAGTGTGTCTTTTGGCAATAAGCTTATAAGCCAGCTTATTAGCTTATTTGAGTCATATCACCTATCTACTCTTTTTTTTTTTTTTAATAAGCCAAAAAACCAGTTTATAAGCTACTTCCCAAAACAACCTTTGTATTTGACATGTACCAAAAGAAAAAATGTCGAAAATCTTTGTACCAGTTTGAAAAGACCAATCAATTTTTGTAAGTGAGTGCATAGGCATTTACATCTTTGAAAGGATAAAATGAAAATTTTAAATAACAAGCAAAAATATTTTCATTTTTTCATACAATTAAAAAATTCATTCCTAAATACATTAACTTTTTTTATCTGTTAAAAAATTCCAAAAGTCACTTAAAAAGTTAATTTTAAACACTATTTTTGTCTCCAAAAAAAAAAAAAAAGAAGAAGTTAAAACTTACTTAATATTATTTATTTTTTGTTCCTTTTAAATTTTTTTTAATTAATTTAAAAAATAAATGGGCCATTTACATACAAGTCCCATTTTGTGAACTTATAATCTATTAAGTCATAGATAAAATTATTTGCTCCTTCAAGTCCCATTTATTTTTAATATACCAATTTACCCTTCTAACAAACTCTAGGCAAGCTGTCTCAATGTCGCCTTTCCTCTCCCTTCCGTCCTCAAGTCCTCCATCGACGTCCTCGACGAAGCTCCATTGTTGGAAATCTAGCTCCGCCATTAGAACCACTGCCTCCTTCCCTTACTCAAGTCTGCGGTGTTGTTGCTCTGCACTAGCCCCACCATTCGAGGACTGCTTGCTTGTTTCGGGCAGAACAAGTGACCTGTCTTCACCCAAATCATCATTGTTGTGCACAATGTCTGTGATGATGGTTTCAACATCATTATTGTGCACAATATCAGGGACGATGGTTTCAATGATTGTTTCATAACTTCCTGAATCTTGAGGGATATCAGAAAGGTTCAGGTCAATCATGGTCTCGGGTTGAGGCTTCTCAAAAGATGGTTATGTGACTACATCAACAATGCCTTGATCACTCTCATCTGGGTTTTCCTGAGCCAAAGAACTGCAAGATGATAAAGTTTGAGATTGAGAGAGAGATCTAGGGTTTTTTGAAATTGAGAACCTTCTTAGTTTATAATATTCTCAATTTTAATCATGAAAAAAATTGAGAAATTTCTCAAAATTGATAACTATAAATTTCTTAGTTTTGATAATATTCTTAGTTTATACTAGAAAAAAATTGAGAAATTTATTAGTTTTGTTAATTATAAATTGAGAACATTTTCAGTTTTAAAATTGAGAACATTCTCAGTTTTGGAATTGAAGGCCAAAACGTCTTTTTACCTATAAATGAGACTTATTAGTTCAAAATTTTTTTGACAGTACCTAAGCTACCACCAAATATATAGATAGGACTTTTTGGTAATTAATCCAAAATAAATTTATTAATCATTGTTTAATTCCCTGCATAGCACGGGTAATATATATATATATATTTTTGATTAGCAAAAGAAAAGATTTATTGATGAAAAAAGCAAATTACATGCAAAGATACATCAACAAAGCACGAGTAATATGTTAGTTATCAATCAATTAAAATTCCGTCCTCTACGTGTAGACTTGAATGCTATGCCTGGTAAGTAATTATGATATGAAGCAATATTTTTAAAACCGGACCGGTGAGCGAACCGGAAAAGGGACCGGGTGGATGGGTCACCGGTTCAACCGTCGAGTCAAAGCGGTCGAACCGTAACGTCATAATTAATATTATATAATTAAAAAATATAACTATAAATTATAAATAAATATATATATAAATAATCAAATAAAAATAAAAATTGTTGCATAGCATTTGTTAATAATATTTAATAAAGTTATAATTGATAAAAAAAAAGTCACTTATTTTAAAGAAATTAATTTTTTTAAACATTCCCTCTAAATAAATTGATTGAATGCTAGATTTAATTTGGAGGGAAATGAAATTTTTAACTCTCCCTCCAATCAATATGTTTCAAATAATTTGATTAAATCCCACATAGAATTTTGTACATTCTCTTTGAAAAATCTTTTCCTATAAATAGGAATAGACTTTCATAATCTACTAAAGCTTTCAATGAGACTCTTCTTTATGAGAGGAGACTCTTGGATTACCTGTGCCCTTTATGTTTTCAATGAACGTGTTAATCAATTCTAAGCCTCCCCATCTATCAATTATTATTTAACATCATAGACTCGCCTCCCTCGTTCATTATGGAACTTAGGAACGCATCGCGGTGGCATGACCAATCAGATACACAATCAGATATCTCGTCATTCAAAGTAACTCTGTCGGAAGCCAATCAGATACACAATCTAGCAAGAGATATTATAATATTTATCTTATGATCCTTAAATCTGCTTAACAGTTCCAGTTTTAAGCAATTATCTTGTATATATTGTGTTGGATTGAGATCAACACCTTTACAAGTGTTATCAAAGCAAAAAATGAAGTTCAACATTTTTAAACCACGATCCAAATTCAAATTCATATGAAAATTTAGGACATCTTACCATGCCAAATTCAAAAGATTAGATATATTACTGTTTAAACCATGATCCAAATTCAAATTCATATGAAAATTTAGGATGTCTTACCATATGAAAATTTAGGTCCTCTTACCATATGTTTAAATTTACTGTTTAAACATAAACTGTACCAAATATTTTTTCAATATAAAAAACTTATCAGCAGCTCAATTAGCAGCACCTAACAAAGAGAAACAGAGAATCTTTATGTAAACATAAAAGAAATGATCACATCAAAACAAAACGAATTCCAGCAAAAACAAATCTATCAATCTTAAGCAAAAATTTCAAAGTTGATAAGTAATAAGAGAATGCTACAAAGACACAGCAGTGTTCCCAAAAGTTTCAACCTTTTGGTGAGTGGGCTGTGAGGTAAGTCTGAATTGCAGCAAGGATAGTCTGAAAAACACTCAATAGCCAAAATTGCAGCAGCGACAGCAATGAAAGTCCAAGGGCTCCTAAAATATGTATGGTGCCACTCTGCCATCCAAATCTTCATGCTGTTTTTATGATGCTTTTCAATTCTTGTTTTCAGTTCAACATAAGCATGAGGGCTTAGAACCAACTCAGTAGCTATCTCATTGAAAATATCAGCCACTTGTTGGTCACTACCAAGAAAGTTGAGCAATATACCTTTGGACCTCAACACCTTCACATCTTCAGCATGATCAGTAAGAGAATCCATGAAACATATGTAAGAGGTCACCCCAAAGTCAGTTACGCTATCTGGGCAGGCCTCATAGGCAGCCAAGTTCAAGAGAATAGATTTTGTTGTGTCATCAATGATCATCGGAAGGAGTTTTAGAATTCCCGAAGTGCATGTTGGGTTGAAATCTATGTCTGTCAATTGGCATGTCTTGCTTGGCCTGAATTGTATCCCAACTAACTTGAAGTCCTTGGCGGATCAACGAGAGTACCAACCACCGGTTATGTAACACCCAAAGGTAAAAGCTGTTGGGTCGATATATTGCCTGTGAACGAGTTCAAGAAGATGAATAGGGGGTTCGTCGTTAGAATTCTTTTGTTGCGTCTCATGATGTACTAAACCCCAAACATTGTTGTCAAAGAAGATTCTGATTTGTTCCATTAGTCCAACTCTCACCACAGACTTGCCTCTTATGCGCTTGATGAAAACAGTGATCATGTTTTCCCCATCATGACTTTCAAATCTCAAGCACATTAGCACTTGGAGGACTACGAAAGGAAGTTGATTCTCCAACAAGAACAAGTCTCGCCGCACCAAAGGAGCCTGGTGGATTATCTTCAAAACTGTGTGGCTTTCATTTACAATGCTGTAAATGTAATGAAGGATGAAGCAGCCATCAAGGAACATCATCTGGGCAAATTCCTCATCGTTGAACCGTTCTGTTAAGCCTTCAGCATAGCACTTCCTGGCTTCATCGACCACCTTGACCACCTCATTGTATAATTCATATACCGTTGCTTTGCTGCCTTTGACATATTCTCGTGCCAGTGGAATTTTGAGCTTTTGAACAGGTTCTAGCTCTGGTTTGCCATGGTGGCAAGGACCGATGGAAACCACCCGAGGATCATAGCATTTCTTGTTGGATTCAACCTCACGAAGCATCGGTTGAGCCTTCTGTATTTTGGGATTGTGTGAATTGATGCTTAGAGATTGAGGCTCATTTCCAGCATCCATTATTGAGTTTAGCCACTTATTGCTGCTGCGTGAACAAATATCCCTCCCGTCACCCCGTTTAATCTCAATACTCACAGATTCATCAAGACCATCAGCAGCAAGAGCTTGTCTCTGAGTCTGAGACGCCATTGTTGGTATAAGCTAAGCAACTGTGAATATCTGCGTCTATATATAGTACATACTGAGTATGAGGACGATTAGCTTTGTGGATTAAGTGGTAGATTGTTGGTTGAAGACAAGTATATTCGTTTCTGGTATATCAAGCGAGGTATTGGATGCATTTTTCTAGTTTTGAAGCAAGAACACTCAAGTTCACAAGTGCTCCACATAATTAAGGTACATCTAGAACCATGGTTCTAAATTGCGGTACCAGGTAATGTAACGGTATCGATCGCGGAGCATCGGTATCAGTAGTATCGATCGGTATGTATTGGGAATCGGGTGTCACGGCGGTAAAATTTTAAAAATCATTTCACAACTTTTTTCAGCTTTTTTTTTTCCCGTACCGGTCTGAACCGGTGAGTATCGGCCCGTTGCGGCTTGTGTAACATGTAACGTTTACAGGCTGATACGTACCGGTATTTGGCCGATTCTCCTGCGATTTTCAATCTCAACAGTATACTGGCCTGTATCCGTCACGGTACCTTATTTTTCCGATACGTATCGGCCGATACGTAGCATATTGGCCCGTTTTTAGAACTATGTCTAGAACTATGCATGTTTCTCAATTTGTCGATTAAAAAAAAAAAAAAAAGTTCATAACCCACTGAATTTGATACTTTATGATGGATTTTTAGTTAGAAAATAATCATTAAAAAAATAGTGATGATAATTAATACATTAAACATGTACCAAGATCGTATAAAACAATGAAAACACAAACAATTAGTAATATATAGCAATCATCTTAATATGTACCAAGATTGTGTTTGCACAGATAATGGAGCTCCTGAAAATTAGAATTGCACTATGGGTTAAGTCAAATGTCAAGGGAGTGAATTACTCAGTGCATGATATTGTGGCAAATTTGAAACAGGTGAGATGCTGCATTGATAGGGGGTGAGTGTTGCTAATCTGCTGCTGCTGTAGCTAATCTGCTGATGCTGGGGGCGTTTGCTGTACAGGAAGGAGCCTAAGGTGTTCAGGAATGTGTCAAATCTGGTCTTGGAGTTGGCTGCTACAATGTTTGTCCTGTTTTTGTCCTCTATGATGTATGCTTGAAGGGTCATGTTGTGTTGGATCTGTTATGGTTGTTTGGTGTGGCTAGCTGAGTGCTTTGAGGTCTGCTGGTTGCTGTTGTGCAATGCAACTGTATGGGAAGCTAGTATGCTGGCTATAGGATTGGGTATTATATGTGGATCAAGGCAGGGGTTTCTCCGTTATTGATCTTGTGTATATTTAGCATCATGTGTATTTCTGTGCTGCTGGTAGAAGGCTGCTCTGCTTTGCTTGAAGGCTGCTCTGCTGGTAGAAGTCTGGTCTGCTTAGTCTGCTGGTGGTATCTGCTGCTGGTAGTCTGGTCTGCTCTGTGTATCTGCTGCTATTTTTCATCATCTGTCTGGTATCTGTTGCTGTGTATCTGTTGCTATTTCCCATCATCTATCTGCTGGAGTCCCCATCTGCTATGCTTGGCCTTTGTATTGCTGCAGTATCTGTCTGGTGGAGTCCCCATCTGCAGATTTTGTCTGCTGTTTGTTACTGCTGTAAGCTGGGCTGCTCTGGTGTTGTTGTTCTATCTGCAGTGGCTATCTGTTGGTGTTTTGCTTCATGTCTTTCTTTTCTGTTTGTTCGGTTGGTTGCTCACCAACCTTGGTGGCGCACCAACCTTGGTGGCGCTAGCAAATGATAGGATGGGCTCCTTTGTGCCAACCTGGTTGGGATGATTGAGCTCATTGTGATGCTTTTGCGCTCGCCTTTCTTTATTGATGTATTTTATCTTGTACTTTGTACTCTAATTTCATCAATAAAGCTTCTTCGTTTTGCCGATCAAAAAAAAAAATATAGCAATCATCTTTAAAGTCCGTGTTGACATAAACCAAGATTAGGAAAGGTAAAATAGCAAATTAATTTTTTTATAAACTTTTCCAGATAAAATATGATGGTGATAAATCTAGAAATCCCCTAAATATTGATTTGTGATTATGTATCAAGTTTAAGCAGTAAATAACAATTTCAATCAAACAATCAAGACAAATCGATACAGCGATTTTACATGGAAAAATCACAATAGGAACACCTCTAATTGTGATAAAAAAAAAATCATGGGCAAAAGCCACTAAACAATCCATTAAGAAGACATAGGAATGACACATACGTACTCTCAATTACCTATCAAATCCACGCCCGAATCCAACCAACCCCTATATGCCACTTCTAGCCCCGTCTTCACCTCGGAATTGTCTTCTACAACGTTGAATCCACAACGCCGATGTCGAATCCACGACGATGAGCCACTCGAGAATCCACCAAAGCTTCAAGTCCGAATTCTTCAGAATCCACCGAAGAATAACACTCTTTTGTATTGAACGAAACAAACAATCATTTGATGTATACTTTTCAAACCAGATTTAAACTCAAACAAACATCAAAGAAACTAGAAAAGAAGCTCCAAATATAAACCTTAATATCCAAAAAGAAGATCTCGAAGTCGTAATCCTAAAAACGGATGAAACCACATATTTATAGAAAACTGATCTGCAATCTCTACTCGAGCGCAAGAATAGCCGCTCGAGCGCAAAAACACAACTTCCAATATTTTTGTAGACAGTTCAAACTTCTGGAATCAAAAATTCTCCACTCGAGCGCACAAATGGACGCTCGAGCGGACAAGCAACTTCCACTGCATTTTTGCTTTTTGTTTTGGGGGCGCTGCCCCTCGACCCCGCTAGGGCTGCCCTCTGGACTCCTGTGAGCTGATCGGGCAACTCGATCCCCGACATAGTTATCGAAGTGGAAAACATGAAAGAATTAACTTCTGAAACATCTCTACAAGGCACAATTTGGATTGAATTCGCATATAAAAACTCATAACCTCACTGAAATAAAAGAACGAATAAAATTACAACTGAAATGAATTTTGTCAAACGGGATTGACAAGAATAAAAACCTAACAGATGGCATCTTCCCAACACTAACTACGTATCATAATTCAAGAAGTAAGCTTTTATTTGAACTTTTACATGGGTTAACATTTTCAGAAAAATTTACTTGCACAGAATAACATAGATGTATGATTTTCTCTGTTTTTTTTTTTTTAAATTTATTTTTCCGAAGAAATATTTACTTTTTCCTATCCTGTCATATGAGTTGCCACAGGGAATACTTAACGATTCTTTATTGCCTAGCTAAGCAAGGTAAAAAGCAAAGATGGATCTAACTTTGTCATTCCTAGCTTAAAATAACACAAAACTTCTTCAATCCTCCCACTGCTGAAGCATGAATAATCCAGTTCAAATGTGCTTCGAATAAAGTAAATTTAATACTATAATAATAATCATATAGCATCTTCATGTTTCTCATAAAGTGTTCCACATAGTATTGTATAGGAGCTAAAGGAGTAATAAATCTAATACATAACAGTTTAAACCTGGTAATGCTTCACTACATACCCTCTCTATTTTTATTTTGTTTTCACCAAAATAAAATATTTTTAAATTCCTTTTTCATCCCGCCATAAAATTTGCGAGAGGGACTACTCAATGATTCTTTACTAAAAAAATACACTCAATTTAATCCCTATTAGAAATAAGTCTGAGAGAAGCAAGTTAGGTACAGCCTTAACATTGTCAAATTTAGTTTTCCCATTCCTAGGAACAAAATATATAATAGGGACAAAATAATTCTGTTGAATTCAAATATTACATAATATAGTAAGAACAAAACAGATAACCCTCTAAAAAGAGAATGGTGGTTTAGAAGCGTTGAGATGAAACTAAAACAACCACCAAATACAGTCCCATATAACCAGCAATAAAAAATGTTGGCACTTACCACCCATAAAGTTTTATTTTCTAAATTGGCCAAAAACAAAACGAATAGTTATAAATACATATAAATTCCCAAAATTTACATTATTTATCAAAATTATAGATGAATGTACAAATATAAATAAGTATCTATTCTAGAATATGAAGCATACATTCTCATTCGTGTGAACGCTGTCACAACTTTTCTTTGTTTCGCAAGACTACCATTTATTGATCATAAGACTCGGGTGCGGGTGCGGGTGCGGGTGCGGGAGTTGGACATTTCAAAATTAAAAATTGGGAATACATGGATGTAAATCCAAATTTGGATACGGATACGGAAATGCGTTAAATAGTTATTTTTTTAAATATATTTATTATATGAAGATAAGTTAAAAAAAAGTTTAGGAATAACAAATTTTGTTAAAAAAATAACAAATAAAATATAAATAATAAATAACAATTATTTTAGACATAAAATTAATTAATTATAATAATAAAATAAATTATTTTTAGTTTAGACATAAAAAGTATATCATTTATGATATATTATATTATATAATTTTTTTTGAGAGAATATTATATAATATGAATACTATTATATATTATTATATTAATATCATTTATAAATAGAAAGCAGAGAAAGAAAACAGAGAGGAAGAGAAGACAGAGTCAAAGAAGAAAAGAGAGAGTGAGAATAAGAGAAGAAGAAAATAAGAGAGAGAGAGAGATAGAGAGAGAGAGAGAGACCAAAGGGGAATCGAAGCCCTAGGTTCATTTTCTAGGTGAAATCGACTTTGAGATGCTGGTTTTCAGATCTCCTTCGATTCGGTCTAGTTCTTGACTAGGGTTCGCGCTTTGATCTTGCTTTGCAAAGGTGAGTTTCAACCCTCTCTTTCTCTCTCAACAACCCTTCTTCTTTCTCCTCTCATGTCAACCGTGTCCGAAAAAACCATGCCGAATTCGACACATATCTCACACCTACACCTGTGTCGTGTTGTGTCGACACGGGTACTCTATCCTAAACCAAAGAGTCCATGTAACACAGATCATATCTAATAACTGTTGAATTGCCTAAAATTAACGATTTTTCTCATTTATAAAATTGTCTCATAATCATCAAATCATCCAAAAATTTAACTATAAAACTATAAACGTATCGGTGTTTGCATTACATAGATATCCAACGATAGAGAAAGAGTAAGCAAGACTTGATTATCATTACGAATTGCGATACACAACTATACATGTCCATAAATATTGTTCAATTCATGAAAGTACCTCGTGGTTGTGATCAAGGACTATGATGACGAAGGACTCGACACTCTCTGCCATTTTGCCCTCTTCGATGAACCCAAGGCTGTGTTTAGTTTGACAATTTTGAAGAGCGATTTGGAAAGAGAAACGAAAAGGGTATGTGAAATTAGGTGAAATGTGTGTATTTTATTTACATTTTATCGTTCTTTTTTCTTTCTTTTTCCAAACCTCTTCCAAAATCGGAGTCAAAACAATTCACCATAGATGGCCCTACCTTTCTCTGACTTTGTTTTTGTATGGAATTGGGATTTTTTTTTTTTTTTAACAACTTGGCATGTTTTGGATGAAAACGAACGAACACTCCTTTGATCGTGACTCGCGAGGTAGGAAAAAACATAGGAAAAGTTTTGAGTGTGGATCCTACGTAATCTTATAGAAAATTATATAAGTCATTTTATATAAATAGTCTTATAAAAATACATAAATTTAATATAAATTCATGTAGTTATATAAGTTTTCATTAACTTACTCAAATTTGTATTCAATTCATGTAATTTTGTGTAGGGTTGCATAGTGTGTGCATTGCACACCAAAGTATTTTCCATTTTGATTTCTTTTCAATCTAAATTATTTATCTATTTTTTTTTAAATAAAATCAATTTAAATATTTTATATGCATTTATATTAAGTTTAATGATTAAAATATTATTTTTATGTCAATCTTACGTGACCAAATACACCAAAAATATTTTAAAATATTAATATTTAAATTGACAAAAATAATATTTTATTTTTATTTTGTTACAAAAGTTAAACTTTGGTTTTTTTTTTTAATTATAATTTTTCCAAAAATATATATTTGATTGTAATCTCTTGTTTACATGTTTGGATGAAGAAAAAATAAAACATGTGAGAAAAGTAATTTTAAGGGACAATATTGATATTATAATTTGTCCTAACATTTAGCAATAAGTCAATGGTCTACATTAATCCATTCAGAAAATTTTAAATGAGTGATTGTGTGGGGAAAATTAATTTATGTAGTACAAAATTTATGTGTAAAATAAATTTAAATCGTAAAATAAAAATTTTAAGTAATTTTTAAATTGATAAAAGTAAGTTCATAGTATTACTAAACATTTAAACATGTGGAGATAATTTTTTGTTATGTTGTTTACTAATTGTTAATTTGAACCAAATATTTAATGGTATAATTTCTGCATAAACTATAAATTTATGCACTTCCTTTTAAGTGACAAATAACAAATTGCACATAAAGGTCGTTTGACTATCCTAGTTGAAATTAAAAAAGCACAAAAAAAGTAAAATAAGTTAATAAAATAAAATGTCACATTCAATTCATAATCATTTTACTTTTTTTCTTACAAAAATTAAAAAAGCCAAAAAATTCTTCCAAAATAAACTTTTTAATTCCAACCTAAAAAAGTCTCAACTCCAAAAAGTCAACTAAAAAAGTTTTTGCCTAACGGCAGCAAAGTAAACTAGTTGGGAAAGAATATGATACACAATCCTCAAATATATCCACCTTATAATTAATGAAAAAATAACATAATTTTATACTTTTTTTAAGTCATAACTAAAAAAAAAATAAAATAACCAAACACTACATGAAATATAACCAAAAATCTCATAAGTTATAATTAATATAATGTCATAAACTAAAGAAAAAATTAATCATAATTAAAACAAAAAATAACATAATTAAAAGTACATGTCCTACATTCCTTTCAAAAATGTGTCTAGTAAAATTTCTCAAACTAATAAGAGCAAAACATTTTTAAAATGTGAAAATGGTAACATTCTTAGTACTGCACCAACACTGTGTAGTACCAGACCTGATGAGCTTCAATGGTGTGTAGACCCATCTAAGCGCTTTACTGTTTCATTAGTTTATAAATTGACTGAATAATTCATGGGACCTGCAGTACCAGTGGCTGCCTCAATTTGGAACAACTTTGGGCCCCCAAAAGTGCAATTCTTTGGGTGGTTGGCTTGGCTTGGTAAGGTTAAAACCTCTACTTTCCTCCATAGAATTGGAATCCTCGCAGGAAGTGCAAACCTTGGCTGTGTGTTTTGTCATAATGAGGTTGAAATAGTGGAACATATTCTATTTTACTACCTTTTTGTGTGGCTGCTTTGGTCTGACATTATTCAGTGGTGGGGATTGCAGTGGGTGATACCAGGTTCAGTGCAAGGGTTGTTGCAATGGTGGTTTGGATGTAGAATGCAGAAGCTGGAGAAGAAAATATGGATGGTTATACCTTTGGCCACTCTCTGGTCCACATGGAAGCATAAAAATGACTGCATAGGACTGATACACGGATTAAGCTGAAGTGGCTCCTTGATTAACCCTCGAGGGCTGTGCTGACTATGCTGGCTTATGGCTCTATGTCTATCTAGAACTAGGCGCACCAGATGTGCCACCAGACTAAGGCCAAAACCTCCTCAAGTGTCCCATTTACCCACACTAATAACAGGTAGGTGGCTGACCCCTCCCCTAACTCTGGCTTTGAGGATGAGCCAAAGACGGTGCCGACTGTTGCCCTCCTTCTCTATGTAGGCAAACTAAAGATTTGTGGTCCAATTGACCACATTTGAAGCAAATGAACCCACCCTGGTTACCTCTCCCTAAACTCAAACTCGATACAGAAAAGGTGGATTTAAACTGTGTAGCATGGAACTGCTGTGGGGTATAACCTCTTTGCCGTTTGTTGTCCCTAGTGTCCCCCTAAACATCCTAGGACATCTACCTAGAGCCCCTCATATGCTCCTTCTCTGCTTGGATTATGGTCTCTAAGTGGGCCGTTGACTCCACAAGACAGCCGTAATCCCGAATCATTGACCTGGCCACCTTGAAAAGGAGCCCAGTCCTCAACCTCTTCTCAAACTTGATGCAGCAACATTCTTCCATCGCTACAAGTTTCGCTGCAAGCCTCGATGAACTATTGAAAGCCGCCTCAAACTCAGCTACTGGCATATTTAGCTGTTTGAGCTTCAGAAACTGGTCTCTTAACTTTTTCTTAGCAGTGGGTGGCAAAACTTATCTTGGAAGGCATTGACAAAAGCCTTCCAAGTTACCCAATACGCCCTCATTCATACTTCCACCACTGACCCGCATCTCTCTTCAGCTAGAAAGACGCCAAGGTCACCCTTAAAGTATCATCTTCGATACCAAGCATCTCAAACATTTTTACCATCTTTTTAAGCCACTTGTCAGCCTTTAGTGGCTCATTCAAATCCCCTAAAAACTCGTCTGGATTTGACTGGAAGAACTCCCTCTTCAGAAATGATGGCCTTGTTTCTACAACATGGGCCTGGACTTGATTCTTAGCCTTGAGAATGGTTCTGTTTGGTGTAGCTGTTAAAACAGATTATAGATTATGACTTTAATCAAAAGCTGTTAATCTGTTTGGTATAGCTGTTGGATTATAGATTTAAGTTGCTGAGTAGTGTTTGTTAAATAAACTATGAAGTAACTTTTTTAATGAACTTTTATTTTTTATTATTCACTATTTGTCTACATTTCTCATAAAAAATAAAAAAAAATATTTTATAGTCCATTTGGGTTTTTTTCTATTTTAAAAAAAAATAAAAAATAAAAAAATCTAAGAGTATAATCGTGAATTAACATGTCTACAGCAGAAGCTGATAATCAGAAGCAAGGGGTGAGCAGCTTCTCAGAATCAGCTTTTTTGACTTAAAATAAGTTGTTAGAATCATAAGCTGTTTGAAATAAGTTTAACCAAATAGTCCAAATAACTTTTTAAAAGGCAAAAGCCATAAGTTGGCTCAAAAAAGCCCCATCAAACACCCCCAATGTCCATAGATTCCTGCAATGCTCATGCCATTTCATGGGCCAAGGAGCCCATTGCTTGCTAACCTGTTGGCTCGGCCACATTGGCCTGACAAACTCCCTCCTCTTGCGTCGGAATTACATCCGTGTACGGAATGTCATCTTCTAGATATCCTCCTCATTCACTCTCAACTAGTGACAACCTGATCTCAAGTCTATCTTAGAAAAGCAACATAACCCTTTCAACTGGTCAAACAAGTTATCTATACGAGGCAATTGGTACTTGTTCTTAACAGTTACCTGGTTCAACTTTCGGTAATCAATACAAAGTTGCAATGTGCCATCCTTCTTCTTAGCAAAGAGAACTGGTGCTCCCTAAGGCAAAGTACTAGGGCAGATAGAGCCCTTATCTAGCAATTCTTGGAGTTGAATCTTTAACTCACTCAACTTAGAATGTGTAAATCTATACGGTGCCGTGGAAATTGGTGTCATGCTAGGCACTGAGTCAATGTAGAACTCAATCTCACTTTGAGGTGGTAAGCTAGTGTGATCCTCAGGAAAGACATTCGGGTATTCACAAACTACCCTCGGCAACTCAACTCGGACCACATTACTCTCAACTCCCAAGAATGTAGCAAGAAGGAGACTAAGCTCGTCCTGACCACACGGATCATACACTGGTAACAAGGTTCTATCAACTCAGTCCAACAGGAAACAAAAATAATCACCACTCAAGGTGCACACTGTAACTCTCTAACGGTAATAGTCTGTAATAGCTTGATAGGACGACAACCAATCCATGCCCAAAATGACATTAAAACTCAACATATCAATCAACACAAAAGCAAAAAGAAGTTGGCGACCTGCAACCTCTATTTTACAACCCTGGCACTTTTAGTCCAACACAACCTCACCATTAACCGATGACTCTACCCTAAGAGGAGATGCTAACTGAGCCACTTCTAACCCTAATTTTGATACGAATGCAAATGAAATAAAAGAATGCGATGCATCAGTATTAATCAACACATTGGCAATAGAATTACATAACAATAAGTTACATCTCACTACCGAAGGTGCTAGCAACAAATCTGGCGTGGTAACAGCATATACACGCCCTGTAGGTCTCTACTCTACTTGCTCACCCCTCAGAGCATAAGTCTAATATATTAACTGAGCCAAAGATGCTCCTTGGTTAGCCCTCGAGGCCTGAACTGACTATGTAAGCTAATGACTCGGTGTCTACCTCGAACCAGACGCACCAGATGTGCCACCCAATTGAAGGCAAAATCCCTTCATGTGCCCTGACTGCCACACTGATAAAAAGTAGGCGGTTGCCCTCTCCTCTGACTCTGGTTCTAAAAATGAGCCGCATATGGTGCAGACTGTTGCCCTCTATCCCTCTGTAGGCAAACTACAAACTTGTGGCCTGGCTGACCATACTTAAAGCAAGTGATCCCACCCTGACCACCTCTTCTTGATCCCGAACTCGGTATAGGAAAAGAGGATCTAGACTGTGTTCCTTGTAACTGTTGTGGGGTTGAACCCCTCTGTCTCTAACTGTCCCAAGTCTCCCCCTGAATCTCCTGATTCCTCTGCCTCGAGCCCTCCATCCCCTCCTCTTCTGACTAAACCATGATCTCAAGATGAGCCGTCACCTCCATAAGGCGTCCATAGTCCCTAATCATGGACCCAGCCACTTTGAAAAAAAGCCCTATCCTCAATCTCTTCTCGAACTCAATGTAATGGCGCTCCTCTGTCACCACAAGTTCTGATGCAAACCTCGATAAACTGGTCAAGACAACCTTAAGCTCGGCCACCAGTGTGTTAAGCTGCTTGAGCTTCAGAAACTGGTCTCTCAACTTCTCCCTAGCAGTGGAAGGTAAGAACTTAGCTTGGAAGGATGCCAAGGTCATTCCCATCCCATCGTCCTCGATGCCAAGCATCTCGAACGTCTTCACTATCTGTTCAAACCACTTATTCGCCTTCAGTGGCTCCCTTGGATCCCCCAAGAACTTATTCGAATTTGACCAGAAGAACTCCCTCTTCAAAAAAGACGGCCCTATCTCAGCTACATGGACCTGGACTTGATTCTTAGCTCTGAGAATGTCTATGGATTCCCACAAAGCTTCGGCCATTTCATGGGCCAAGGCGCCCATGGCCTGCTGATCAACTAGTTTGGCCATATTGGCCTGACTAACCCCTTCCTCATGTGCCAGAATATCATCCGATAATGGCACTTCCTACCATCTAGGCTTGCCACGCCTACCACAACTACGTCCACGTCCTGGCATCCTAATAAAGGTAACACAAGAGATTAGCACATTTACAAATGTTTTGAAGCTAACTCACTCACATCCTAATGTTGTGGACAACAATTATTTCACTCCACATAAGCACATAGTCACGTAAATACATACGAATTTCCTTTCTAGACAATGATCGTCCCGAAACATTGCCAGAGTTCTAGTTAGAAATAGCAGTGATCAAGTTCTCTTCTAATAGGACTTCTAGAAACTCGTAGACCCAATCGATATCTTAGAAATTAAATTTCATACCTATCTAGTCACATAAGTATGTTATCATATAACATACCTGGTTTATTCCTAATATCATCTAGTAAGAGAACCCATTGTTGTAATAACCACTTCCACAATCCCAAAGTATTCAAATTTGTAGCTCTAATACCAAGTTGTAATGCCCCAAGAATAATTAACAATAATACCATCTCACAATAAGTATCAATTCATAATACATTTCTAAATATGATCTCTTTGCATTCATATGATTCAATTTTACAAAAGATGACACATGCAACTATACATTCATAAGCCTTAACCCTGAATCTATAGCAGGTGTCATAAGTAAAAGATATGCAATAAAAGTCTAAATAGATAATTTAATGTCTTAATGGCTATAACTTTCTAAGGCAAAGCTTGGTTACATCGAAAGTGAGTTTCAACTCAATACAGTTTAAGCCTTAGGCTTGTACAAAACAATGACAATAATAGCAAAAAGAAGCTCTTGGTTCCAAGGCCTCCCAAGCTATGGCTTTGGAAGAGGTATATCATCAACACCTGAAAATGGTTTTCCACATAGGGTGAGCCAAAGCCCAGCAAAGATACTCTAACACAGTGTATGAATCTTAAAAGAGTTATATGGTGAATGCATATGCAATGCTTATGCCAAAAAATTTTATATCTCTTTCCAAAACCATGAAATGCTAAGTTTATATCACAGTTCATGAAATCATTTCCTTTACAATAGAAAACAGGACAGTGGATACGACACTGAGAATCTCTAGGTATGTCTCTGCAAGTAGGCTATACAAGTACTATCAATTCCCATTTTTACCAGTACTAACCTGAAGGCTCGGCACCGATTCGTGTAAGTTTCTGGACTTTCACCAAGGACACACAGGCCAACGATATACCATAACCACACCCCATAGCCAAATTCACCACGATATTCACCCCTTTCTCTCAAAACGATATGCATTTCCAATATGTTAAATATATAACAATGCTCAATGCAAATGGATGAGAAATTAGTTTCAATTAGCCTTCTCATGCAATTTCTACAACAATCATAGCTATCCTTCATTAATAGCCCAAAACAGATATCTCTAAACAGATAAATAATTTTCATTAAAGATATACTTTCCAATTCTCAAAATGTGAGCGATAATGCATATCCAACTCCACCGCCATCATCATCATCATCATTCCAATTTCATAAAACCCAATATCATTTCTATTTATGTTTTACAAAATCAAATATTTAGGGCAAAATCTCCTTTTTGTTCATAATCAATTCCAATGAACCCATCATTTTATCACAACTCAACCACATTTTCAATTCCACAATCATTTTCAAAAATCCATTTGAAAACCCCATTTTTGATTTCAAAACCAAAACCCTAGATTTTTACCCAAAAATTTTCAAATCAGAATATTGTTTACGAAAGCAAATAACCAAGTTAAAAATCATAGTAAAGTGTGGATAATCCCTACATCAAAGCTTGAAGACAAGGGAGAGAGAGAAGAACTTCAATGGAGTCGAAAATAGACTTTGCTCTGATCAAATGGAAGCTCTAGGTGAGCTTTACCTTTTTAACAAAGGGACTAGGGCGTAGAGATGAATGGATGATAGTGTATTTGAGGGTTGAAGATGAGTTTTAGAGAGAGAGAGAGAGTCTGTCTAGATTTACCGTTTTGAAATGTTTAGAGAGAGATATACAAAAAAGTGACTCAAAAAGGGACTTTTACAGGCTGATATACACGCAGACGGCTCAAGTGACCAAAACACTGCCCAAGCAACTGGACACAAAAAAGGAGACCACTCGAGCGAACAACGTACCACTCAAGCGAAGAACACCACCCTCCCAGTACTTTTGTAGGCTTGCAAAAGTACTGAGAGTTCCAAAAGGCCGCTCGAGCACAAAAAGGACCGCTCGAGCCAAGACTACTCAAGCGTAAGAAACACCGCTGGAGCGAAGAATGCTATACTCCTAGTAGTTTTACAAACCTGCAAAAGTATTGGAAGTTGTCAAAGTTCGCTCAAGCGCAAGAAGGTTTGATCTAGCGAACAAGCCAAAAACTGGGCAGCAACAGTTTTGAAAAACTAACTCCCCAACCTGTTTCAAATGTAACCAAGACACTCTAATAACCAATCTCAACAAGGAATAAGATGAAAGAAGACATGAACAACCATCAAGACAAGAAATCTTAGATCCAAAACAATGAACAAGTCGGGTTTAAACCAGAATCGCTATAAATTATATGTGTTTTTGAATTTATATATGTCCATCGTAGAGATATTTGTTCTATATTCTGCTATAATATGAAATTGACGGTCGTAGAGGCCTCAAAAACTGAAATTGATTGTACCACTACGATTAGCATAATTTTTAGAGCCTACGGTGAACTTTAATTAAAAATTGATTCACACTAAATTAATTGGATTAAATTGATTAAACTAAGTTAATTAACCTTAAACATGGTTGCTTAGTCTATTTTAATTACCTTATATAAATATGAAGAGTGATGAGCTTAACTCATCCTTGGAAGCTCAAAAATCTACTGAGATTCATTATAGAGAGAGATTAAGTCAATTTACAGAGAGAAAGGAACTCAACTTGGAGGATTGCTTAGTAGATTGAAGGATAGTGAAGATTAATTCAAAAATTGCTTAACACAAGTGTTAATCAAGGGTCTAGGCTTTTGAACCTTAATATATGAGCTTGAGTCAATAATTAGGTGAATTCAAGAAGAATGTGTAGCTAAGTATTTGAATTGAGCAAGATTGTAGGAATTATGATCATTTTGGGCATGTATGCATGAATTTATTTTGATTCTTCAAATCTGAGCATAAACCTTGCAAATTATGATGAATTGGAAATTATGTCTTACATGTATGCACGAATTATCATGTTTTAGAGTCCAATTCTAAGTTTAAAAGTCTATGGATGCAAGATTTGAAAAATGGTTCACAAACACGAAGTTTATGGTTTGAATTTTGATGAATTCATGGAATTTTGAACTATGGGTTGAAAATAGTTTCAAATATATGTATTTGGGAGTGCTCTTGCATGTTTGAGTGAGTCATGCATGAATTTGGAACCCTGAATGTGTGTTTGAAGCTCAAAATAGAATTATGGAAATTCCAAAATTCGAGTAGTTCGCTCAAGCGATGGAATTGTCGCTCAAGTGAACATTTCGAGTTCCTAATAGTTTTGCAGACATTGGAGGTTGGCTCGAGTGACCAAAAGATCGCCCGAGCAACCACCATTTATTTTCAGTCTTGGCTCGAGCGTAAAATGAGAGCATCTAGTACTTTTGCAGACTGAAGGGTTCACTTGGACAACCAATGCTGCGCTCAAGCGAAGTGCTTTGTTTCAGGAAACTTTGAAAAGTTGTTTTATGTTCCAAATTCCATTCTCTTTAATTTCTAAGAATTCTTAGGCAAACATTGAGCATCCTAAATGAACTAAAGAGTTAATATGAAGTCTAAGAAAGATAAACGAATTAAAGAACGGATTGAATAGCATTGTGACCAATTTCTGTATGTGTTATGAATTGTGTAGGGTCAACTCTGAGGACAAATCAACCAACTAATCAATGTGAGTAATATCTTAGTAAAGATATTTTACTTATACTTCATTTTTTGATTGTCCTTATATGGTCAGTCGTTCTGAATCAATGATTGATATATGTGAATGTGTTACGAACCGATTGAACGATATGCTATCTATATGAAATGACTATAATAAATGGACCCAAGGTTATTCTGTACAATCGAATAGAGGACTTAAGGTCATTCTGTATAACTGAATCATGGAGTGAGATTGCTCGATATATTAAGATTGTGTATACGGGACAAATAATGTTTAGCTGAAGAAAGTTGATGCATTGCCGAATAACTAGTGTCAAAACATCGGTGTCCGTTTTGAAATATAATGTGATTTTGCAGAGAAGTTGATTAGCAACACGGGTCGCTAATTGTGCCTACCTTTTGGTCGGCCATTTTTCTTGGCTTCGCAATGTGTCGGCGTCCCTTCGGAGTTACATTTGCTACACTCGAATGGCAATGGCTGCTGATTTATTGAACTTGTTCGTCTTTTCTAACGTATATTTGCCCTAGTGCTTTTGAATAAGATTGGTTATTCGGAAGGAATAAAATTGACTTTGGCCAAAATTGCAGAAGTGGCCGATAAAAATTTGAAACGGATTTCGTGCCCTTGTTCGGTGCTGTGGCGATATCGGAATGAAGCCGAGACAAAGTAGGGTGCTTGGTGATATGCGAAGTGAGCCATTGCGCTCAATTCTTTGAATAAAATCGGAAATTTTTTTTTTTTTTTTAAATTTGCAAATTTTGACCATACAGATGTGTTTAGGAGGTGACAAATAGTTCAAAACGACTATTGGATCGTTGTAATCGGACTTCGGATAGCTTAGTTATACCCAAAATGGATCAGAAGGCTCAGATCAACACGGTGTAATGTAACCGCGAAGCACTGGATAATTTTTGCATAGCTAGATGTCATATTCTCCAACGAAACTGGGCATTCTTTGGGCAAACTTTGAGCAGCTCGTACGGCTTCGTTTGAGCTCCGATTTTGACGCAGTTTGTTGCGTTAGACTTGTCGCGATGAGTGCTTCACGTTGGTATAGGCAAAACGTGAATTTGACGGCTCTAGAAATTTCAGTTTGTCAAAAAATGTGATCCGTATCGCAACTTTCAGTGAACTTTGGTTACTTCTTAGCTTCTCGGGTTGGTGGGTTTGGACTCTTTGAGCCAATACGAATCCTGTGGTATTATCAGATATGGATTTTGGCAAGTCGAGATGCTAGTTCTAAGCCGATGCCGAGATTATTGCTGCCAAATATTGTTGCCGAAGTCGAGATGTTAAAGCCGAATAAGTTGTCGTTGCTAGACGATGCGGCGTTGATAGTAATATTTTGATATGCCAAATTGAAATGCCGAATAGATTGTGAGTTTGCAGAGTTGTTATGCCAAATAATAAACCGAATAAGTTGTCTAAGCCAAGTTGTAGAGGTGCCGAATAATCTTGTGGCGTTGATAATAATGTTGATATGCCAAATGAAATGCCGAATAAGTTGTGAGTTTGCAGAGTTGTCATGCCAAATAATAAGCCGAATAAGTTGTCTAAGCCGAGTTGTAGCGGTGCCGAATAATCTTGTGGTGTTGATATTAATGTTGATATGCCAAATGAAATGCCGAATAAGTTGTGAGTTTGCAGAGTTGTCAATACCGAATAAGTTGTGAGTTTGTAGACTTGTCATGCCAAATAATAAGCCGAATAACTGCAGAGTAGCTTTGGAGCTTTGCCGATCAATTGATTATGAGTTACGACACTGCCGAAATGCGAATGCATGGGCTTGAACATTGAATTTTGGGTTTGTCTGGCTAAGCAGACCTATGCAGCACTTCCCTTTTGTTCTTGACTTGTCGCATACTTGGTCGGCAATCGGAATTATGGTGTATGGTCAAAACTTGGGTTTGACTGCGTCGAAAATTTCAGTTGCCGGATAAATACATGATGTAGGTAGTGAAACTATGAAAATTTTATGTGGGTCATGTTTATAGTAACATGTAACAATGATCTGAGCATCTTGAGTATGGTATTTGTTGTCTTCTTCGTTGAACTCTGTCAGACGTTTCCCATAAACGGCGCCAATTGTGAGACCATGAAATATCCTCTCACGTGGATGTTGTAGAGATCCAACGAAGAGAAGAGCTTCACCCCTGTAGATCTGCAATGATGAACATAGTCGGTGCCACCTAACTGGGGTTGTCGGCCGAGAGTACTCCGATGATGAAGTTAGTCATTGAATCAAGAAGTAAATAGTATATATATTCGAAGGGGTGTGTTCTATAGAGAGAGATGAGACACACCTCCCATTTGGGATGCCCCCCCCCCTTTATATAGATAGGGTGTATGATATTTGTTTTGGCTGGACCCATTATAGGCTTTGTTTGGGTTAGGCCCAATAAGCTAGTACCTATATTTTTCTAGCTCTCACAATGCCATATATGCACAGTTCATTGGACAAAATTTCTAATTCTACTTCCGCATCTGGCCCTCTATTAATATTAAATGTGATTGATTTCTGTCTGAGGTCGTAAGTAATCTCATGATTACTGGCCGGTTATATGACACTGGTGATCTACACGGACACCCATATAGGGCTTTGAAAGGTGCCATTCCAGTACTAGCCCCCCCTTTTATATAGATAGGGGGTATGATATTTGTTTGGGCTGGACCCATTATAGGCTTTGTTTGGGTTAGGCCCAATAAGCTAGTACCTATATTTTTCTGGCTCCCACAATGCCATATATGCACAGTTCATTGGACAAAATTTCTAATTCTACTTCCGCATCTGGCCCCCTATTAATATTAAATGTGACTGATTTCTGTCTGAGGCCGTAAGTAATCTCATGATTACTGGCCGGTTATATGACACTGGTGATCTACACGGACACCCATATAGGGCTTTGAAAGGTGCCATTCCAGTACTAGCCTGATAACTATTATTATAGGCAAACTCTGCTAGAGGCAAGTGCCTCTCCCAAGAACACTTGAAGTCCAAAACACAAGCTCTCAACATGTCTTCTAGGATTTGGATAGTGCGCTTGGATAGATCGTCAGTTTGAGAGTGATAAGTAGCACTAAAAGTCAATTGGGTACCCATAACACTTTGTAAACTCTACCATAATCATGTGGTGAAATGAGGGTCTCTATCTGAGATGATGCTCACCAGAATCCCGTGATGCCAAATGATCTCTCTAACATAAAGCTCAGCTAAGTAGTGAACCGAATCCCCATGCACATAGCAATAAAATGGGCCAACTTAGTTAATCGGTCCACAATGACCCAAACCACATAATTACTCTTCCAAGTTCTAGGAAGACCTGAAACAAAATCCATAGTGATGTGCTCCCACTTCCACTCGGCTATAGGTAAGGGTTGTAACAATCCGGTTGGCTTTTGTTGTTCAGCTTTGACTTGTTGGCAAGTTAGGCACCTAGACACAAACAAGGCGACATCTCGCTTCATACCCCTTCACCAAAATTGACGGCTAAGGTCACAGTACATTTTTGTGCCTCCTGGATGCATTGCAAAGCATGAGTGGTGAGATTCCCGAAGTACTTCGTCTTTACATGGCTCTAGCACAAAAAAATAGTCTAAATACCAGATACTCAAATATGAATGCACCCTCAAACCCTTCTCCTCGTTTCCTTGGGAGATTTTCTCTTTGATTACTTCCATCACCGAATTATTCCATTGTGTTTCTATAAGTGTTGGCTATGCAAGGACTGTGAATAGTGTGGCATGCTTGGTAGACTCGCCAAGATCCAAGTCAAATTCACCTAGGTCACCCAACATTTGCCACTTCCTAATGGCAAGACTAGCCATGGTATCCACGAACTTTCTACTCAAGGCATCGACCACTACATTAGCCTTTCCCGAGTAATAGTGTAATTCAAAATCTTACGTAGCATTTGGTTGTGTTTTGGAATTCTGATTCCAATCAAAAAATTTCAAAACTCATAACCAAACAAATTTTTTCAAAGCTCAAAACTCAATTCAAAACTATTTTCAAAACTCATAACCAAACACATAACTCAAAACTCTTTTCAAAACTCTATTTAAAAAAAATATCAAAAAAATATTTTTTATTTTGTTTTTTAAAATTATTTTTAGGATCATGATTTGAATGTGACGTCGTGTTTTGAGTTGAGTTTTGAAAAGAGAAAATTTGTATAGTAATAAATTTTGAAAATATTTTTGAGTTGTATTTTCAGTTTTGAGTTATATTTTAAAATTTTTCTTAATTTTATTTTTTTTATGGTAAATATTCTATATTCTAAATATTTATTTATTTAATTTAATGTGCACTAAATTTCATATATTTGTGTACTGTAATTTTTTAAAATATTTTTAATATATTTTCTACATATTAAAAAAATTAAAAATTTATTTTTATTTTAAATATATAATTTTTCTTTTAAATATTTATTATTTTTTATTTTAAATATTTTATTTTATTTTATTTTATGAATATATTTTAAATATTTTAATTATTTTTTTTATGTGTTTTGTTACGATTTGAATGTGGAGTTTTGAGTTATGTGTTTAGTTATGAGTGTTGAAAATAATTTTTGAATTGAGTTTTGAATTATGTATTTGGTTATGATTTAAGTGTGGAGTTGTATTTTGAGTTTGAAATATTAAAATTAAAAAAATTAAAATATTTACAAAATAAAATAAAATATTTAAAAAATTATAAATATCTAAATAACAACTATATATTTAAAATAAAAATAATAAAATTTTCTTAAACATTTTTCAATATTTAAAAATAATAAATCCAAAAAAATTCAAAATTCAACTCAAAACTCAAAATACAACTCAAAACTTTTTTTAGAACTCAAAACTCTTTTCAAAATTCAAAAACTCTTTTCAAAACTCATAACCAAACAAATTTTCTTTTTTTCAAAACTCACTCACAATTCCACACTTAAATTACAACTTCACACTCACATCATAATTCCAAAATTAAACCAAATGGAGCCTTAATCTTCTATGAATTCCATCCACCTCCTCTAACGTACATTCAAATCTTTTTAAAAGAGGAGGTATTTAAGAATTTTTATGATTCGAGAACACGTAAAATTTCTCTCTGTTCAAATTTCTCTCTGTACAAATAATGCCTCCAAAGTTTCAGGGCAAACATTATTGCGACTAACTCTAAATCGTGAGTTGGGCAGTTCCTCTCATGAGTATTCGACTGACGTGACCCATATGTCACAACCTTATCCTCTTACATTAAGACATACCCCAAGCCTTCCTTAGAAGCCTCACAATAAACAGTGCAACCCAACCCTCTCTCCGGAATGATTGAATTGGTGCGCTAGTCAATCTAGCCTTCAGTTCTAAGAAAGATGTCTCACATGGGTCGCTCGAAACAAATTTTACCCCTTTTTTGATTAACCTAGTCAATGGAGATGCTAGGGTAAAGAAGTCTTTCACAAACTGCCTATAATAGCCATCAATACCCAAAAAGTTATGAATCTCAAAAGCGTTCTTAGGTCGTTCCCAACTTTGTACGGCCTCAACTTTTGAAGAATCCACACTGACCCCATCCTCGGAGACGACATGACCTAAAAACTTCACCTTGGAAAGCCAAAATTCACAATTTTCATACTTAGCATATAATCAATGCTCCCTAAATAATTGTAGGACAATATGAAGGTGCTCTTCATGCTCCTCTTCAAAAGGTAAGTAAATTAGGATGTCATCCACAAAAACTCCAACGAATTTATTGAGATACTCTCGGAAGACTCGATTCAGCAAGTCCATGAAAGTGGCAGGGGCATTGGTCAAGCCAAATGGCATAACTAAGAACTCATAATGGCCATATCGAGTACGGAAGGCCATCTTCGGAATATCTTCCTCTTTCACTCGCAACAGATGATAACTTGAACTTAAATATATTTTTGAGAAACATCGGGAACCCTTAAGCTGGTCGAAGAGGTCATCTATTCTAGGCAATGGATGCTTGTTCCTAACCGTGATCCTATTCAACTTGTGGCAATCTATATATAGTCTTAACATACCATCCTTCTTTTTGGCAAAGATGGTTCGTGCTCCTCATGGCAAAGTACTAGGGTGTATAAAGCGCTTGTCTAACAACTCTTGTAATTGCTTCTTCAAAACAAGTAGTTCGGCTGGTGTGAATCTATAAGGTGACATAGAAATGGGTGTTGTGCTAGGCACAAGGTCTATAGAAAACTCAACCGTGGTAATTCGGTGAGGTCCTCAAGGAAGACATATGGTACTCACAAACCACTCTAGGAAATGCACCTTAAGCTATACTACTCTCTTCAGCCATAAAGGTCGCAAGGACGAAACTAAGTTCGCTTCGACCACGTAAGTCATGTAATAGCGGCAACAACAATCTATCGGTTCGATCCCCAAAAAATTAGAAATAATCTCCACTGGATGTGCATACAGCAACTCTCATACAGTGGCAATCTATGATGGCACAATTGGAAGACAACCAATCCATGCCCAAGATGACATCAAAACCCGACATATCTATTATAACGAAATCAAAAGGAAATCGGTGATAACCAACTTCAATCTCACAACCATGACATCCTCAATTCAGGGCAACTTTACCTCCAAACGGTGACTCTACCATAAGTGATGACTCTAGTTAATCAATCTCTAACCCCAAAATGGATGCAAATGTAGATACTATGAATGAGTGAGATGCTCCCGTATTTATCAACATGTTAGCCCAACTATTAGAAACAAGATATGTACCTCTCACTATAGATGGCCCAGCAAACTATTCGAATGTGGTGACTGTGTAAACTCACCCATGTGGTCTCTACTTACTCCGATCACCGCTCTGAGCATAGGTCGGTTGCACTAGTTGTGCAAAAGTGGCCCCATGTAGTGCCCTAGATGCCTGTCCAGAGTAAACTAGCTGATGAGTCTGCCTCTGACCCTGACTTGCCTAAAACCTCTCGCCTGTCGAAACCTTGAAGCACTAATAGTCTCGGCTAACTGTGGGAAAGACCTTTTTATATGCCCTGTCTATCCACGATGATAGCATATAGGCAGCTGACCCCTTCTTTGAGATTGGCTCTGAGAATGAGTCGATTGCTGCTAACTAAGACTCTTCTTGCACTCTGAAGCCTTGTGGCCCTATTGGCCAAATCGAAAACAAGTAATACGGTTAGGTCCCCCCAAATTCCTCATTGATATAGAGCCTGAAGATTTCACCTGTTGGGGCAAAGACTAGAAAGAAGAAGAACCCCTTAACTTCTTAGAGGATCTCGTATCACCTCGGGACTATATCCTTGGCCTCTAATATGATCTCAACGTATGTTACGGCTTCAACAAACCAATCATACTCCCTAAGCATATTTCCCATCATTTTTATCAAAATCTTGGGCCTCAACCTCTTTTCAAATTACAAGCATCAACACTTCTCGGTCGCCACAAGCTCAGGTGCAAAATGTGATAGGCTAGTAGAAGTGGCTTCAAACTCGGCCACTAGGGTATCTAGCTATCGTAGCTTCTCAAATTGTTTTCTCAGTCTCTCTCTAGCCGTAGGAGGTAAAAACTTCTCCTAGAAGACATAAGTGAATGCCTCCTATGTGTGCTCCACCCTATGCTTAACCATCTTCCACCATTGACCAGCTTCCCCTTTCAGTTGGTAAGTCACTAATGCTATTCAGAGCTCTCCCTTGTAGATATCTAGGATCTCAAAGGATTGACGATCTACTCAAGCCATTCATTGGCTTTCATGGGATCGGGTTAGCTACTAAACTCGACGGGGTTGGAATGGAAAAACTCTTTCTTCAGAAAGGAGGTTCTAGTTTCCCCTTCCACTGTCCTCGCCGCTTGCTTGGCTTAGAGTATATCCATGGACTTATGAAGAGCCCCAGCCATTTCTTGGGCTAATGCCCCCATTGCATCTTGGGCCAGAGGTGCGGCTACATTGTTTTGTCTTACCCATTCTTCTTAGAAAGGAAGATCGTGTTGGACTGAAATACCCCGACCACCTTGACAAGGTCTACTACGGTCTCTACCACGTCAAGACATCCTATATGAAAGTGGAGATCAAGTAGGATTAAACTCACAATGCACATATACACACATTACTTCAACATCACACCCAAATAAGCTCAAACCAACTCATGTATCTATTCCATATAAAGCAAACCACATAAGCACATAAAGTACATATAGATCACCCTCCTAAGTTATCAACCTGTCCCACAAAGCTCAAGGACTTCCAAGTGGAAAAACCATTGATTAGGTGCCTTTCCAGAGGAACTTCGTTCAGTGCAATGGACACAACCCATATCCTAGAAGCTTGACTGCATACTAACATAGTCATATAAGCACATAAGCATATAAGGTGACTAGAGTCCCACTCCAGCATGATAAACCCATTGTGGCATAAGTCACATCCCACGAGCTCCAAGTATTCAAATCCTGTTAGCTCTGATATCAGGTTGTAACACTCCAAAATAATTCCTCAATTTCAAGTATTATAATAATAATTAAATCTGACTTTAAATTAGGATAAATCATTAAATAGTATAGTCCATGCTTCAAAAATAACATCTTTCCCATTGAATTATTCAAGTGATTACATCGTTATCTAGTTACATTCATATATATCTTAATAGTTCAAGAAGTTAGAGATTTTTAAAAAATAAAATAAAATGCCCTAATACCGAACACCTTCACAAGGATTTTCTTGGGTTGCACAAAAATTGGACTTCTATCCCAAACCCAAAAATAGCCTGGAGCTTGAACATAAAATATCCATAGAGCCTTCATGCTCCCTGTCAAAAAACATGTCCAACGCTAATTCACTTTGACGACACTACAACATCATTTCCTGAAAGGTTGTTAGTTTTAGGGTGAGCTATTATCAAATAGGAAATACCATTAACAAGATATATAATTAATAGAGATATATATATGATTATGCCTTGCAATGGATGAGAAATATCCAAGTCTTTTCCTTTTCAAACCATGATGCTAAATGCATAATGCCAACACATGTTTTAACTAAACCATGGGGTGTAAATACGCTATGATGTCATGAGCAGGAGCCACAAACCACATATAGATATATGTATTTTATATTAGAAAATAATCCCACATTCGTTGACTCTAACAATGGCGGGGTCTTGGGCACCCAAAATCTTTCATTTCCACATTTGTCGACTCCTAAAATGATAGGCCCGTGGACACCCCAAAACCTTGTTTTTCCACATTTGTCGACTCTAAGAACGGCCGGCTCGTGGACACCTAAAACCAATTCCCTCATTCATTTGGTGATATGCTCAAGACAGGGCAATTAGGAACTTTAACTCGCCGTTTGGGCACCAATACAACACACAACCCATTACTCAACAACTTGACTCAACAACCTAAACTCATATGTTATTTACCCACTTTCAACATCTTCCAAAAGTCCAAGAGACTAAATAATAATCATGTAACCAAAATCATGAAATGTGCAGCATGATGCATGAGTTTGTAAATGTATCTATTTACCTATGGTTCATTCAATGTTTCAATGAAGAATTAACATAGCCAATAATCAAAAGATTTCCGATTCCCGCATTCTCAACAATTTCCAATTTTCTTCATTACAACGTAAAATTCCATTACGTCCCAAAATCATTATTCGTATGCCATTCCACTAAACATCAACCCAATTTCTTTAATCAAGGCCCAATTAAGCCAAACTTCTTCTTTTTAAGCAAAATCAAAACTAGGGTTAAACGAAATTTGGGGCTTTCCTCTCCTTTGTATATAAAGAGTCAATAATCTTCATATCTAACATTAACCAACAAGGATATGCATAAACTTTTCCAAACTATAGAGTTTAACCCTCTTTTTATGGACATACCCACTTTACATCATAAACATTACTCATACATCTTTTTATACTTAGAAAATACCACATAAATATCCCAAATCAAAGACATATCAAGTTACTAAGTACCCCTACCTCGAGATTGATAATCAAAGATGAGAACCCAACTCCAAGCTTCAATGAAAACACCAAAACAACTGGTAAGAGTCTTGAACTACACTTGTTCTTCAACTTTCTTGAAGGATCTAAGGTGGATCTTGGGTAAAATCAAGTGCTTTAGGGTTAGGGTTTTGGAAATGGGGGTTAGAGAGAGAAATGGTGTGAAAAAGTGAAAGGAAAATAGGTTGGGATCGACTTTTACATATGCTATCCCGAACACACCACTCAAGCAAACGTTTCATCACTTAAGCGGTGAACACTAATTCGAACAGACCGCTCGAGCAATCATTCCACCACTCGAGCGATAAACGTAAAGTCTCAAAAGTTTTGCAGGTCTATAATGGAAATACTAGAAGCAACACATCTTCACTCGAGCAACTACTTGACCGCTCAAGCAACACATCTTTGAACTGTCGAATGCGCTCAGGTACCCCTGAGACTCCTACATTAGACTACTATCCACCGGTCGAACAAGTATTATCCGGCGCACCCTGTTCAGCATGCCAAGCAACTTTCTTGTGAGATGTCCAAGGGATCATGGAAGATGCCATCCAGATCCATAGGATCTAGAGGCATATTCCAGGCCCCAAATGCCTATAAAATCATTACCCCTCTTGAGGGAAATGAGTTCCAAATTTCAGACTCTCTATGCTCCCTAATACTTCCTCTAATATTTAAATCAAAATACAAAGAGAGAATTTTGGTGAGAATTTTGGACTACTTTTTACCTACCTTTGCTTGGAAGATTTGGAGCTAGGAGACTTCTATTGATCAGAGGGACCTTCAGTCAGAGTTTGTGATAATCTTGGGTCCTGTTTCTAATATTCTAGAGATAATCCCTACTTTCACTTTAATTTTAAGTCCATCTCTACCACTTTGCTTTGAAAATATATTGGGATTGTCGGTTGAAATTGCTACTAGCATAGTTTGATTTCTCTCTCTCTCTCTCTCTCTCTCTCTCTCTCTCTCTCTCTCTCTCTCTTTCCTCTTTCTGTAGTTAGTAGAGGCCTGTATAGTGTCTTTGGCCAATTCGAAATTGCTTTTTCTTTGATTTTATGGAATAGAAAACCACGCACGGTTTCTTCTATGAGAAGATGAAGTTTCTCTCTTCTCGAACCTATTTTACATGGATCTGAGCGGTTTGTGCTCCTTTTCATGAGTAGAAGAATGAGAATCTCCCTCTTCTCATTAGAGTTTTTCCCCTTTCTACCTATCTTGCTAACTTTGATGATATGGAAGCCCGTATATGGCTTCCTCCACAAGGATAGGCTAGATATCCCTTCTCGTCACTATTTCTCATGGATTTGGGTAGTTTATACTCATTTTCATACGTAAAGTTTTCTTTACTCCTGTCTCTTCATTTTCTTACCATCCATTTATTATATTGTTGTGTGTGTTGGGCTAGGTCTCTTTTCTCCTTACCCTTACTCTCTACTCTTTTACTTTTTTTAATCACTTAAATCTGATTCTACTATCATCATGATCCCATGATTAGGGTAGGAACATGCATTCGGGGTGGACCATCATTTTTTATAACTAAATTATGTATTATGTGATATCCATGTCATCTTGATAATGTCCAAAGCCCTATAGGATTCATTATGTGTGGATTTTGCATTAGATATCACATCTAGGATCATGCATTTCTTATTTTGGCTTATTTTTTTGTTTTCTCTTGGCTAGAGTACTCGGTGAGCATTTCTATCGTCTTTCTTTGCATATCATTTAGTTTGGCCTCTAGGATCACGCATTGCTTTCTAACCCTTTACGCTCTTGGTAGAGTGTGGAGGAGTACTATGTGAGCTTCTTTCATCTTTGCATCATGCTAGTGATTGCTTCTTATTATGTCTATCATGATACCATGAGGCTATGTGCTTATTTGCTATATTTCTCTGATTGCTCATTGTATGGAGATCTCATTGCCTAAGTTGGAATGGCTCTGATCTTTTTGCAAGGCGAAAGTCTCGATTTTTCATGAGATTCCTGCCCTTCTAATCCTCTTTTCTAAAAACACAGTGAGAGATAAGAACATTCCAAAGTAGGTGATTTGGTCTGTACTTGTTTGCTCCACATAGTAAAGATAGCTATTATAATTAGGTTTTATGATCATGTCATTTTAATAATTCCCATATCATGAAGTAGTAGAGGTCGATCTTTGATCTAGTGAACAAGGGTGCGCAATTCATGACATTCTCTCATCATACCTAAGTTCACAAGCTAAGACACTTTGGCTACGACGAATCATAGCCTTTGGGTATGAGCCATGGGTTTCCTAATTTTGTCCTAAAAGATTAGGTGGGGACTTTGAGTCTAATGATGCAATCCCTTTTTGGCATTTTTTGCATATGTGGATTTTCTATAGATTTGTCATACCTGGACTTCATTCTCTTTCATATTGCACTCATGGAACCAGACTAAAGGCTCAAGTTGTTGGGCGCACTCGAATTCCTCCGGTCCAGGAGATCCCACAATGCTGACATTTTGTTAGCTATAAATAAATGGAGATGGTTGTCACCGCTCGAGAGTGGTTGTTCTCTATTTTTGAAATAAAGGACATGGGTGAAGCAAATTATGTGCTCATTGTTAAGATCCTGAGAGATCACTTTAAGAGACTTATTGGTCTGTCTCAAGAGACTTACATTAAGAGGATTGTAGAACGGTTTTGTATGCACTATTCTAAATCCATTGACACTCCAATTAAGAAGGGACATACTCTGAGCATTGACTCTTGCCCTAAGATAGATGAGGAAAACAAACAAATGCAAATGTTCCCTATGCAAGCATAGTTGGTAGTCAGATGTATGCTATGATGTGTACTCGACCAAATATATGTTTTACAGTAGGTGTGGTCAGCCGTTACTAGAGTAACTTAGGACTTGTTCACTAACAAGCAATGAAGATGAGAAGATTCCTGGTTGTTCACTATCTTTGTTCCTGATAGAGTCAGTGTATGTAGCTTGTTCATCAATAGTAAAGGAGCCTGTTTGGTTGAGAAGATTTCTATAGCACCTTGGGATCACGGTTCTTGCTGAAGATGTCATTATGATCCATATTGATAGTATGACAACTTTGGCATATTCTAGGAATCCCAAATATCATGGTGGAATCGAACACATCAACATTTGATTTCACTTTATTCAAGATGTGGTTGCACGAAGGGAGGTAGTCCTACAATATATCTTCACTAGTAGGATGGTGGTTGATCCACTTACTAAAGCCACTGCTAGAAATGTATTCATGTTAGGAGTTTAGGACTTCATAGGATTTGATATATTTTTTGGATACCTTATTGACTTTGTTGGATATTTCATTTTTAAGAGCATCTTATGCATAATTATTTATTTATGTCGTTTTATGGCATAATTGATACTATTAGCACACATTGTATATGAAGTCACCAGGCTTAGATTGACCTTCTCGCATTGGGATCACCTTGGCAGTTGTAGAGTGAGTGGATAAGACATTAATTATCTTGGTGCTTAGAGAACGAGCGAGATAAATATTTTGTAACTCAAGAAATGAATAAAACTGATTTATTATTAGATATCGCCTTAGCATTGGCTAAGATAAGACTTTAAAAGGTCGAACATGAAGTTATCCACGGTTTTATGATGCCTAAATATAGCCAAATGAGGTCTTAGATAGGCGCTTGATAAGGGAATATACTAAGAAACTCAGGTTAGACGCTTACGTAGCGAATAGACTAAGATTCATATGGCATTGGAGAGTGACATACCCTATTTAATAGGAGATATTGTCAACCACACAAGGGAACGGCTAGACGGATCCCTACTCTAGCATTGTGTGAGCCCTATTAGGCCAATAATAGGCCTAGTCTATGCCTTTGAACTTGGAACTATGTCATGAAGTGATGAATTGATGTCGCTACTTTAGTGTGTCATCCAAGGGTCATGAGGAATACGACCCAGAGGACCATGTCTAAGAAAGAGGTCAAGTTTGAGTGAATTGACGTGAGTGGCTAAGGAAAATTGTTGGTAATCATACCCTTGTATTGTAGCTCATTGCTCAGGCGATTGTGTCGAATTTGAGATCACAACATAATCATGAGTATAGATACAGTGTTGAGGTCAAGCATGTTTATGAGCTATAACTCATGAGGGATTTTAAAATGTTTGATTTGGTGTGATCTAATGAAACTGGGGTGTAGGCGAGATATTTTGAATGATGTTCTATGTTAGTTCATGGTGGCTTAATATAGTACTCCTACCTTACACATTCTCGTCAAGTCGCATGCTTCATTTTTCCATATGAGGAGTGGATTGAATGAGAGATTGAGAAATAACAGTTGTGAATATAACCAATGATATGGACAAGTGGGAGATGTTAGAAATTGGGTTAGATTTGACCCAACCCTGTTACCCATGGAGCATCCACATGGATTGTTGATAATTCACCTATTTAATAATATAAGATAATTAAGGAATTATCTAATGCAATGTTTGAGTTGTTGTAGGAGTCTACAACTCCACTTCTATCTATAGAGATATATTCTATATATATCATATATCTGATATAGAGAAATCAATTAACGTGTTCGAGAGTTTACCAGAAAAATCTATGTAGTATTCTATTCTCTCTCTATTCTTTCCTCCTAGGTCACCATTATTGAACCAAGAAATTGAAGTGTGGATACAACATTGAGAAACTTTGGTAGCTTCTCAATTGATGAAGGGTTTTCAAACTAGGCAGTAATTCAAGTTATCCGATCCAAAACCATTTCCGGTTGAGGTAATATGATTACCCATATCTTTTCCTTCAGGCACAATAAAAACTGATGTGTGCACTATGATTAGCGACATGCTAAGCAATTTTGATTAGCGAGTTTGGAGTTGTGAGAATAGTAAGCCCTCAATTAATCTAGATGTGATATTGGCTATTGAGTTGTGCAGATTGACTTTGTATTTTGACTTTTAATAATGTTGCATCATTGGATGAAACAATATCCAAGAGTCATGTCATCCAAGATATGCTAGCTTAAATGAGTTAATCATTAATTATAAGACGAGTAGCCAGTATGAGTAATGTTTTGCCTCTCTACCTAGCTAATGAGAGTGGATGGAGCAAAATTTAACGCACCATGATACTATGCGTTGAAGTGTCACTTAGTGCTTAGAAGCAGCAAAATCTATTAACACTAAGTGAGAAGATTAGTGCTTAGTGGCCTACAAAGTCCATTGACACTACCAATTTGTCTAAGTCTAGACACTTACAGTTTCCACAATTGAGTATGAGATGTGAAAGGGTGCTTTTTTGTATGATTCCTTAGCTAGGCTAATGCCTTTTGAATGGCATTTATCACTAAGCACAAAAGTTGTAGGCATAGTTATAAAAGGGTCAAGGCCAAGTTCGTTGTTATGACTCTAACAATTTGAAGCATCACTCATGAGAGCATTGTGTTGAATTTGACATTTTAGCCTAATCTGCGCTTAAGTTGCTTCAAGAGCAGTCATAGGTTGGTAGCTTATTCTCTCCTTCTTGTGAATAGTAGAATTAATTACAACTAACTATGAAGTGAGAAACAGAGATGGCAAGAAGATAATAATCATGTTTCAACTAGATAAAGTAAAGTGTATAGAGAATAAAATTGACTTGAAGGTGCAGGGGATTAGCACTTACTAGTTAAATTTTCAACTTAGACATACTTGAAATCTCCATGACATGCTTTTATGATCTAGTGAACATGAGTTAGTCATGAGTCGTTACCTAATTGGGCCTAAACCTTTACACTTTTCATCGAGAACTCACACATTAGGGTGATTGGAATTAGTTTATGACATTGGTCATGAACCGGGTGGCTTGTTGTACTTAATCACATTGACGAGAGGATGACATAGATGATTTGAGTAGGCCCTTTTGGGCCCACTTGCTTGTGGCATCTTGCTTTCATGTAAATATGTAAATTTGTTCACAATGACTGTGCACAAGTAAGTTGGATTTTGGGCCCACTTGCTTGTGGCATCTTGCTTTCATGTAAATATGTAAATTTGTTCACAATGACTGTGCACAAGTAAGTTGGAAAGTTGTAGAAGGGCATCTATATTGGCACATTTAGTCCACTATGACATTTGTGACTCGATATTTGTAAGGCCATAATAGCTAGCTCCAATCTCGTCACATTTATAAATTACTATATGCATCTTAGTCCAAACTATTTGATCTCTCACAAGTCAAAATTTTTTAGATGATTTTTGACATTGCACATATGAGGTCGAGATCAATTAGATAAGAGATTTTGTGCTCTTAGTTTTGACTAAGGTGGTGAGTATCTATTTGAGTCGTTTTTTAAAAAGCTCTGTGAAGAGAAAATGATGCTTAGAAAATTGATTATTCCTAGTACTCAGTAATATAATGGTGTAGCAGAGATAATGAATTAAATATTAGTAAAGTTAGGTTTGTTGCCTATGTCTCTAACTGAGTGCTCTCCATATCAGTATTTTTACACTCCATTTGAGTAATGGATTAGCAGACAGCCGATTTTGGGTGATCTATAACCATCAACTAACTTATCTTATCTTCTTTTCTTTTCTTTTCTTTTTCTTCTTCTTTTTTTTTTTTTGTTTTTTGTTTTTGTTTTTAACTTCTCATAAAGGTTGGGAAGTTGAGACCTAGAGTAACCAAGTGCATTATTGTATGTTGTCCTGTAAATGCTTAGGGTCATGTGGCACATTATTGTATGCTGTCATGTAAACCCTTTAGGTCATGTGTTTATAGGTGAGTAGCTTTGTGGGAGTGTAACTAAGTCATATAAAGTTTTCTTAGCAGAGTTGACGTGAATAGAGTTTTGAAACTTTATAAAATAGAGAATTCTAAGTATGGCACTTTATGTAGCCTAGTTGAGAGTGGAAAAAAAAATTGCAATATCCTAGGGACAATGGGAGTGACGTGCCTACTAGCGGATTACTCTACTAGAGAAGAAAATTTTCCAAGTCATCACTGAGTGATTGAGAGGAAAACATTCATGATTGCTCCTTTATTTTTTAGAAAATGGATCAATGTTGCACATTTTAAGACGAAATCATTGAGGATTAACTATTTCTAGGATTTGGTTGACTATCTATTATAACGAGAAACTGTTCTAAGTTATGTGCAATTTGAATAGTCATTTTTTGAGGCATAAGGCTTGCTAGATACTGAAAATTCAAGGTGTAGGCTATGAGAAGACTTCATTGTGGGGAGTGAGGTTTACTTCGACTTAGGCCATGATTGACATGAGTTTGAAACTTTACTTTGTAGACATTGTGATCCAACTTCTCATTGGAGAATTGGAAAAGTAAATCCGTAGGGATATACCTTCTGTTTTATGGCTAAAAGTTAGGAGCGCAAAAGGATGTTAGTTCCAATAAATCTTTCATGGCCTAAAGTAGTTATCCAATTAGTAGTTCGTAGATTTCATCGAGCCATGATAGGCTAATGATGATCGATGAAGACCACTGAGGTATGATCAATGGTCCAAAAGATATTTTTCGTTAGTCATTGTGAGCTAAGAATTTATGGGGTTGTCACCACCTAAGGTTGATAGACCTCTGTTTTAGGCATGATGGACACGGGTGACGCAATTTATATGCTTGGATGTGCAATCCTTAGGATTGTTCTGGGAGAATTCTTGGTTTGTCTTTATTGACTTGCATAAGGAATTCCTAGAATGATTCTAGATGCGAACTTGCAAGCTTATTGACTCACCTGTCGGCTCAGCTATTGAGTGAATCCTCAGATTATCTCAAAGAGAAACAAATGGCCTATATTCCTTAATCTTTTGTTGTGGGAGCCTAAAGTACGCTATGTGGGCATATTTGGCATGATGAGTGTTATCTTTTATAGATGGTCAACTATGTAGTTTAGACCTTGACCTTACTCATTAAGCTGAGGATAGGACGCTCTACTGATAGTATATAAATTTGCCCCTTATAAGATTCAATGTGCTAGTTGGGCGCACCTTGAATGAACGCAAATAGGTCACCAAAATGCCTTTAGAGAGGTATGAGGAAGTGATCTTGAACCACTTCATGTGAGGCATACATGGTGTATTCTGTTGTATATGCATATCGCAAGAAGTGCTGATAGGGCCTATGTTTAGAATTTAGAATTGTACAAACTATGATTGTGTTTTTCAATCGATTGTTTATTTCGTGAGATTATGGGATATTGATTCTATTGTGGTTGGTAGCATAATGATTAGCAAATGATGAAGTTAGTAGGTAAGATTGGCTCACTCACACGAGCAACTGCCCTTGGTACTTGGGAACGAGCAAGGATACAACTAGTATTTTATTTTATTTGGAGCCAAGGGCAGCTCAAATTATCCAATATGTATGTCGCCTTGGTTGGAGCGAAGATGAGGTCATATTGAAGACCAAACATAGATGTTGGTACCTGCTTCCTATGTACTGCCTATTATGACTAGCCAGATGCGAGATCTCATTTGGCTCCTAGAAGCTGAGTAAATAGAGAATTCGTGTTAGGTGCTAGAAAGTGACTCGTGCGCTTAAGAGCGACTAGACTAAAATCTATACGGTGCATGGAGTATGATGTCACTCTTTGGAAGAGTTACTCTACTGTAGCATGTATTTATACTATATGTGCTTGTCGACCGAGTAATGAAATGAGAGAATGGATTCATCCTTCCTCATCGTGCAAGTCTTACATTTCATTATTGATATGACTTTCACTTTTGTACCCTTTGTGATCTTTGACTATGTCATAAGGTGAGGGGTTGATGTTCAACTACTTTGGTATGTTGTTTGCAGTCATGAATGATTTGGCCTTAAGGGACATCATTGGGAAAGCGGTCAATCTTATACTAAATGGCATGAGGGCAAATAAAAGATCAACTAGTATTATACCTCTGTTGTGTATTCATTGTTGGTAACTCACATCGCTCCATATAGGAGGCAGATTGAGGGTGAATACATTATAAGATTTGAGAGGGTCAAACGTGCTTTTTTGAAAGATTAGAGATGTTTTTTAGATCGGTGTAATTGGATAGGTCTGCAGTATATAAGACACTATTTTTTATCTTAGGGTTGATGTCTTTATGTTAGCTCTTTTGAGTTTTTAGTGTAGAGCTCCCACTTGTAGGTGTTCTCAGCGGTCGTACGGTCCATTGGCTAGTTTGATCATGCTTGATGGATAAATTGAGATAAGGAACCGCAATGTCATGTCAACACATGTTCGAGTGGGAGATGTTGAAAATTCAGTTGGGTTTAGAACCCCATACTTGATTGGGTTGACTATGGTTGCATGACCCATGGCCCATTAGGAGACCCAATTAGGAGAGATTCATTTTGAATCTACTTATCCTAGGGATGAGATTGTATAACCCACCATCTCATCTCTTAAGGAGATAGAGTTGTGAGTGGTTATAACACTTCCACTATAATATACGTATTATATAGGTGAGACTAATTTAACCGTATGGGTAATCTGCTAGCCTCTCTCTCATTTTCTCTCCATGGAAACACAAAATAAAGCCTTTGTACTATGAATAGTGTGGTAGTTCTACCCCATTATTGGGAATTGTTCGTGTTCATCATGGAGGCATGTGATTCACCCACATGGTTCATGGATTTAGTTTGAGTGTAAAAGTTATGCCTGAATCTGTCTATTTCCACGGTGTATTATTCATATTTTTCTTACATTTGCGTAACTTAGAATAATGTGGAAACATTGTGAGATTGTGTAATTATGCAATTAGATGAGGATGAATGGAAGTAATTGAGAAACTTGTGTTTTTATGAACTGTGATTGTACTATATAGAGGTAACGCGATCCTTCCAGTTAGTAACTTGTAAAATAGGTCGATGCTATATAGAGGTAATGTGTTCCTTCCTGCTAGCAACCGGTAAAGCAATTTGTGCTATACGTAGGTACCGCATTCCTTCTGACTAGTAACCAATAAAGTGGGGTTGTAATGTGGAGCTTGGCAAGACCACAGGATGTTGATGTATTGTATTTTCATCATTGGTATATATATATATCTATTGAGATCCTATGTCATGACCTAAACCCACCTCTAAAAGTTTGGTTCATAATCGGCCAGTAATCACACGATTACCTACGGCCTCATATAGAAAACAAATGTTTTTGATAATAGGGCCTTAAGCAGAAGCAAATATTATGTATACTGTCCATTGAGCAGTGTTTAAATGATCAGGATAAACTCCCATATACATATCATGATTTCCAAACATAACTTATATACATAGGAGTCATCAACATTATTCACAAACCCATTCGACAAAAACCAAACAGAAGACTTGACATAAAATATAACACCAAAAAGACAAAAGCTCCATCTTGGAGGCTTGGTATAACTGGTCCACATAAACAATTCCTGAGGCTAACTCTAAGGGTGATCTCCTTGCTGATCACCTACATACATATAAAATAAAGAGTGAGCGAAACTCAATGAGTAATAACAGTACAAAGGGTTAATATATGAGTATGAACCATCAAACATATTTAACATAAACAATAAGTCTTCAGAAGTAAAAACGATCCATAGTTTTCTTCATATTCAAATTTGACAATTGGTCTCGAGTCCAACATGTTACGGAACGACCTCGGGTCCAATTATACAAAACGGCCTTTGGCCCAAACATACAAAATGATCTTAGGTCCAATGTGTAAAACGGCCTCGGCCCCACATATAAGAAAATGACCTTGGGTCCACATATAGCAAAACGGCTTCGAGCTCACATATAACAAAATGGCCTTGGGCCCACATATAATTCATTATCCTTCATTTTATAACATTCGTATAGCACTCTATAACATTTGGAAAGTATTAATTGAAATTCATTCATACCATATCAGAATATAATTTCAGAAGTACATATACATATACAACATTCATATTGTTCCAAAATAATAATTAAGAACATATCTATACAAACTTAATACTCACAGTGATTTAGGCCTTGCGATGATCCCTCATGCAAGTGACCTACGCAACATAGCACACATACAAATTCGATAAACAATTCATACACTTTTCTTTTTATTCAATCATTTTATTTCTCAATAGGTTTCTAATTTTCTTTTAATTCTCCAGAGGGTCTAAATGAGTTCAAAAACATGTTCAGAAGGTCGAATAGGTTAACAAAAACTGACAGAATTTTTCCCTATTTCCACACGTGTGGAAGCCCCTCACTGCACATGTGGAAGCCCCTTACCGCACGTGCGGAAGGTGCTGCACGTGCAATTAAAATAGTGTGTCATGCTCTGCTCTGCCTTGTATTCCACATTTGTAAGGCTCACAGCCGCATGTGCGATTCTGGGTGATTTCAAGCAGTCTGGAGTTAGTCCAAAATTCAAGCTTTCAAACTCATTTTTGAGCCCAAAATCATGCAAAACTACTTCAAAAACATGATATACTAACATAATGAAAGTGTAATTCAAGCTCAATTGAATCAAACTTGTTTTAATTTCAAATTCAAAGTCCAAACCTCCATGAATTCAAAGATTTCAACATTTAAGCTTCATATTCATGTAAACATCTCTTGCATAGTTGGATTTCACTCATAACTCTTTTGCATGTAAACCCTAGAGCTCATTTCATGTATAATTCAAAGGATTAAGGTTCAATTTCTTAAATTAAGCTCAATTAAACTTACAACTCAAAACCCTAGCTCAATTAGGTGTTTAATCTTCATTTTAATCCTTGAATCCAAACAAATAAAGAGTTACTTCCATGAGTTTTAGTTGAATTTCACATACCTTGAGTCAATTTCTTGAGTTCCACTTCAATTCCTTCAATTTCCTTATTTCTCTTCCAAAAATTCCCTAGCTTTTCTCCTCTTCCTCTCTTGAACTCTCTTCCTTTCTCTCTTATTGTTTAGCTCCAGCACATTTTGATTGAGCTCCTAAGGCTCTTAACTAAGTAAATATATATATATATAAGGCTCCTTAATTAACTTTACTTAGATTAGATCAATTATTGATTAGGCTTAATCAAGCACAGTTTAAGTTAATTAATCTAAAATTTAGTTTAATTGATTTAAATATAATTAATTTATTCCAAATCAAATTTTTATCAAACTTCTCATTAGGCTCTAAAAATTATATTGATTATAAATAATTAATCAATTTTGGTTTCTGACACGTCTAAGGCTTTCAATTTTTAGTTCCAAGTCGTAATTTCAACAAGTTTGCCTACAAACAATATATATAAATTCAAAATCATATAAATCTCACAATCAAACATGCAATTCCTCACCAAACACATATTCACAAGTATAATCAAAGAATTAAAGCATAATACGAAGTAGGGTTATCACATCCTAGTTGGTTGATGAGTATGTACATTGAGAATATAGTTGAAATAGTGTTGTGCTATGTTGGGATTGTAACTAGTTGCATCATAATGATAATAATTTAGTGGATGATCTAGGCGTGTAAATGGAGTAGTCTTGTACATTTGAGAGATTTTGTTTGATAATATACATGTTCTATTTGATCTAATGGTTTGAATGAGAGTAAACTCGATTAAGTATGAATTTGTTTCGAAAATAAACAAAGTTGAGGAATTCTTTGAATTGTTAAAGATGAGTTGCTAAGATAAGGAATGATTTTCCTAAAATATAAAGAATGGTTTTTTGGGGAAAAACATACTTACATATGTATATTTTGAAGTGCTACTATTAGCACCCCCATGAATTATTTTGAACCCCCAATTTTTAGTTTTTATTATTATTATAATAATAACCTCAAATAAAATTACTATAAAGGACATTATTAATTTTGGGGCATCCCACTCACAATTAAATCTACACACCCACCACATGATGAATTAGGGTTTATGAGAGCACCCACCTCCATCACCACCCATCCATCTTCCCCAAATCCCACCTTCAAAACTTACCCACCTTCAAAACCTTAAAAACCTTTTGGCGGTAATATTCTGATGGTAACGGTGGCAACCATTTGATTACCTAAACTTCTGCGGCAATGACAACGAGTGAAAGTTTTTCTAGCAACCACAACTCCATAAAACAAGAGGAGTACAACAATAAAAGCTTAGTGGAAGTTCATAACTTTGATGTTGTTATTAGCTCAGAGGAGATTAACCTTGTAAGGATAAGTTTCTTGAAAAAAATGGCAGAAATATTGAAATATGTTCGTTATTTTTTCGAGACTGCACTTCCGAACATATGATCAAAATTCAAGAACACAGGTTCGAACATTGTTTATTTGTTCGGGAACTGGTAACCGAACATTTATTATTTGGACCTCCCAGAAGTTTTCATTTTTCTAAGATTGGGAATACAAGCCCAAACATTCCTAATTTCTTCGGGAACACATTCCCGAACATAGCTTATTTGTTCGAGAATGCAGGTCCAAACACAGAAATTTGTTAACAATTTGAATGGTTAAAATTCTTAGAACTTCCTAAGTACCAACCACAAAATAACAACAGTAGACATGAGAGAGAGAAAGAAAAAGGCAGATAAACACGCCGGAGATCTATCTTTCTAGCCATAATCGTTATCGAGAGAGAGAGAGAGAGAGAGAGAGAGAGAGCATACCAGAGTCATAGAGTTACACTTCTTGTTCTTCTTGTTCGTGGGTTTGAAAAGGATAAGGTTTTGTTAGGGTTTTTATTGGAACAGAGGTTTTTTTTTGGGGGTGTACATTCAATTGGGTGGAATGTTTAAGGATAATTTTGGTATTATTTGGGGGTCCAAAGAAATAAAGGTTCAAATTAATTCTTGGGGTGCTAATAGCACCACTCATATTTTGGATATTAAAAGCAACACTACCTATATATATTGACTCGGTGCATTTATAATCATATATATCTAAGGATCTTATTGTTTAGAACCATTGGGATTCCTACTAGATATTAGTGTCCATCCCACGTTGTTGACCTCTTTCAGGTGTGAAGTTGGGAGAATTGTTAAAGATCAATCAATCTTCTTTACTGTTGACTACAAGGCCTAATAATTATAGGCGGAATGCCAATGTTTTGTAAAGAGGGTTAACACCTATTTTATTTTCTTTTCTTTCATATTCTACAATGGTAAGCCTATGGGCACCATTGTAATCTAATATATTGAGTAAATCATTATTGTATATACGAGAGAGAACATTAATGATTAATCATGTTGATATTGTCTGTCGCATTTGTAATATGAAAATAGATTGTAATAAGGAATTTGGTAATGGATTCGGGCAATAAAACTTAGGGCATTACATGCACTATCATTTTATTATCATACCAGCCATTCCAATTATCTTTTCAGATCATTACAAGTGAACGCAAATTCTATTACCACCTGATTAAGTTTCCCTATTTATTAAGTATGTTACGATTTTTTGTTAGAGCAATGGAGAAACCGCAACTAAAGTATGAATAAATAGAGCAATTAGAGGAGCATATATGATATTCCAATACTAACACAAACAAAGAACAAAACATGAGTTGACAATCCACAAGAAAGAGCAAAATCAATAACATTTCCAGATTTTTCAAATTCGCAGTAGTAGAGAAATAGATTTGGTAAAAATACTTTGGGGTCTTCATTGAGGTTAAATTTTGGGTAGATTATAAAATGATGTTTCTAATTTCATCTCTAATTTACAAAACCACGAAAGGATATTTATAATTTTTGAAATTCTTCACTATTTGGACTCTGTCCAAATTCGTCAGTTGTTGGGAAAAATAGTTTTTTCTCACAATCCACTCGATCATTTTTTGCTCAAATAAATACCATAAGAAATCTAACACATAAATCAAAATTTTTACATAAAAACCATCTTAAGGGAATTTTTTTGGAGTTAATTAAAAATCCAACAATGGGACTATTTTTCATGAACTTTTCGTCAAAAACTTGAACAAAATGGTTGAACTATAAAAACACACAGTTAGATTCTACCAAATTCAAAAATCCTCTAAATACTCCAAATAATATCCCATATACACAGATTTTCAGTTTATGGAAGTTTAATACAAAAATAAATTCAAGAGCCCTATGAACCGCTTATTGATTAAAAGAGAACACAAGCTAAAACACTACTCCTATTCAATCCATGATCATGTTATCACACCAATACATAATATTACATATAATATACATATGATATCATTTAGAAGTAGATTAAATAAAGAAGTGGGTAAAGAAAATATGAGAGGAGGGTGTATCTTACAATAGTTGTACAAACTTTCTCTTGAATTTATTTCTTCTCTTCTATTTTCTTTTCTTCCTTCTCTTTGCTCTCTCTCTCTCTCTCTCTCGTCTCTCTCATCTCCTCTCTCTCTCTCTCTCTCTCTATATGGCTGGTTATACAAAGCAAATGGCAAAAATTATCTCATATTTACAAGAAAAAAAAATGATAAAAGATCTATTTTACCCTTTGTTAGAAAGAAATAGGATTAGCTCGGATTTGGTTAAAATGAAATGAGATGGATGTTGTTTAGGAGGCTTAAACATGATTTACTGTGTCGGTCCAATCCAACATGTACGATGGATCCAGCTCATACTTCCAAAGCATACAAATATTGGAACACGTCATGAACCCCAGATAGATGTGGAGGCAAGGCCAAACGATAAGCTACCTCTCCAATCTGCTTAAGGATCTCAAAAAAGCCCAATAAATCTAGGGGACAACTTCACACTCTTCCCAAACCTTATCAAACCCCACCTAGGTGATATTTTCAGGAAGACATGATCTCCTATCTCAAAAGACAAATGTCTCCTTCTACGGTTAGCATAACTTTTCTGGCAACTCTAGATAGCAACCAACCTCTTATGATTAAATGCAACTTTCTCCGTCATTTCCCCGAACCAACTCAGGACCTAGCAAAGGTTCATCACCTACCTCGGCCCACCACAGGGATCTGTACGGTCGGCCATATAAGGCCTCAAACGGTGCCGTGCCAATACTTAACTAGAAGCTATTATTATAGGAAAAATCCACTAAGGGCAAGTGCCTCTTCCACAAACTGCTTAAAGTCAATAACACAACCCCGAAGCATATCTTCAAGAATTTGAATAGTACGCTCCGGCCCTACCCATTAGTCTAAGGATGGTACGCAGTGCTTAATGTCAATCTTATGCCCAAGGCATTCTATAGGCTCTGCCACAAACAGGTTGTAAAACATAGATCTCTATCTGAAACGATCGTTACGGGGACCCTGTGTAACCTCACTATGTCCCTAATATAAAGGTCGGCAAGGTAATCTACCGAGTCCACTCATGCGCATAGGTATAAAGTGCGCCGACTTGGTTAACCAGTCAACTACCCACCCAAACCGCATCATTACCCTATTAAGTCCTAGAAAGACCCATAACAAAATCTATCGTGACATGCTTCCACTTCCACTCGGCAATAGGCAAGGGGTTACAACAAATCCGCTGGCCTTTGATGTTTGATCTTCACTTGTTAACAAGTAAGGTACCTCGATATAAACACGAACACATTCTTTCTTCATTTCCCTCTACCAAAACTGGCGAGTAAGGTCGTGATACATCTTTGTGCCTCCCAGATGCAATGCAAGGCATGAATGGTGAAACTCTCGGAGTACTTCCTCTCTGCAAGACCCCGACATGAAAAGATGGTCACGGTATCTAACACTTGAATTGGGATACACATTCAAGCCTTTCTCTACCACTTTCACAAGAGATCTTCTCCCGGAGGGATTATACCTCAAGATCACCCCTCTATGCTTCTATTACTCGATTCACAAGTCTAGGTTATGTAACTATCGAAAACAAGGCTACAGACTCCACGGACTCACCAAGATGCAAGTCAAACTCACCAATAGCACCCAACATCTTCCATTCCTGAATGGTAATACTAGCCACACTACCAATGGATTTCCTACTTAAAGCATCGGCCACAAACATTGACCATCTCCAGATGATAATGCAACTCAAAGTCATAATCTTCTATAAACTCCATCCACCTCAGATTCAAGTCTTTTTGTGTAAACAGATATTTCAGACTCTTGTGATCAGAAAACACTTCAAACTTCTCGCCATATAGATAATGTCTCCAAATCTTTAAGGCAAAAATCATTGTCGCTAACTCTAGGTCATGAGTAGTACCGTTCCTCTTATGTGTTTTCAATTGCGGTGAGCCATAGGCTACTACCTTCCCCACTTGCATCAAAACACAACCCTAACCTTCCCAAGAAGCATCACAATACACTGAATAGCCCAAACCCCTCTCTGGAATAATCACTATTGGAGCAGTGGTAAGTCTAATCGTAAGCACTTGAAATGACTTCTCATAAGTCTTACTCCATACAAATTTAATTCTTTTTCTCGTCAGTCTAGTCAATGATGAGGCTAGCTGTAGACACCCCATTTTTTACCGTCCTCAAGACTTTAACGTCATCACTTGTGCACTCGATGATTATGATTGCATGTGCTCATTTTAGTGCCCGAAGTCCTCGACGGAATGCCCTGTCTTTGGGCCTTAAAACCCTATCCATTCTATGCCTTGTTTTGGACCAAAACCTTAGTGCTTCAAACCTCAACACCCTGGGACCTGCACGCCTCCTTTGGTGGACTGCCAGCCACCAATTGTGCCTTGCCGGCCACCCTTGTGCCTTGCCAGCCAATGGTGTGGCCTGTCGACTATCATTGGTGGCCTCCCAGCCATCAGTGTCTTTTTCTAGATATTTTGCTGACAGTTGTGCCAACTATTTGGCACAATTGGCTGCATCTCCCTACACGTGTATGAATGGATATATATATCAGCCAAATGCATGTTTTTCTATATATGGGGAGTCTCCTCCCTCATTTTTGAGGGTTAGCATTTTTGGAACAAAAATCTCTCTCTTTGTCTAGATTTCTCTCTCCCTCTTGCAAATTTGTGCACATTAGCCTACATACACTACACTTTTGCCTATACCTCCTTAACCAAAGTTGATCATCTTTGAGCTGAGGTTCCTTAAGGCCTTCTTGGAGCTCTAGAATGTGGTTTTGTCTTGAATTGTTGCCTAAAGTTGATCTTTGCTTCAAAAGGTATAACACTTGCCTTTTTACCTTACTTTGCATACTTGTTTTTCTATCTTTTTCCCACTGATTTTGGGCTGTTAAACCTCTATTTTTGTGGGTTGAAATTTGTGGTTTTAGGCCATTTAAGGTTAGGGGGTGATTCACCCTTCTTTGTTCCCTGTTTGCAAAGCCTTTCCACATTTGTTTCCCACTTTCAAACTATCTTTTTTTGGGATTTTGAACACTGAATTTCAGAGTATTTTCAATGGTGAAAATCATGTTTTGAAGACCAAATTTTGAGGGGTTAGCCTCCCCTCTTTGTGTCTTGTTTGTGAGCCTAGATAACTTTATGTGTTGGCTTATTTTTCTAGCCATTTGTAACTTAATTCCAGCACGTTTTAAGCTCTGATTCAGATTGTTTTAACTTTGTTATGGGTTGGTTAAGTCATTTGAGTCTTGTTTTGCATGCCTCTAGTGTAAGTGTCCTCACAAGCTTGGTGTTTTAGGCCTTTAGACACCACTTGTTTGAGTTGATTATCATGTTTTAGTACTTTTCCCACTTAATTTCAGCACTATTAATCTCTAGAACCTCCCTCATTTCTTGACTTTTTCATTTCCTTTGAGGGTTGTTTCAACCTTGGGATTGTGTAAACTTGAGATTGAAGTCCATGCTTAATGGTTTAATCCTCTTTTAGGGGTTCATTATCAACAGCATGACACCTCTCTCTTGCCTTAAACCACCTCTTGTTTGACACTTCCTTCTCTTTAGAGGACTTGATTCGCCAATGGACTTAATTGGTTAAGGAATGGTTGGTAATCTCAAATGAGTAACTAAAAATTTGTAACTAAAATGGTGCAAGATAAGAAATTGGTTGCGTCTTGTTGTGCTTCAAATCGGACGTTAATTTGAACACAAGGAAAATTGGGGCATTTCATACTCAAAGTGATGAAATGTGCCAAGTTTCCAAGATCTCCATTGCCTTTGACCATGCATGATAGGGTGGCGGCTTTTAGTCTTGTTTGTGCATTGATTAAACTTGTACATCTTGGTTTCTTAGCCATCATGCAATGAAATTGCTTGAATTGGTGGTTTGAGGGCCAAGTGTATCACTCCTTTGAGATGTTTTGATGATAAGGAGGGATACACAGTACAAACAACCTGTGAGAATACCCTCTCTTTACTCTGTTTGCTTTGTGTTACAGCAAGAAATGGTGCACCATCAGTGGTCAGCCGGCCACTATTACTGGCCTGTAGGCCATCAGTGTTGGACGACAATCCCCTACCGGTGGCCAGCCGGCCACCACTTCTAGCCTACCGGCCACTAATAAATTTTGAGCAGAATACTTGTGAAGTAGAGCAGAGTTGATCTGGAAGAGGAAAACCAGTGCAAAGGTTGTGCAACAGAGGCTTTCAGAAGCAAACAGTAGAAGTTCTTCGGGTGGAAACCGAGCATGCATGGGCCCCCCTCGCTTCCCGGGACTAGTTAATTAGTTTAAATAGCAATTAGTCATTTAGTTGTTCTAATTAATTAGTTGTAGCTAATTAGTTTGTTTTGTACTTATTTAATTAGTTTAGATTGATTAATTACATTAGTTTGTGTTATAAATATTTAATTAGCTTAGCCTAGTTAAATTATTTAATTGTTGTACTTAATTAATTAGCTTACAATAATTAGTTAATTTAATTCATTCAAGTTTTGTAATAATTAGTTAAGTAGTGTAGCTTAGCTAGTTTATTCATTCGGGCCCTCCTACGCGAGGGCATGAATGTTGTAATAATATGTATGTCTTCCAATCTCACGTCTTTCTCCATTTTATTTACCAGCTTATGATGGTTAGATTAGGAGTATCATGTTTTGATTAGCATACTTCATGCTTGCATCCATTCATTTGTCTTGCATGCACCGAGGATCAGTTCATCATTCAAACTTGCATTATCGTTTATTAGCTCGTTGAATACGTGTTTAAACACATGCTATGAATTTGTTGCGAATGACATGTTAAGTAGCATAGCCTATTTTAGTTGCATTATTGCATGCGTTGCATTAGTCATCTTGTATAGTTAGGTATCATGCATATTTTTTAACTGTTGTTTTATCTTAGCTTGGAGTACTAGGTGAGTTGTTAGTGTTTTAACATACTTGCATGAGTGTGAGTGACTGCCATGACTAGCATACTTGCCATGAGGCTAAGTGCTTACTTGTTAAACTGTTTGAGTGCCTATGGATGAAGGCTTGTGGTTTGAATTGGAATGATTCAATGAATATACGTTTATGCCCGCTTTGTCAAGTGGAAAATTCACAAACTTTAAGCCCACTTTGTTAAGTGGCGAAATCAAACCCTTTTCTAAAAGCAAACATGAAATTGAATTATTTCAATTCGGGCAAACTAGTCTATACCTTGCGTGGCGCGCATCACATAGTAAATGCTAGCCTAATAACCGGAACAAGAGCATATAATGTAGATAAGATTCATATCATGATTAGTAAAGGCCGATCTTTGATCGGGCGAGCGGGGGTGCTTAATTCATGGCCTTTCCCTCTCATACCTAATTCCTGAGCCGAGACAATCTTGGTGATGACGGACCGACGTGGCCTTTGGCACGAGTCATGGGTTTCGTAAATTTCCCCAAATATTAGGTGGCGACTCTATATCTGGCAAAGTAGTCTATTTTGGCAATATGATTCAAAATCAATTTTTCAAAAGATTTGTCAGATTTGGACTCTTTGGTGTTTATCTATTTCACATTGCACTTGTGAGATTAGATTCAAAACCGCGGGAGTTCGAACTGTAGGGCTTATTTCGAGCTTCCGAAAGGGGGGCGCGAGAAAGTCGAGCTACTTCTAGCGACTTTGCTGGGGATTTAGAGAACTTGACTTGAACTCATGATATAATATTTTATCAACACTTATATGTTTCTTTGCATTGCATTTACATTGGTGTGCTTAAGTCATTGTGTTTGCCATCTGCTATTCTTGGACGGTTTGCTGGAGGCTTGTTGAAAGGCTTGCCAAAAGACTGACCGGTGGGGTCGTGGGCTCTGCCACGATGGGAACACAACCCTTGCATCTAGACTACCGCTGTGCCATTTGATCCTCCTTTCACTTTCTTGGTGTTAGGTGTGAGAGGTATATGTAGTCTTGCTGAGGTACCCTTTTTGACCAATTTGGCCTAGTTGCATATCGAAAGCCGTAGAGGCTGTTCCAAACTAGGACATGATGTTTACCCAAATGCAGGATTGCGTGAAACCACTTTGATTGAATAGTGAACTCTAGCTCTTGACAAAACTAGGACAGGGTAACCCTACCCCCTCATAGGGGTGTTTTAGCTCTCACTTAACTGGTATGTGCTTTACAATGAAACTGTACAGGAATGTGCATATCAGTTGCAAGGTTGGTATCTATTGTGGGCAGAATTCAGTAGAGAGTGCAGTCATTCAGCTGTGATCACATCTGTTCTATTGAAATTAGGCTGAGGTGCTGTTTGTTTTCTCTTTTGCAAGGTAGTCCTGGAACAATAGCTTTAGAAGGCTCCAATATCCTCCGAGTACTCTAGACTTGTGTTAATAGACTTTGTTGGGTCAGAGATTTAGTTCAAGGGCAACCAGTGTTTCCTTCTCCAGTAGCAAGGCAAAGAAAGGCCAGACAGGGCTCACCAGTTCCATTGTTCCGGCATTTACCAGCTAGATCACCTCTGTTCAGAGCACGACCATCTACCCCTATCATGGCTCAGCCTCCGACAAATCTAGAGGATTTACTGATCCGTCTTCAACAATCAGTAGATTCGTTGCAGCAAGATATGGTTGAGCAAAGCTGAGATATTGCAGAAAATGATATTCAACTTTACGAACCCCCATGAAATTGGGGTTCCAAGGATGCTATCAGACAAGGGCTCATTGTGGAAGGTAATGAGCTTATGAGGAAGAATGTTGTTTGCAATTCTAATGCTACTACCAGTGGTAGCACAACTGTGCAATGCTCAGAAGAAAACACTGCCCACCTGTAGACACCTCATTTTTGACCGTTCCTCAAGACTTGGACGTCATCGTTTGAACACTCGATGATTATCCATGTTCGTGTTCGTCTTGAGTTCTCAGAGGTTTTCGGGCCGCGCGCCTTGCCTCGAGACCTCTCGACTTATTTGTTTTGTGCTCGGTTGTAGACCAAACACTTGTGTGTTTGCTTCTAAGGGTTGGGAATGGCTTGTTGGCCATCCCCACACCTCACCCAGCCTTGGCTTGAGGCCACCGGCCCTGTTTTCTTGTTACCAGCCAAAAGTGTTGGCCGGTCGGCAATGTTCTTGGTCGGCCGGCCATTATTTTGGTCGATCAGCCACTTTTTTCTGGCTGAGACCTTTTCTTGAGAGGGTTTGAATCTTTTGAACCCTTGTTTTAGCTTCTTGAGGAAGCTTGAACCTTTCGAACCCTTGTTTCAGATTCTTAAGGAAGCTTGAACCTTTTGAACCTTATTTTAGCTTCTTGAGGAAGCTTAAACCTTTCGAACCTTGTTTTAGCTTCTTGAGGAAGCTTGAACCTTTGAACCTTGTTTTAGCTTCTTGAGGAAGCTTGAACCTTTTGAACCCTTGTTTTAGCTTCTCCAGGAAGCTTGAACCTTTTGACCCTTTTTAGTTTCTCGAAGAAGCTTGCCCCTTTTTAGCTTCTTCAAGAAGCTTGACCTTTTGCTCCAAGCTTCTAAGAGAAGCTTGAACCTTTCTAAGCTTCTTTGACCCCTTTGCTCTAGCTTCCTTAAGAAGCTTGACCATTTTGTTTTAGCTTCTAAGAAAAGCTTGGCCCTTTTGCTCAAGCTTCTAAGAGAAGCTTGGACCTTTGTTCTTCTATAAGAGAAACCCTCTCCCTCATTAGCAAAGGTTGAGATTTTTGGCCAAGGCTCCATACACATATATCTCTCTCTATATCTCCTCCATTTTAGCTCAAAAGTGTAAGGTTCTTGGCCCCATTGCACTACAACTCTTAGCCCAACCCTTCCACCTTCTGTCTAAGCATCTTGGAGACCATTTTCAGAGGCTAAGGGACTGGTTTTTGGGTCCAGAGCTGCTGGAGTTCTTGGCTACAAGGGTAACACTTCCTTTTCCCTCTTTTATTCCCCATTTTTGCACAAGCTTTTAGCCTATCTTGCATGCTGTTTTGAGCTTAGTGTATGACTGATAAAAGTTCTGATTTGCATGCTTTTGATCTTTGTTTAAGGTCACTTTTGTGTTTGGGGTTGTTTACCCCCTTTTAGGCCTTGTTCGGCCTCTTTTTTTGTGCCTTTTTTGTGAGCTTCGGGACCACCTTGTGTTGGCCTTCTCACCATTGAAATCCAAAGGGATTTTAGTGGTGGGGATGGTGTTTTGAGGTCCTAAGAAGAAGAGGGCCATCCCCTCTCCTTGCTGTCTTGTTTGTTGGCGTTTTTTGGCCTTACAAGGAGCCCCTATTTGCACACTTCTTGAGCAAATTTCAGCCTATTTTTAGTGAGTTTTAAGACCTGCATAGGCTCCTGTCCAGAGCCCTTTTTTCCATTTTAAGTGTCCATCTTGCATGTGTAGAACAACTCTCGTTATAGCCTATCAAAGGAGCCTATCATTCTTGCATGCATGGACCATGTTTCAGTGGGTTTTTGGACTTTATTTAACATGTCATACCTCTGAATTTTGTTGTTTGGTGGCCTCTTGATTGCCTCATATACTTGTGGTGTAAACCCCTTCACTAGCTTGTATTGCATGCCATTTTAGCTTATGATTCTAGCACTTTTTGGCCATGCCTTAAACTGATTTTGTTCATGATTTAGGCTGCCTAAGCTCTATTTTGTGGCCTCATGGTCAAAAAAATGCTTGCCATGGCATACTTGTTGTGTAATAGCCTTGCATAGCTTTGAGTTTCGGGATCCCTTGCATGCTTGACTTGAGCTATTTACATGTTTTGGCATCATTAGGTATAATATTTCAGAGCTTATACTTGTGCCATACTCACATGCTTTCCATGCTTTAAGTGCTATTGAGAGTTGTGCTTGTATGCCTCATTTACCGATCATTGCATGAGCTTCATTTGAATGCATTCCGAGCCACCCATCCCAACAACATTTTGCCACTGATTTTGGCCTGCATCAGGTCTGTTTGGGGTTAGTTTCATCATTTGAGCATTGCTTTGCATACCTCTAGTGTAATGTGCTTCACTAGTTTCGGTACTTGAGCCTATCAACATGCATTGCATGAGTTGTTGCATCATTTCGGAGTCATTTTGTATGCTATTTCAGAGCTGGAGTGTATGCCATTGTGCCTCATGTTTCATCCTTGCCATGCTCTTGGAGAGTTGTATCTTGTGCCCTTGGCTTGGAGCCTTTGCATTGTGTATGCTTGTGTATGTCTTGTTGCTTTGATTTCACCATTTCAACACTATTGGCCACTGATTTTGGCATGCGCCACTGATTTTGGCATGCTTGAGAACTACCCATGTTAGTGTAAGCCCATCTTACCATGTTGTTGCATGCCTGTTTCATTTTGCATGTTGTTGCATGCTATACATGTCCACATGTTTAGGTTGTATGCCTATTGCATATTGCATGTTAACATGCTCATGTTGCATTAGATTTGTTGCACACTTGAGTTATTTGCATGCTTGCTTGCTTGCTTGCCTAGGTTGCATTGCATTGTGTGTGCATCTCTTGCCTCTTGATCAATCATGATAGAGGTTGGGGCCCTTTATGTGTTTTGTGCATTTCATTCCATATTGAGTTGCACACTTGACTCTTTGGCCATCATGCATGGAAATGCGTGATTGGTGGCCTGAGGGTCGAGGACCATCCTTCCTTGAGTTCATAACATGATAAGGAGGGTGGTTGTGCACACATTGCTTTGAAAATGCATTGCCATGCTCAGTTTGCCCTCTGCTGCTGTAAAACAGGATTCTGCAGGAAGAGTTGGCCGACCGACCACATTCAGTGCCGGCCGGCTATTCATTTCTGGCCGAGAGCTATACAACTGGTCGATGACCACTTTTCCATGGCCGGTGACTATTCCTCTTGGCTGGTGACCTTCCACAGTGCTCAGAAGGTGGTCCAGAAGCAGCCTTAGGACTTGTGCAGTCTTCAGAGGTGCAGAGCAGTGTAAACAGAGGCAACATGTGGCATGGTGACGGATTTCCGAGAGAGGCGAATCGAGCATGCAAGCATTTGACCCTCTTCCCGAGGCAGCTTTACTACTTTAGTAGTTTAATTAATTTGTTAATTAATTACGTTTTTGTAATATTTAATTAGCTTGTTAGTTAGTTAATTTGTATTATTCTTTCGAACCCTCCGGGAGAGGGCAATGTTGTAATAAGTGTGCATATGTGTTATGCATTTCTTCCAACTCCCATTTCTTTCTCCCTTTTATTTAACCGCTTACGATGGTTAGATTTAGGGCATATTTCAATTAGCATCCTTATGCTATGCATGTTTGCATCATTCATATGTCTTGCATGCATCGGGCTCGGCGCATCATACTAACTGCATTGTATTTCAATTCCAAGTTGAATACGTGTTAGTTGTAGCATCTCACATGCCATCTTAGAATAGCCGAGCTTATCTTAGTTGCATTTTGCATGTGTTGCATTAGCCATCTTAACATGAACTAGTATCATACATTGATTACTAACTAGTTTTTGTTTTGGCTCGGAGTACTCGGTAAGTGTTTATGCTTTAGCATCCTTGCATGCGTGTGAGTGATTGCCATGATAGCATGCTTACCATGAGGCTATATGCTTATGTGATATAACTGCCTGAATGCCTGTGGGTGAAGGTTGGATTATCTGAATTGGAATAATGCATTGACTGTGAGTTTTAAGCCCACTTGAGAGTGGCAAATCATCTTGTTTTCTAAGCCCACCTGAGGGTGGCAAATTTGCATTTTAGCCTACTTACGAGTAGCAAACCGTTTCAAAAGCAAACATGAGGTGTTTTGTTCCAATTCAGGTGATCCAATCTATACTTGTATGCTGTGCGCATCACGTAGTAAATCTAGGCTAATAACCAGAATAAGAATGCATAATGTTCTCAAAACTCGATATCATGGTTAGTAGAGGTCGATCTTTGATCGGGCGAGCAGGGGTGCTCACGAAGTGACCTTCCCCAATCGTACCCAAGTTCCCGAGCCGAGGCAACTTTGGTGATGACGGACACGTGGCCTTAGGCATGAGTCAGGGTTTCCTAAATTCCATCAAAATAAATATTTAGGTGGCGACTCTGTATCTGGCAAAGCAGTCCATGTTTGGCACTTCTTTCAAAAAAAATCTGTTTTCAAAAATGATTTGCCGGATTTGAACTCTTTGATGATTCATCGGTCTTGCATTGCACTCTGCGAGATTAGATACAGGACCGTGACATTGAGTCCTGAACTGTAGTGAGCCCCAATGAACAAAACGGGATTCCCTCCCGGGATGTTCGGGGACGTCCACAGTTTCTGGTGACTCTGCTGGGGATTTAGAGAACTTGACTCGAACTCATGATATCTTGTTTTGACTACACTTATGTGTTTCTTTGCATTGCATTTGCATTGGTGCGCCTAGGACACCGTGTTTGCCATATGCTATTCCTGAACGGTTTGCCGGAGGCTTGCTTTGAGAAGCGTGCCATAAGGCTGACTGGTTGCGGGCTCTGCCACGACGGGAACACAAACCTCGATTTTTACGGGGACACCCTTTTTGACCATTCGACCTAGTGCATATTCGGAATCCATAGTGACCATCCCAAGCTAGGACAGGTTGCTTACCCGATTATAGGTTGTTTGAAACCGCTGCGTGCGTAGTGAAACCCTAGCTCCTGACAAAATAGGACAGGGAAACCCTATCCCAACTTAGGGGTGTTTTTGGCTCTCACTTGCTTGCTATGTGCTTTTAGAGTGCGTCTCTACAGGAATGCATGTATCAGTTTGCAAGTCTGGGCATCTGGCCTGCGGGCATCAGCATTAGTGTTTTAGGAATCAGTTTACCCAAGGGTATCAGATTTGAGGCAGAATTTTGGGGCAGAAATCAGTAACGAGTGCAGTCATTCAGCTATGCTCATATCTGTTCTAGTGAAATCAGGTTGAGATGCTCTCTGTTTTCTCTTTTGCTAGGTAGTCTTGGAACCATAGCTTCCGAAGGCTCCGATATCCCCCGGATTCATTGGACTTGTGTTGATAGACTTTGTCAGGTCAGAGATTCAGTTCAAGGGCAAATCAGTGTTCCTTCGCCAGAGGCAGGGTAAAAAGGCCAGTCAGGCACAGATCATCAGTTCAACAGCCTTCGGATCAGAAGTCATTATCCATCTCACCTGTGTGCAGTTGGGTTGAGATATCTGCTTTTACTCCAGAGATAGACATACTAGTAGTTCAGATAGATCAGGGCAGTATGGCAGGGATGGAAGAAATGATTCGTCAGCTCCAGGAGAGCATGAGAACCATGCAGGAGGACACTGCTCGTCAAGCAGAATTTGCCAAGCAGCAGGCCGCCGTCATGGCCCAACAGGCAGAGCTAATTACCCGGCTACAGCAGCAAGCCGGAGCATCAGCTTCACACCAAGCTCCTCCCCCACCAAGAGATCCAATACCCGGGGAGACGACGAATGTCCAGAATGTCCAGGAGGATACAAACATCCCAACAGGGCCAACTCTGCCCCCGATTCTACCTCAACTATCCAAGGCGCCCACTTCTATCAATTAACTGGATTCTCCCTTCGAATTCGAGGTGGACCCCATGGCATTAAAAGTGAGCAAGCTTGAAAAGCTGTTCAAGAAATCTCAGGGTGTGAAGTCTATCCCAGACATCGAGGATGGGTATACCGATGCAGCCGTGACACTGCCGGACAGATTTAAGATGCCACATATTGACCGCTTTGACGGGTCCGGGGATCCCATGGTTCACTTACGACTGTTTTCAGACATATTAAGGCCGATGGGCCTCACTAGGCTACAGAAGCTTTCTTTATTCGGCCGGACCCTGTCGGGTGTGGTGGCCATCTGGTACGCAAAACTAGAAGACGATGTTAAGAGGAATTGGGATGAGATGGCCGAGGCTTTTGTCGCTCAGTACTCCTATAATACACAGATCGAGATCACAACCCGTGATCTCGAGACGGCTAGGCAGGAGCCTAAGGAGAGTTTTTCTAACTTCGTAACCCGGTGGAGGGCCAAGGCCTCAATGATGACCACTAGGCCAACTGACAAAGATCATATTCGGATGATTGTGCGCAATCTCCAGCCCAAGCTTATGCAGAAAATGATTGTTCTCCCCTTCCCCACCTTTTTAGATTTACACGAGATGGGGGTGCAAATCGAGGATGCCATGAGGCAGGGCCTCATTGACCAGGAGAAGGAGCAGCCCGGGAGGGCGTTTTTCCACAGTTCGAATGCGACCACCAGTGGTGATGCAGCTGCAAGATCTTCTGAAGTGGGCATGGTCACCACCACCACATTAAAAACAGCTACCCCATTCACCGGTGCGTCCGAAAGTAGCTCGCAAAAAACCAAATATCCACCTCGAGTCAAGAGGGTTTTTACCCCACTTTATATGCCTTTGTCAAAGGCTCTAGAGGCCTTACTCCGGAAAGGATATCTGAAACTGTTGGAACAACGGCCTCTACCCGATCCTCTTCCTCCAAAGCATGACCAGACTAAGTACTGTGCCTACCATCAACAAACTGGTCATGACACTGATAGTTGCTCTCGTTTGCGCTATGATGTACAGGATCTGTTTGATAACAAGGTCATCGCCGCACCAGCTCAGCAAGGTCTATCTCCACTGGATCAGTGAACTTGGGGGATAGTACGAATATGTGATCGGGGGATGAACCACCTGCGGGCGGCACTCAGTTTACTCCAGATGTGGCGTATGGCACGCACTGTTTTGAGCATTTGTGAATGCTGGTTTTTGTACTTTCTGACTCGGGTATTGAGTCAGTTTTGTTATGTCATTTAGAGTCTGTCCCGTTGTATAGAGTCAGTCTTTTCATACTGAGTTAGTCGGGTCTGTCTTGTTGTATCGAGTCAGTCCTGTTGCGTTGGAGTCGGGTGATTCCGGGAGTGTTACCTCGGACATCACCATCTTGTTTTGTGTTTGTCTTTTTGCTTTCTATTGAGTCTGTTTCTGCCTTGAAGCCAGTTATGCCAACAGATCTGAATGAAACAGCAGTGATTTTCACACTCCTGCGTTTGCTTCTGCCTTGCGCCAGTTGTGCCAGAAGTTTGAATGAAACGACAGTGCATTTCACCTGCTCTTTTGTGCCTTTAAGTCACTGTATTGACCTAAGTTTTTCAAAACTTTTCGAACAATTGTTGAAAACAAAGAGGAAGGAATTCCTCGGGATTTGCAAAAATTTGATCAATTGAGAGAAAGAGAGGCATGCTAAACCCTTAATGATTGAGATCATGTTTGTTAATGTGAGTACTGAGAAGGATCTTGGCTTGATCCAGATTGGTTCCGCACTGTCTTCAGCACGAGCGATTTGTTGCTTTCTTAAAAGATTTAAAAAAATGTTTTGCGCGGTCCTGTGAAGACCTGTGTGGAATCGCTCTTGAGATTGTGCAGCCTAGGATCGCTCTCAGCCTCGAAACTCGACCCCTCACTTTCAAACCCTAAACTGGGATTCAGAATGTTCAACGGTCAACCACAATGTGAGGCTCATGTGGCCGGATCAGAAGCAGCCCATGAACTAGGGGCGAGAATATCACATGTGATCAAAGGAAGCTTGCGAAGCTAGATCAAAAGCAGCCCTCGAACTAGGGGCAAAAAAAAAAAATGTCAGATGTGCTCGAAGAGTAAAAAATGAGTCTTTTCTGCAAAGAGTGAGTGACGTCATTGAGAATGAGTTATGGCATCAATGCGACATCGTTTTAGAGACGTCGTTTTAAATTAATTATTCTCCCAACTCTATGAAATGGAATATGTAAGAAGATGCATTAGCCATTGATGCCCCATATGAGAATTGTGTGTCTGACAATTCAAACAGATCGCTGTGCTATCATAATGTCTCAAGAAATACAATAAGCCGATCTTACAGATAATCTCCACGAAAATGAAGAGGGCAAGTTGGAAACCCAAATCATAGACGCGACATCAAACTTACTAGTATCCAATATACCAATAACAAATCCAAAGATAGGCGATGCGGTGTGGCAGAAACTCACATTCAAGTCTATGATAATTGACAAATGCAAGCTAAGCTACAGGCCACAGTGTCCGTTTAATTCTACCGCCCGCGCCGAAGTCGAAATACGAGACGCACGGTTACGAGCGGATGATCAATTACAGGCCCTCCAGTTACATGCCCAGTAGACATCACATATTTTGGAAACGCCTATGCTGCCGCAGATAAGAAAGCATGCCCATGGACAGCGTCACACATACCATTTTCAGACATAGGATGAACGGTTCTTCGACGTTACTTACGATCGGACTAATCGCCATTTCCATGCAAATGTACAAGGGGCCAACAACCATCAGAATGTGCTAGAATACATCTCCAAACACAGGGATTACATGGAATGGAGCGAATTCCGCGAGAGGGGCCATTGAGCTAATCAAAATAACAAAGAAAATATATATCGTGACGCACTTGCCGCCGGCACCAAGGACGAAGCATTGGCTATGGTAAGAAATGGCGATCCAAAATGTTATTGGCTAAATTATGACAAGTTGTCATCCAATTACGACAAAATTTCATATACTCCGCCATTGCCGTACGTTCATAAATTTTCAGATACAGTGTGGATCGTCCCAGCAGATATACAGCAATGGGTTGCAGAAAATATAAGGGACAAAGCCCAACGACCACACAGGCCCAAGAGCATTATAATTGAAGGCCCATCTAGGATTGGGAAAACATGTTGGGCCCGGTCTCTTGGGCCGCATAATTATTATTCTGGCCACATCCATTTGAGGGACCACAATGACGATGCTTTTTACAACATAATCGATGATGTGGCCCCACAATTTTTGAAACACTGGCGGGAATTTATTGGAGTGCAACGGGATTTTTTTTCAAATTGTAAATATGCCCGCCCAAAGAAAATAAAAGGCGGGATTCCAAGTATTATATTATGCAACCCCGGCACTGACTCTAGTTACAAAGATTTTTTGGAAAAAAATGAACACGCCGGGCTCAAAGCGTGGACGATCCGAAACGCAGAATTTTATACAGTCGACCAGCCCCTGTTCGCCAGAACCAATCAAGAAAAGACATCGCAATGAGAAGAAGAAGGCCCAACGCAGGAAGATATTCCACTATCAATGCGGCTGTTCGTTAATCCATACGAACGGATGTATCGAACCACATCCACTGGAGAGAGAGGATGCAGTCAGGGGTCTTCTACGACACTTTGACCAATCCGATGTAGTTCAGAGCCGTAGACATGTCCATGCCGGGGAATCCGGGGTTATACAAGATAGAATGCCTGTTGAACTACAACCTTCGGAAAGCACTGCAAGTCCGGACGTTCACTGCGACAATGTATACATGGCTGACATACAGTGGTCTCAAAAGCCTATCGGAGAATGTATTTTCCCGGCTTATTGCACGCATGATGACGAAGACATTATCCAGCTTTGGGATTATTAGCCCTGTAAATTATTGTCTTGCACTGACTATTGTACTCGACGAGCTTTCGTATTATGTAAAAGATTGGCGATGGGAAAATATTTATGTACATTTTAATGATTAAATAATAAAGATGTTAAGATATATTTAATCAATGTGATTATTGTTTGGATCATCAACAATAATATAATGGGCCCAATTACAATCTCCCAAATGAAAAATCATTAACAAGCCCAATTACAGTCTCCTAAATGAAGAGGCCCTTATAACATGAACAGGCCCAAAACACTACAATGATTTTTCATAGGCCCATTAAATTGCTCTATGAAAGAAGTGGACACTAAAATGGGCCTCCAAGTATTACAATATAATATAAATGGGCCGAAGATACAGCACATTTCAATAAATTATTTACATATTTTTTTTATTATACGGTCCAAACGTCCAAAACCAGAACGCATAGGGACATCGTCTTCATCAACGGTGACGTAACAGACATCAGCGGCAGAATGTGTGACTGCACATCGGTCCATAGTCTGCATGGATGGAGCCGTCGCCTGCGTTTCTAATTCGGAAACCGCTTTCAGACCGGCAAATAGAGCATCTTCTTGCCGCTGTAAGGCGTTGATGAGCCGGATTAAATTTTCGGCGTTGTTTTGGCCGACGACCAACAAGGACCAGCGCAGCAGTAAAAGATTCGGCTCGTATTTTAAAATCTTCCACCTAAATTGACCTAGATCGGACGGCTCCATTGCAAAATAACTAAAAATCCCCAATTATTTCGGCTTATATAATTTCCCGCTCGCGCTTGCCACCGTTTAATTTAAATTTCTTGTTTACGCTTGCCTTTTTAGATCTTTTAATCCTGGCTGCAGATCTGGGCGCGGAGCGGAGCCCCTAGACGACAACACGCCGGGAATTGCGAAAGGGAGCACCAATCGCGGGACGACACGTGGCGCGGGGGGGGGGAGCGTCCCAGGTAATATTAGTGGGACGCTCCTGGGAACCTATATAACTGACTCCCTCACTCTCTTATACCAGTAAAGTTTTTAGAGAGTGACTTGCGTCATCCGAGAGAGTAAGTGACGTCATGGAGAGAGAGTGAGTTATGGCATCAATGCGACGTCGTTTTGGAGTGCAAAACAAGAACATTTTCCTCACATATGCACAATGTTCTATACCCAAAGAGCGTTTGCTAGAGAAAATTAGAGAGCTGTTCACAAACAAACCACCAAATTATGTCAGGGTTGCACATGGATTACATGAGGATAGTCAACCACATCTCCATACTCTTGTCAAGATTCCATACCGTTTTCAGACACAGGATGAACAATTCTTCGACGTCACTCACGATCGGACTAATCGCCATTTCCATCCAAATGTACAAGGGGCCAACAACCATCAGAATGTGCTGGAATACATCTCCAAACACGGGGATTACACAGAATGGGGCGAATGCGACGCCGTTTTAGAGTGCAAAACAAGAACATTTTCCTCACATATGCACAATGTTCTATACCCAAAGAGCGTTTGCTGGAGAAAATTAGAGAGCTGTTCACAAACAAACCACCAAATTATGTGAGGGTTGCACATGAATTGCATGAGGATGGTCAACCACATCTCCATGCCCTTGTCCAGTTTCCATACCGTTTTCAGACACAGGATGAACGGTTCTTCGACGTTACTCACGATCGGACTAATCGCCATTTCCATCCAAATGTACAAGGGGCCAACAAGCATCAGAATGTGCTGGAATACATCTCCAAACACGGGGATTACACGGAATGGGGTGAATTCCGTGAGAGGGGCCGTTGCGCTAATCAAAATAACAAAGAAAATATATATCGTGACGCACTTGCCGCCGTCACCAAGGACGAAGCATTGGCTATGGTAAGAAATGGCGATCCAAAATGTTATTGGCTAAATTATGACAAGTTGTCATCCAATTACGATAAAATTTCATATACTCCGCATGAAAAATCATTAACAGGCCCAATTACAGTCTCCTAAATGAAGAGGCGCTTATAACATGAACAGGCCCAAAGCACTACAATGATTTTTCATAGGCCCATTAAATTGCTCTATGAAAGAAGTGGACACTAAAATGGGCCTCCAAGTATTACAATATAATATAAATGGGCCGAAGTTACAGCACATTTCAATAAATTATTTACACATTTGTTTTTATTATACGGTCCAAACGTCCAGAACCAGAACGCATAGGGACATCGTCTTCATCAACGGTGACGTAACGGACATCAGCGGCAGAATGTGTGTCTGCACATCGGTCCATAGTCTGCATGGATGGATCCGTCTCCTGGGTTTCTAATTCGGAAGCCGCTTTCAGACTGGCGAATAGCGCATCTTCTTACCGCTGTAAGGCATTGATGAGCCGGATTAAATTTTCGGCGTTGTTTTCGCCGACGACCAACAAGGAGCAGTGCAGCAGTAAAAGATCCGGCTCGTATTTTAAAATCAACCGCCTAAATTGACCTAGTTCGGACGGCTCCATTGCAAAATAATTAAAAATCCCCAATTATTTTGGCCTATATAATTTCCCGCTCGCGCTTGCCACCGTTTAATTTAAATTTCCCACTTGCGCTTGCCTTTTTAGATCTTTTAATCCTGGCCGCAGATCTGGGCGCGGAGCGGAGCCCCTAGACGACAACACGCCGCGAATTGCGGAAGGGAGCACCAATCGGGGGACGACACGTGGCACGGCGGGAGCGTCCCAGGTAATATTAGTGGGACGCTCCTGGGAACCTATATAACTGACTCCCTCACTCTCTTATACCAGTAAAGTTTTTAGGGAGTGACTTGCGTCATCCGAGAGAGTAAGTGACGTCATAGAGAGTGAGTTATGGCATCAATGCGACGCCGTTTTAGAGTGCAAAACAAGAACATTTTCCTCACATATGCACAATGTTCTATACCCAAAGAGCGTTTGCTAGAGAAAATTAGAGAGTTGTTCACAAACAGACCACTAAATTATGTGAGGGTTGCACATGAATTACATGAGGACGGTCAACCACATCTCCATGCTCTTGTCCAGTTTCCATACCGTTTTCAGACACAGGATGAACGGTTCTTCGACGTTACTCATGATCGGACTAATCGCCATTTCCATCCAAATGTACAACGGGCCAACAACCATCAGAATGTGCTGGAATACATCTCCAAACACGGGGATTACATGGAATGGGGCGAATTCCGTGAGAGGGGCCGCTGCGATAATCAAAATAACAAAGAAAATATATATCGTGACGCACTTGCCGCCGTCACCAAGGACGAAGCATTGGCTATGGTACGAAATGGCGATCCAAAATGTTATTGGCTAAATTATGACAAGTTGTCATCCAATTGCGACAAAATTTGATATACTCCGCCATTGCCGTATGTTCATCAATTTTCAGATACAGTGTGGATCGTCCCAGCAGATATACAACAATAGGTTGCAGAAAATATAAGGGACGAAGCCCAACGACCACACAGACCCAAGAGCATTATAATTGAAGGCCCATCTAGGATTTGGGAAAACATGTTGGGCCCGGTCTCTTGGGCCGCATAATTATTATCCTGGCCATATCGATTTGAGGGACCACAATGACGATGCTTTTTACAACATAATCGATGATGTGGCCCCACAATTTTTGAAACACTAGCGGGAATTTATTGGAGCGCAACGGGATTTTTTTTCGAATTGTAAATATGCTCGCCCAAAGAAAATAAAAGGTGGGATTCCAAGTATTATATTATGCAACCTCGGCGCTGACTCTAGTTACAAAGATTTTTTGGAAAAAAATGAACACGCCGGGCTCAAAGCGTAGATGATCCGAAACGCAGAATTTTATACAGTCGACCAGCCCCTATTCGCCAGAACCAATCAAGAAGAGAAATCGCAATGAGAAGAAGAAGGCCCAACGCAGGAAGATATTCCACTTCCAATGCGGCTGTTCGTTGTTCCATACAAACGGATGTATCGAACCACATCCACTGGAGAGAGAGGATGCAGTCTGGGGTCTTCTACGACCTTTTGACCAATCCGATGTGGTTCAGAGCCGTAGACATGTCCATGCCGAGGAATCAGGGGGTATACAAGATAGAATGCCTGTTCAACTACAACCTCCGGAAAGCACTGCAAGTCCGGACGTTCACTGCGACAATGTATACATGGCTGACATACAGTGGTCTCAAATGCCTATCGGAGAATGTATTTTCCCGGCATATTGTACGCAGGATGACGAAGACATTATCCAGCTTTGGGATTATTAGCCCTGTAAATTATTGTCTTGCACTGACTATTGTACTCGACGAGCTTTCGTATTATGTAAAAGATTGGCGATGGGGAAATATTTATGTACATTTTAATGATTAAATAATAAAGATGTTAAGATATATTTAATCAATGTGATTATTGTTTGGATCATCAACAATAATATAATGGGCCCAATTACAATCTCCCAAATGAAAAATCATTAACAGGCCCAATTACAGTCTCGTAAACGAAGAGGCCCTGATAACATGAACAGGCCCAAAGCACAATAATGATTTTTCATAGGCCCATTAAATTGCTCTATGAAAGAAGTGGACACTAAAATGGGCCTCCAAGTATTACAGTATAATATAAATGGGCCGAAGATACAGCACATTTCAATAAATTATTTACACATTTTTTTTTATTATACGGTCCAAATGTCCAGAACTAGGACGCACAGGGACATCGTCTTCATCAACGGTGACGTAACAGACATCAGCGGCAGAATATGTGTCTGCACATCGGTCCATAGTTTGCATGGATGGAGCCGTCGCCTGGGTTTCTAATTCGGAAACCGCTTTCAGACCGGCAAATAGAGCATCTTCTTGCTGCTATAAGGCGCTGATGAGCCGGATTAAATTTTTGATGTTGTTTTCGCATACGACCAACAAGGACCAGTGCAGCAGTAAAAGATCTGGCTCGTATTTTAAAATCAACCGCCTAAAGTGACCTAGATCGGACGGCTCCATTGCAAAATAATTAAAAATCCCCAATTATTTTGGCTTATATAATTTCCTGCTCGCGCTTGCCACCGTTTAATTTAAATTTCCCGCTTGTGCTTGCCTTTTTAGATCTTTTAATCCTGGCCGCAGATCTGGGCGCGGAGCGGAGCCCCTAGACGACAACACGCCGCGAATTGCGGAAGGGAGCACCAATCATGGGACGACACGTGGCGCGGGGGGGGAGCGTCCCAGGTAATATTAGTGGGACGCTCCTGGGAACCTATATGACTGACTCCCTCACTCTCTTATACCAGTAAAGTTTTTAGGGAGTGACTTGCGTCATCCGAGAGAGTAAGTGACGTCATAGAGAGTGAGTTATGGCATCAATGCGACGCCGTTTTAGAGTGCAAAACAAGAACATTTTCCTCACATATGTACAATGTTCTATACCTAAAGAGCGTTTGCTAGAAAAAATTAGAGAGCTGTTCACAAACAGACCACCAAACTATGTGAGGGTTGCACATGAATTACATGTGGACGGTCAACCACATCTCCATGCTCTTGTCCAGTTTCCATACCGTTTTCAGACACAGGATGAACGGTTCTTCGACGTTACTCACGATTGGACTAATCGCCATTTCCATCCAAATGTACAAGGGGCCAACAACCATCAGAATGTTCTGGAATACATCTCCAAACACGAGGATTACACGGAATGGGGTGAATTCCGTGAGAGGGGCCGCTGCGCTAATCAAAATAACAAAAGAAAATATATATCGTGACGCACTTGCCGCCGGCACCAAGGACGAAATCATTGGTTATGGCGCATAATCGATTTGAGGGACCACAATGACGATGCTTTTTACAACATAATCGATGATGTGGCCCACAATTTTTGAAACACTTGGCCGGAATTTATTGGAGCGCAACGGGATTTTTTTTTCAAATTGTAAATATGCCCGCCCGAAAGAAAATAAAAGGCGGGATTCTACGTTATACAGAACATGGTTTTTCGAAATAGCATCTGTTCATGTTGACCCCTGTCACGGTCAACATATTACGCCTATAAAATAAAATCGATGTGATGCATTTAATGGCGGGGTTCCATCATCGATTATGGCAACTACTTTCCGTTTTTCGCAACGACGTCCATATACCGCCAGAACTAAATTGAATTTTAGTCGCCGTTGACAACATCCAGCAGATCTAGTGTTTCTGGTCGAAGTTATTTAAAATACGAAAACATAGTTATTACAAAAAAAAAAAAAACCGATTCACGTCTAAATCGTTGTGTGATTCCATCTGGAGGATTGACGATTTTCTCCCGTATGATGAGCCTCATTTTTTCTATTTCAATTTTGCCGGAGGTTGGTACTGAAAGGGATGAACGACTATCCCCGAAAATTGAAGTTTGTTTGGGCCGGGTTGCATAATATAATACTTGGAATCCCGTCTTTTATTTTCTTGTGGGCGGGCATATTTACAATTTGAAAAAAAATCCCATTGCGGTCCAATAAATTCCCGCCAGTGTTTCAAAAATTGTGGGCCACATCATCGATTATGTTGTAAAAAGCATCGTCATTGTGGTCCCTCAAATCGATGTGGCCAGAATAATAATTATGCGGCCCTAGAGACCGGGCCCAACATGTTTTCTCAATCCTAGATGGGCCTTCAATTATAAATAATGCTCTTGGGCCTGTGTGGTCGTTGGGCTTCGTCCCTTATATTTTCTGCAACCCATTGTTGTATATCTGCTGGGACGATCCACACTGTATCTGAAAATTGATGAACATACGGCAATGGCGGAGTATATGAAATTTTGTCGTAATTGGATGACAACTTGTCATAATTTAGCCAATAACATTTTGGATCGCCATTTCTTACCATAGCCAATGCTTCGTCCTTGGTGTCGGCGGCAAGTGCGTCACAATATATATTTTCTTTGTTATTTTGATTATCGCAGCGGCCCCTCTCACGGAATTCGCCCCATTCCGTGTAATCCCCAGGTTTGGATATGTATTCCAGCACATTCTGATGGTTGTTGGCCCCTTGTACATTTGGATGGAAATGACGATTAGTCCGATCGTGAGTAACGTCGAAGAACCGTTCATCCTGTGTCTGAAAACGGTATGGAAACTGGACAAGAGCATGGAGATATGGTTGACCGTCCTCATGTAATTCATGTGCAATCCTCACATAATTTGGTGGTCTGTTTGTGAACAGCTCTCTAATTTTGTCTAGCAAACGCTCTTTGGGTATAGAACATTGTGCATATGTGAGGAAAATGTTCTTGTTTTGCACTCTAAAACGGCGTCGCATTGATGCCATAACTCACTCCCTATGACGTCACTTACTCTTTCGGATGACGCAAGTCACTCGCTAAAAACTTTACTGGTATAAGAGAGTGAGGGAGTGACTTATATAGGTTCCCAGGAGCGTCCCATTAATATTACCTGGGACACTCCCTCCGCGCCACGTGTCGTCCCCCGATTGGTGCTCCCTTCCGCAATTCGCGGCGTGTTGTCATCTAGGGGCTCCGCTCCGCGCCTAGATCTGCGCCTAGGATTAAAAGATCTAAAAAGGCAAGCGCAAGCAGGAAATTTAAATGAAACGGTGGCAAGCGTGAGCGGGAAATTATATAAGCCAAAATAATTGGGGATTTTTAATTATTTTGCAATGGAGCCGTCCGATCTAGGTCAATTTAGGCGGTTGATTTTAAAATACGAGCCGGATCTTTTATTGCTGCACTGGTCCTTGTTGGTCGTCGGCGAAAACAACGCCAAAAATTTAATCCAGCTCATCAACGCCTTACAGCGGCAAGAAGATGCTCTATTCACCGGTCTGAAAGCGATTTCCGAATTAGAAACCCAAGCGACGGTTCCATCCATGCAGACTATGGACCAATGTGCACATTCTGCCACTGATGTCTGTTACGTCACCGTTGATGAAGACGATGTCCCTGTGTGTTCTGGTTCTGGACGTTTGGACCGTATAATAAAAAAAAATGTGTAAATAATTTATTGAAATGTGCTGTATCTTCGGCCCGTTTATATTATACTGTAATACTTGGAGGCCCATTTTAGTGTCCACTTCTTTCATAGAGCAATTTAATGGGCCTATGAAAAATCATTGTAGTGCTTTGGGCTTGTTCATGTTATAAGGGCCTCTTCATTTAGGAGACTATAATTGGGCCTGTTAATGATTTTTCATTTGGGAGATTGTAATTGGGCCCATTATATTATTGTTGATGATCAAAACAATAATCACATTGATTAAATATATTTTGACATCTTTATTATTTAATCATTGAAATGTACATAAATATTTTCCCATCGCCAATCTTTCACATAATACGAAAGCTCGTCGAGTACAATAGTCAGTGCGAGACAATAATTACAGGGCTAATAATCCTAAAGCTGGATAATGTCTTCATCATCCTGCGTGCAATAAGCCGGGAAAATACATTCTCCGATAGGCTTTTGAGACCACTGTATGTCAGCCATGTGTACATTGTCGCAGTGAATGTTCGGACTTGCAATGCTTTCCGGAGGTTGTAGTTGAACAGGCATTCTATCTTGTATACCTGCTGATTCCCCGGCATGGACATGTCTACGGCTCTGAACCACATTGGATTGGTCAAAGTGTCGTAGAAGACCCTTGAGTGCATCCTCTCTCTCCAGTGGATTTGGTTCAGATGCTATTTTAAAAACCATGTTCCTGTATAACGTATGGCCCAGAATAATAACAAATCACAAACGATGCAAAAAAAAAACAAATCGTGGGCCATATGTATGTTAACTATTTCAAATTTCCGCATGCGCTTCCCTTTAAATTTAAATTTCCCGCTTGCGCTTGCCTTTTTAGATTTTTAATCCTGGCCACAGATCTGGGCGCGGAGCAGAGCCCCTAGACGACAACACGTCGCAAATTGCAGAAGGGAGCACCAATCGGGGGACAACACGTGGCACCGGGGGGGGAGCATCCCAGGTAATATTAGTGGGACGCTTCTGGGCACCTATATAACTCACTCCCTCACTCTCTAAGACCAGTAAAGTTTTTAGAGAGTGACTTGCGTCATCCGAGAGAGTGAGTGACGTCATTGAGAGTGAGTTATGGCATCAATGCGACATCATTTTAGAGACGTCGTTTTAAATTAATTATTCTCCCAACTCTATGAAATGGAATATATAAGAAGATGCATTAGCCATTGATGCCCCATATGAGAATTGTGTGTCTGACAATTCTAACAGATCGCTGCGCTATCATAATGTCTCAAGAAATACAACAAGCCGATCTTACAGATAATCTCCACGAAAATGAAGAGGGCGAGTTGGAAACCCAAATCATAGACGCGACATCAAACTTACCAGTATCCAATATACCAATAACAAATCCAAAGATAGGCGATACGGTGTGGCAGAAACTCACATTCAAGTCCATGATAATTGACAAATGCAAGCTAAGCTACAGGCTACAGTGTCCGTTTAATTCTACGGGTCGCGTCGAAGTCGAAATACGAGACACACGGTTACGAGCGGATGATCAATTACAGGCCCGCTTTCCATTTCCAGTTACATGCCCAGTAGACATCACATATTTTGGAAACGCATATGCTGCCGTAGATAAGAAAGAATTCCCATGGATAGCGTCGTACAAATTGCTGCAAACAAACATCAACGATGATGTGAAATATTGCAAAATGAAAGCCACATTGGCTTTCCAAACATTATCATTCCTAGATGAAATTACTTATCGGCCGTCATTAATAACTGTTTTGTCCAAGGTATTCAACAACAACCACGTGGATATTCGGCACGTGAAGCGCAGCGTGACAAAGGCAAGACTAACACGCTACAATTCCGAATCACGTTTTCAATCCACAATGACATTGTCAGCACCGATGGGCCAATACGGTTCTTCAGCTCAAAGAATAATGGCGGCACGAATGTCAGCAAGTTCAATTCGAGATGGGCCTGAATCATTCAGTCGGTGCGACATAATTTTGCCGACCCACGGCCCATCATTAATCAACACTGGGTCAAATAATCAGCCTAGCGACCCAGTTGACATAGGCCCATCAATAAGCGAGGCCGGATCCAATAACTTGGAATCATCAGGACTCACTACGGACAAGGTGTCTAAATTAATAGGAGAAGCTGTAAAAGCCACTGTGGAAAGATCCACATCAGCCCAGAAAGCAAATGTACAATGGAGACAATTGTAAAATAATTTGTAATAAATAATTGAAATAATAAGAAATTATTTTACTAGTAACAATATTTCAATCTACAATTCAAATGCGCCCTTACAATCGATTTTGTGCGACATTCCCACACAAAATAACAAATAATTGCGTTTTTTACAATATTATCGTACGCGCCGCTCAGTTGACCTAAACTATCTCGGAATTCGGATACAACATTCTTTCCGATGTTGATAAATGTTTTAACGCCTTGACGGCTAAAAACTGGATATTCATTCAATTGCGGCGGCATTACAACGGGGACACACCGCAATACAACAAAACGGTCTATTTCTGTGCCCCTGACCATACAACCAGTTCGTGGGTCACCACTGGACCACAGAAAGACATCTTCAAACTTAGGCATATACGCAGGATTAGGAAAACGGTCCAACACAATGACAAATTCACATTGGCCATTGTCAAGTATACCAGATGGATCAATGTCCACAGTTTGTTCTACAGTCTGAGTAGGGGCATCACGCATGTCGCTTTCGAGGCCAGGTGTATCCGCAGCAACTTCGGAGAGACCATCAGATCGACGTAAAACTACACCCTGGATGTAGAGCCCTAACAACTTCAATTTTCAGGATAGTTGTTCATCCCTTTCAGTACCAACCTCCGGCAAAGAGAAATGGAAAAAATGAGGCTCATCATACGGGAGAAAATCGTCAATCCTCCAGATGGAATCACACAACGAGGCCCTTACAACATGAACAGGCCCAAAGCACTACAATGATTTTTCATAGGCCCATTAAATTGCTCTATGAAAGAAGTGGACACTAAAATGGGCCTCCCAGTATTACAGTATAATATAAATGGGCCGAAGATACAGCACATTTCTATAAATTATTTACACATTTTTTTTTTATTATACGGTCCAAACGTCCAGAACCAGAACGCACAGGGACATCGTCTTCATCAACGGTGACGTAACAGACATCAGCGGCAGAATGTGCACATTGGTCCATAGTTTGCATGGATGGAGCCGTCGCTTGGGTTTCTCATTCAGAAACCGCTTTCAGACTGGTGAATAGAGCATCTTCTTGCCACTGTAAGGCGTTGATGAGCTGGATTAAATTTTCGGCGTTGTTTTCGCCGACGACCAACAAGGACCAGTGCAGCAATAAAAGATCCGGCTCGTATTTTAAAATCAACCTCCTAAATTGACCTAGATTGGACGGCTCCATTGCAAAATAATTAAAAATCCCCAATTATTTTGGCTTATATAATTTCCCACTCACGCTTTCCACCGTTTAATTTAAATTTCCCGCTTGCGCTTGCCTTTTTAGATCTTTTAATCCTGGCCGCAGATTTGGGCGCGGAGCGGAGCCCCTAGACGACAACACGCCGCGAATTGCGGAAGGGAGCACCAATCGGGGGACGACACGTGGCGCGGGGGGGAGCTTCCCAGGTAATATTAGTGGGACTCTCCTAGGAACCTATATAACTCACTCCCTCACTCTCTTATACCAGTAAAGTTTTTAGAGAGTGACTTGCGTTATCCGAGAGAGTAAGTGACGTCATAGAGAGTGAGTTATGGCATCAATGCGACGCCGTTTTAGAGTGCAAAACAAGAACATTTTCCTCACATATGCACAATGTTCTATACCCAAAGAGCGTTTGCTAGAGAAAATTAGAGAGCTGTTCACAAACAGATCACCAAACTATATGAGGATTGCACATGAATTACATGAGGACGGTCAACCACATCTCCATGCGCTTGTCCAGTTTCCATACCATTTTCAGACACAGGATGAACGGTTTTTCGACGTTACTCACGATCGGACTAATCGCCATTTCCATCCAAATGTACAAGGGGCCAACAACCATCAGAATGTGCTGGAATACATCTCCAAACACGAGGATTACACGGAATGGGGCGAATTCCATGAGAGGGGCCGTTGCGCTAATCAAAATAACAAAGAAAATATATATCGTGACGCACTTGCCGCCGGCACCAAGGACGAAGCATTGGCTATGGTAAGAAATGGCGATCCAAAACGTTATTGGCTAAATTATGACAAGTTGTCATCCAATTGCGACAAAATTTCATATGCTCCGCCATTGCCGTATGTTCATCAATTTTCAGATACAGTGTGGATCGTCCCAGCAGATATACAACAATGGGTTGCAGAAAATATAAGGGAGGAAGCCCAACGACCATACAGGCCCAAGAGCATTTAAATTGAAGGCCCATCTAGGATTGGGAAAAACATGTTGGGCCCGGTCTCTTGGGCCGCATAATTATTATTCTGGCCACATCCATTTGAGGGACCACAATGACGATGCTTTTTACAACATAATCGATGATGTGGCCCCACAATTTTTGAAGCACTGGCAGGAATTTATTGGAGCACAACGGGATTTTTTTTCAACTTGTAAATATGCCCGGCCAAAGAAAATAAAAGGCGGGATTCCAAGTATTATATTATGCAACCCCGGCGCTGACTCTAGTTACAAAGATTTTTTGGAAAAAAATGAACACGCCGAGCTCAAAGCGTGGACGATCCAAAACGCAAAGTTTTATACAGTCTACCAGCCCTTGTTTGCCAAAACCAATCAAGAAGAGACATCGCAATGAGAAGAAGAAGGCCCAACGCAGGAAGATGTTCCACTTCCAATGCGGCTATTCGTTATTCCATACGAACGGATGTATCGAACCACATCCACTGGAGAGAGAGGATGCAGTCAGGGGTCTTCTAAGACACTTTGACCAATCCGATGTGGTTCAGAGCCGTAGACATGTCCATGCCGGGGAATCAGGGGGTATACAAGATAGAATGCCTGTACAACTACAACCTCCGGAAAGCACTGTAAGTCCGGACGTTCACTGCGACAATGTATACATGGCTGACATACAGTGGTCTCAAAAGCCTATCGGAGAATGTATTTTCCCGGCTTATTGCACGCAGGATGACGAAGACATTATCCAGCTTTGGGATTATTAGCCCTGTAAATTATTGTCTTGCACTGACTATTGTACTCGACGAACTTTCATATTATGTAAAAGATTGGCGATGGGAAAATATTTATGTACATTTTAATGATTAAATAATAAAGATGTTAAGATATATTTAGTCAATGTGATTATTGTTTGGATCATCAACAATAATATAATGGACCCAATTACAATCTCCCAAATGAAAAATCATTAACAAGCCCAATTACAGTCTCCTAAATGAAGAGGCCCTTATAACATGAACAGGCCCAAAGCACTACAATGATTTTTCATAGGCCCATTAAATTGCTCTATGAAAGAAGTGGACACTAAAATGGGCCTCCAAGTATTACAGTATAATATAAATGGGCCGAAGATACAGCACATTTCAATAAATTATTTACACATTTTTTTTTATTATACGGTCCAAACGTCCAGAACCAGAACGCACAGGGACATCGTCTTCATCAACGGTGACGTAACAGACATCAGCGGCAGAATGTGTGTCTGCACATCGGTCCATAGTCTGCATGGATGGAGTCGTCGCCTGGGTTTCTAATTCGGAAACCGCTTTCAGACCGGCGAATAGAGCATCTTCTTGCCGCTGTAAGGCGTTGATGAGCCGTATTAAATTTTCGGCGCTGTTTTCGCCAACGACCAACAAGGACCATTGCAGCAGTAAAAGATCCGGCTCGTATTTTAAATTTAACCACCTAAATTGACCTAGATCAGATGGCTCCATTGCAAAATAATTAAAAATCCCCAATTATTTTGGCTTATATAATTTCCCGCTCGCGCTTACCACCGTTTAATTTAAATTTCCCGCTTGCGCTTGCCTTTTTAGATCTTTTAATCTTGGCCGCAGATTTGGGCGCGGAGTAGAGCCCCTAGACGACAGCACGCCGCATTGCAAAATAACGAACAGCTGCAGGCATAATTGGGGATTTTTAATTATTTTGCAATGGAGCCATCCGATCTAGGTCAATTTAGGCGGTTGATTTTAAAATACGAGCTGGATCTTTTACTGCTGCACTGGTCCTTGTTGGTCGTCGGCGAAAATAACGCCGAAAATTTAATCCGGCTCATCAACGCCTTACAGCGGCAAGAAGATGCTCTATTTGCCGGTCTGAAAGCGGTTTCCGAATTAGAAACCCAGGCGACGGCTCCATCCATGCAGACTATGGACCAATGTGCAGACACACATTCTGCCGCTGATGTCTGTTACGTCACTGTTGATGAAGACGATGTCCCTGTGCGTTCTGGTTCTGGACGTTTGGACCGTATAATAAAAAAAATGTGTAAATAATTTATTGAAATGTGCTGTATCTTCGGCCCATTTATATTATACTGTAATACTTGGAGGCCCATTTTAGTGTCCACTTCTTTCATAGAACAGTTTAATGGGCCTATGAAAAATCATTGTAGTGCTTTGGGCCTGTTCATGTTATAAGGGCCTCTTCATTTAGGAGACTATAATTAGGCCTGTTAATGATTTTTCATTCGGGAGATTGTAATTGGGCCCATTATATTATTGTTGATGATCCAAACAATAATCACATTGATTAAATATATCTTAACATCTTTATTATTTAATCATTAAAATGTACATAAATATTTTCCCATCGCCAATCTTTTACATAATACGAAAGCTCGTCGAGTACAATAGTCAGTGCAAGACAATAATTTACAGGGCTAATAATCCCAAAGCTGGATAATGTCTTCGTCATCCTGCATGCAATAAGCCGGGAAAATACATTCTCTAATAGGCTTTTGAGACCACTGTATGTCAGCCATGTATACATTGTCGCAGTGAACGTCCGGACTTGCAGTGCTTTCCGGAGGTTGTAGTTGAACAGGCATTCTATCTTGTATACCCCCTGATTCCCCGGCATGGACATGTCTACGGCTCTGAACCACATCAGATTGGTCAAAGTGTAGTAGAAGTCCCCTAACTACATCCTCTCTCTCCAGTGGATGTGGTTCTATACATCCGTTCATATGGAATAACGAACAGCTACATTGGAAGTGGAATATCTTCCTACGTTGGTCCTTCTTTGTCTCATTGTGATGTCTGTTCTTGATTGGTTCTGGCGAACAGGGGCTAGTCGACTGTATAAAATTCTGCGTTTCGGATCGTCCACGCTTTGAGCCCGGCGTGTTCATTTTTTTCCAAAAAATCTTTGTAACTAGAGTCAACGCCGGGGTTGTATAATATAATACTTGGAATCCCGCCTTTTATTTTCTTTGGGCGGGCATATTTACAATTTGAAAAAAAATCCCGTTGTGCTCCAATAAATTCCCGCCAGTGTTTCAGAAATTGTGGGGCCACATCATCGATTATGTTGTAAAAAGCATCGTCATTGTGGTCCCTCAAATCGATGTGGCCAGAATAATAATTATGCGGCCCAAGAGACCGGGCCCAACATGCTTTCCCAATCCTAGATAGGCCTTCAATTATAATGCTCTTGGGCCAGTGTGGTCGTTGTGCTTTGTCCCTTATATTTTCTGCAACCTATTGCTGTATATCTGCTGGGACGATCCACACTGTATCTGAAAATTGATGAACATACGGCAATGGCGGAGTATATGAAATTTTGTCGTAATTGGATGACAACTTGTCATAATTTAGCCAATAACATTTTGGATCACCATTTCTTACCATAGCCAGTGCTTCGTCCTTGGTGTCGGCGGCAAGTGCGTCACGGTATATATTTTCTTTGTTATTTTGATTATCGCAGCGGCCCCTCTCACGAAATTCGCCCCATTCCGTGTAATCCCCGTGTTTGGAGATGTATTCCAGCACATTCTGATGGTTGTTGGCCCCTTGTACATTTGGATGGAAATGGCAATTAGTCCGATCGTGAGTAACGTCGAAGAACCGTTCATCCTGTGTCTGAAAATGGTATGGAAATTTGACAAGAGCATGGAGATATGGTTGACCGTCCTCATGTAATTCATGTCCAACCCTCACATAATTTGGTGGTCTGTTTGTGAACAGCTTTCTAATTTTCTCTAGCAAACGCTCTTTGGGTATAGAACATTGTGCATATGTGAGGAAAACACTTTTCGAACAATGTGTTGAAAACAAAGAGAAAGGAATTCCTCGAGATTTGCAAAAATTTGATCAATTGAGAGAAAGAGAGGCATGCTAAACCCTTAATGATTGAGATCATGTTTGTTAATGTGAGTACTGAGAAGGATCCTGGCTTGATCCAGATTGGTTCCGCACTGTTTTCAGCACGAGCGATTTGTCGCTTGCTTAAAAGATTTCAAAAAATGTTTTGCGCAGTCCTGCGAAGACCTGTGTGGAATCGCTCTTGAGATTGTGCAGCCTAGGATCGCTCTCAGCCTCGAAACTCGACCTCTCACTTTCAAACCTTGAACTGGGATTCAGAATGTTCAACGGTCAACCACAATGTGAGGCCCGTGTGGCTGGATTAGAAGCAGCCCATGAAGTAGGGGCGAGAATATCATATGTGATCAAAAGAAGCTTGCGAAGCTAGATCAAAAGTAGCCCTCGAACTAGGGGAAAAAAAAAATGTCAGATGTGCTCGAAGAGTCAAAGATGAGTCTTTTTAGCAAACCAAGGAAGACTTGCAAGAATGCCAAATCCCAAAAGGGGGAAAGAAGAAAGTATTGCTGAAGGACAACCAAGTTCCTATCCACAACACTGGGGGAAAATTCACCCTCCATTGGATGGACTTCTGCATCGTCAGCGAACAGCAGCCATTCTCCTAGATTTTGATGGCTTCGAGATCCTAAAACCATTTGACATGGACAAAGCTACACTTTTACCCTTGAGAGGCTCGCTGGGCCGAAAACCCGGAAGGGCGACCCAGGCAAAAGTTAGAGCGAGAAAAAGATGAAAAAGAAAAAAAAAAGAAAAATGCAAAGAATGAAAAAAAAGAAAAGAAGAGAAAAATGAAGAAAATGAAAAGAAAAGATGAAAAAGAAAAGAAATGAAAAGAATTGAAAAGAAGAGAAGAACAAAGCTCGCAAGGTTGAAAACCCAGAAAGGGCGGCCTTGGCAAAAGTTAAAGTGTAAAAGGAGAGGTTAACTACCCGAGTGTACCTTACCCCGAACTACGTAAGGCTTGATTCCCATCTTTGGGATACATAGGCAACTTCATTCTGAAGTCCAGCCGTAAAACACTTCAAATTTGACTGTGTCCATGTAATGGTTCTGATCATCTTTGTCTCCTCTATATCCGAAAGTTTGGTGGTAAGGACTGGTTGCCACGTGCTGCGGCGCTATTCAAACAAGGGGCAACTTTCCGTTGCCATACAGTACGCCGCAGTGCCATTTCAACAAGGGGCAACTTTCCGTTGCCGCGCAGTGCCATTTCAACAAGGGGCAATTTTCCATTGTTATGGATCTGAGGTTGTGCATCTCAAAAGTAAGTTCTGTACTCGTTGAGCAGTGGCTGTTTGTCAAAACAATTTTTTAGAATTTTTACTAAGGTTGACTAATTCTCTCGAAAATTATCCCATTTTTTTCAAAACTGGACCACATCTTGGACCCAAAAAAAGGAAAATTTTCAGTGCTCATAGCCTGACTTGCATGATTTTAAATCAGAAAATTGAACAAGCATGTTAATCTAACTCTAATGTTAGTCAAAACTGTTTTAGTAGAAAGCAAAAACAAAAAATGGTCAAAATGATGAACTAGGGGCACAGTTGAGTCAGGCTTCCTGTCTTTTCCCCGTTGTTAATGCATTTGCCAGAAAGGGCACCATACTTGCCAAGAAGGGCACAGTGGAAGCTAACAGAAAAGGGCTGAAAGCTCTCTCATCCTCCGAGCAACGAGGTATCAAACCAAGTGCGAAGCACAAACTGGAATGGATTAAGATATTCCCATTCCCTCATCTGGGCAGATCTGATCATGTCTAAACTCCCCAGCAGAGCATCGTCCACCGATGTCAGCTGTAGATTTGCTACACACCCAGTTGTAGCGCAGCCCCTCTGTGGGAGAAACTCACTGTTGTGAACAAGAAGAAAAATCTAGCGGAATGCTAGGGGGCAAGAGCCCACAACTTTCTGTTTATCTATCAACTACTCAGGAGAGGGATAAAAAAATGAGAGATTGAAGAATAGAGAGATGTGCGCTGAGAGAAAAAGTGAGGAAAATGGGTTTTTTTTTTTTTTCCAGAAAAACAGAGCCTGAGGGCCGAGTGATGTGAGAATCACAAATGAGGAAGGGCGGGAAACAATACCCAGAGAAACTGGCTCCTCGTGCACCGAGAGGTCTCTTGCCTTTGTAACACATCCGAGTGTTGTGTTTGTGTCTTTGTTTGTCTCGATTCTTGTTTTGAGTCGCTTTGAGTGTTTCTCGATGTGTTTAAGTTGTTTACCTCTTGTTTTTCTTTGTTGAGTCGTTATGCGCTGTGTTCAGTTGTAGGCTCAATACCTGGTTGAGAACTCATTTCTTAATTTCAAAAAAAAAATCGTTTTGTGCTCCGAGTGCCGTGTCATTCTCCACATTTGTGCAAAACAAGATTCTTTCTTTCATAAACCGCAAGGGTTCAACCCAGGTCATGAGAGAATAGTAGAACAAGGACCCATCTGAAGCTATATAGGTTCCGGGCTGCCAAGCAAGAGAAAAGAGGGAAATTTTGGAGCATCTTAGCATGTTTCAACTTCAGCAAATTCTGAGACTGCATTCCAGGTGCATCTTGTCAGGCCTCGCATTTCTCTGGAGTATGAGTGTATCTTGACCCCAAGCTTAAGCCTGCTTCAAGTCAGAATGGCAGTCCAAGCAGCACATGTGGTTTTAACATGCAGATGTTATCTCTTGCCAATATAAACAGGGTGTACCCTTTTTGAGTTGAGTGTGTTGCAAAGCCCTTTGAGAGATAAATCAGAGGCACTAGAGTACATGTTTGATGCCCCTCTATTGCATAGAATGTGCACTTTTATATACACTTCTGTTGCATGCGTGCCACGCATCGTTATGATTCATGCATAGAATATGTTTGCTTTCGATTCTGCATAGAATATGCTTTGCTTTCACTATTGCATAGAATATGCTTTCCATGTTGCATAGAAAATGCCCCCTTACTTGCACAGAAGATACATTTTATCACACTTCTTTTGTGCACCTTCCTCACACTTTCTGGTGCATTGTATCTCTCTCGCACTGTCTTGTGCACTCGCGTTGTCTAGCGCATCGCACTATCTTGTGCATTCGCACTGTCTTGTGCACTCGCGTTGTCTAACGCATCGCGCTGTCTAGCGCATCGCACTATCTTGTGCATTCACACTGTCTTGTGCACTCGCATTGTCTAACGCATCGCGCTGTCTAGCGTATCGCACTATCTTGTGCATTCGCAATGTCTTGTGCACTCGCGTTGTCTAACGCATCGCGCTCTCTTGCGTATCGCACTGTTTTGTGCACCTTACATTGCATTGCATCATTCACGCTATTTTGCGCACCTCAATCGCACTGTTTTGTGCATTGCATTTCAATCGCGCTATTTTGCGTACCTCAATCGCACTGTTTTGTGCACCTTACTTGCATCGTGCATGCATATTATCACGCTATTTTGCGCATCGCGCTATCTTGCGCACCTCATCTGCACTTGTTAGTGCATTGCATCGCCATTCACGCTGTTTTGCGCATCGCACTATTTTGTGCATTACATTGTTTTATTTGCGCTATCTTGCGCATCCCACCTGCACTTGCATCGTATTGTATTACATTCACGCTGTCCTGCGCAGTCTACCTGCACTTGTTAGTGCATTGCGTTGTTACACACTTTAACCTGCATAGTTGTACATTCCAATAACTTGCATTGCCATGCATTTCCTTACACGCATTATCATGCATACCACCTGCATTGTCATGCACTTTTCACTTGCGTCGACACGCATGTTTCGCATACCACCTGCATTGTCATGCATTCTTCACTTCCGTCGACACGCATGTTTCTCCTCCACCTGCATTGTCATGCATTCTTCACTTGCGTCGACACGTATGTTTCGCCTCCACCTGCATTGTCGTGCACTCTTCACTTGCGTCGACACGCATGTTTCGCTTTCACATGCATTGTCATGCACTCTTCACTTGCGTCAACACGCATGTTTCACTTCCATTTGCATTGCCATGCATTTCTCTATCTTGCATTGTCATGCATATCTCATTTGCATTGTCATGCATTTCTCTACTGCATCATCTAGTATGTATATTGCATTGTACATTACATACATTCATTGTATCTATTGCATTGTAGTTTGCATGCATTTACTGCATTATCCATCTATGGTTTGCATCTTTCCATGTTGAGCTTGGTCTGGTATATGCCCATACTTTTCACGTTGAAGCATGGTTATGATATTATGTGTACGCACCTAGTGTTGAGGGTGACGGCACCATTTCCGTGTTAAACGTGGTTTGCTTGTGTCCATGCCTTTCCTAAGCAAGATACGGTTTGGCCGCATGCCTTATCCATTGCATTCATTGTATTATAGTGCAGTGTGTTGCATCTAGCATTTAGGATCACGATCTTTCCTCAGCAGGTCATTCCTCACTTATATCATGCCACCTAAGTACTTGTATTTTGTGTTCCGTCTACACACACATAATTCTACATGTGTACGCGCCTATTCCACTGATGGGATTGTGGTTTGAGGGTGTCGGCACCTTTTCTATGGTAGACGGAGTTTTATGTTGTATCTTCATCTTCTTCATGATATTTGTGTGGCTTTGCACTGCTTGTGGTTTGATCATCTCAAATGCATTGCATATCATTTGCATTGTTTCAATACGTTATATATTATTACATTGTTTTGTAATATCGCATATCATTTTGCATCTTATACCCGCATTGTTATACGTCACACCTAGGTTACATTGTCTTGTATCCATACCGCATTGTTATGCATCGCCCTTAGGTTGCATTGTCATGCACACTTCACTCGCGTTGTCACGCAGTTTTAGATTGCATTGTTATGCATATTGCTAACGATATTGTACCTGTTAAGTTTCTTTCTTTTACAGGCACGATATTGTATGTACGGTTCATTTGAGGCTGGCGTAACCAGACGAGCTGGACAGGTATTGTATTCTCCGTGTGAGACGTAGCGAGAATTGCATAATTCTCTCACATCCTTTCTGCATTGTAATGTAGTTTGGTTTCTGCTAGCTTAAACCTGTCGCATGATCATAAGTTATGCTCGGCTTTGTGCATTGTCTTGCATCTTGCCCCTGCCTTCGGGCGCATATCTTTATATGTACCTTGTATGCTTTGTCTAAGTCTTCGGCCTTGTCAAAAATGGGTCGTCTCTGGGCTTTGACATTCACTCCCGTCATTGTTATAACTTTCGAGTTCTGTCAAAGAGGGGCAACTGTAGACACCTCATTTTTGACCGTCCTCAAGACTTGGACGTCAACATTTGAACACTCGATGATTATCCATGTTCATGTTCGTGTTCGTCATGAGTTCTCAGAGGTTTCGGTCGCACGCCTTGCCTCGAGACCTCTCGACTTGTTTGTTTTGTGCTCAGTTGTCGACCAAACACTTGTGTGTTTGCTTCTAAGGGCAAGGAATGGCTTGTTGGCCATCCCCACACCTCACCGGCCTTGGCTTGAGGCCATCAGCCCTGTTTTCTTGCTACCGGCCAAAAGTTTTGGCCGGTCGGCAATGTTCTTGGTCGGCCGGCCATTATTTTGGTCGATCGGCCACTTTTTCTGGCTAAGACCTTTTCTTGAGAGGGTTTGAACCTTTTGAACCCTTGTTTTAGCTTCTTGAGGAAGCTTGAACCTTTCGAACCCTTGCTTTAGCTTCTTGAGGAAGCTTGAACCTTTTGAACCTTGTTTTAGCTTCTTGAGGAAGCTTGAACCTTTTGAACCATTGTTTTAGCTTCTCCAGGAAGCTTGAACCTTTTGACCCTTTTTAGCTTCTCGAAGAAGCTTGCCCCTTTCTAGCTTCTCCAAGAAGCTTGACCCTTTGCTCCAAGCTTCTAAGAGAAGCTTGAACCTTTCTTAGCTTCTTGAAAAAGCTTGACCCCTTTGCTCTAGCTTCCTCAAGAAGCTTGACCCTTTTTGCTTTAGCTTCTAAGAAAAGCTTGGCCCTTTTGCTCAAGCTTCTAAGAGAAGCTTAGACCTTTGTTCTTCTATAAGAGCAACCCTCTCCCTCATTAGCAAAGGTTGAGATTTTTGGCCAAGGCTCCATACACATATATCTCTCTCTATATCTCCTCCATTTTAGCTCAAAAGTGTAAGGTTCTTGGCCCCATTGCACTACAACTCTTAGCCCAACCCTTCCACCTTCGGTCTAAGCGTCTTGGAGACCATTTTCAGAGGCTAAGGGACTGGTTTTTGGGTCCAGAGCTGCTGGAGTTCTTGGCTACAAGGGTAACACTCCTTTTCCCTCTTTTATTCCCCATTTTTGCACAAGCTTTTAGCCTATCTTGCATGCTGTTTTGAGCTTAGTGTATAACTGATAAAAGTTCTAATTTTGCATGCTTTTGATCTTTGTTTAAGGTCACTTTTGTGTTTGGGGTTGTTTACCTCCTCTTAGGCCTTGTTCGGCCTCTTTTTTTGTGCCTTTTTTGTGAGCTTCGGGACCACCTTGTATTGGCCTTCTCACCACTGAAATCCAAAGGGATTTTAGTGGTGGGGATAGTGTTTTGAGGTCCTAAGAAGGAGAGGGCCATCCCCTCTCCTTGTTGTCTTGTTTGTTGGCGTTTTTGGCCTTACAAAGGAGCCCCTATTTGCACACTTCTTGAGCAAATTTCAGCCTATTTTTAGTGAGTTTTAAGACCTGCATGGGCTCTGTCCAGAGCCCTTTTTTCCATTTTAAGTGTCCATCTTGCATGTGTAGAACAACCCTCGTTATAGCCTATCAAAGGAGCCTATCATTCTTGCATGCATGGACCATGTTTCAGTGGGTTTTTGGACTTTATTTAACATGTCATACCTCTGAATTTTGTTGTTTGGTGGCCTCTTGATTGCCTCATATACTTGTGGTGTAAACCCCTTCACTAGCTTGTATTGCATGCTATTTTAGCTTATGATTCTAGCACTTTTTGGCCATGCCTTAAACTGATTTTGTTCATGATTTAGGCTGCCTAAGCTCTGTTTTGTGTCCTCATGGTCGAAAAATGCTTGCCATGCATACTTGTTGTGCAATAGCCTTGCATAGCTTTGAGTTTCGGGGTCCCTTGCATGCTTGACTTGAGCTATTTACATGTTTTGGCATCATTAGGTATAATATTTCAGAGCTTATACTTGTGCCATACTTGCATGCTTTCCATGCTTTAAGTGCTATTGAGAGTTGTGCTTGTATCATTTGAATGCATTCCGAGCCACCATCCCAACACATTTTGCCACTGATTTTGGCCTGCATCAGGTCTGTTTGGGGTTAGTTTCATCATTTGAGCATTGCTTTGCATACCTCTAGTGTAATGTGCTTCACTAGTTTCGGTACTTGAGCCTATCAACATGCATTGCATGAGTTGTTGCATCATTTCGGAGTCATTTTGTATGCTATTTCAGAGCTGGAGTGTATGCCATTGTGCCTCATGTTTCATCCTTGCCATGCTCTTGGGGAGTTGTATCTTGTGCCCTTGGCTTGGAGCATTTGCATTGTGTATGCTTGTGTATGTCTTGTTGCTTTGATTTCACCATTTCAACACTATTGGCCAATGATTTTGGCATGCTTGAGAACTACCCATGTTAGTGTAAGTCCATCTTACCATGTTGTTGCATGCCTGTTTCATTTTGCATGTTGTTGCATGCTATACATGTCCACATGTTTAGGTTGTATGCCTATTGCATATTGCATGTTAACATGCTCATGTTGCATTAGATTTGTTGCACACTTGAGTTATTTGCATGCTTCCTTGCTTGCCTAGGTTGTATTGCATTGTGTGTGCATCTCTTGCCTCTTGATCAATCATGATAGAGGTTGGGGCCCTTTATGTGTTTTGTGCATTTCATTCCATATTGAGTTGCACACTTGACTCTTTGGCCATCATGCATGGAAATGCGTGATTGGTGGCCCGAGGGTCGAGGACCATCCTCCCTTGAGTTCATAACATGATAAGGAGGGTGGTCGTGCACACATTGCTTTGAAAATGCATTGCCATGCTCTGTTTGCCCTCTGCTGCAATAAAACAGGATTCTGCAGGAAGAGTTGGCCGACCGACCACATTCAGTGCCGGCCGGCTATTCATTTCTGGCCGAGAGCTATACAACTGGTCAATGACCACTTTTCCATGGCCGGTGACTATTCCTCTTGGCTGGTGACCTTCCACAGTGCTCAGAAGGTGGTCCAGAAGCAGCCTTAGGACTTGTGCAGTCTTCAGAGGTGCAGAGCAGTGTAAATAGAGGCAACATGTGGCATTGCGACGGATTTTCGAGAGAGGCGAATCGAGCATGCAAGCATTTGACCCTCTTCCCGAGGCAGCTTTACTACTTTAGTAGTTTAATTAATTTGTTAATTAATTACAGTTTTGTAATATTTAATTAGCTTGTTAGTTAGTTAATTTGTATTATTCTTTCGAACCCTCCGGGAGAGGGCAATGTTGTAATAAGTGTGCGTGTGTGTGATACATTTCTTCCAACTCCCATTTCTTTCTCCCTTTTATTTAACCGCTTACGATGGTTAGATTTAGGGCATATTTCAATTAGCATCCTTATGCTATGCATGTTTACATCATTCATATGTCTTGCATGCACCGGGCTCGGCGCATCATACTAACTGCATTGTATTTCAATTCCAAGTTGAATACGTGTTAGTTGTAGCATCTCACATGCCATCTTAGAATAGCCGAGCCTATCTTAGTTGCATTTTGCATGTGTTGCATTAGCAATCTTAACATGAACTAGGATCATGCATTGATTACTAACTAGTTTTTGTTTTGGCTCGGTGTACTCGGTAAGTGTTTATGCTTTAGCATCCTTGCATGCGTGTGAGTGATTGCCATGATAGCATGCTTACCATGAGGCTATATGCTTATGTGATATAACTGCCTGAATGCCTGTGGGTGAAAGTTGGATTATCTGAATTGGAATAATGCATTGACTGTGAGTTTTAAGCCCACTTGAGAGTGGCAAATCATCTTGTTTTCTAAGCCCACCTGAGGGTGGCAAATTCGCATTTTAGCCTACTTGCGAGTAGCAAACCGTTTCAAAAGCAAACATGAGGTGTTTTGTTCCAATTCAGGCGATCCAATCTATACTTGTATGCTGTGCGCATCACGTAGTAAATCTAGGCTAATAACCAAAATAAGAATGCATAATGTTCTCAAAACTTGATATCATGGTTAGTAGAGGCCGATCTTTGATCGGGCGAGCGCGGGTGCTCACGAAGTGACCTTCCCCAATCGTACCCAAGTTCCCGAGCCGAGGCAACTTTGGTGATGACGGACACGTGGCCTTAGGCACGAGTCAGGGTTTCCTAAATTCCTTCAAAATAAATATTTAGGTGGCGACTCTATATCTGGCAAAGCAGTCCATGTTTGGCACTTCTTTTAAAAAAATCTGTTTTCAAAAACAATTGGCCAGATTTGAACTCTTTGATGATTCATCGGTCTTGCATTGCACTCTGCGAGATTAGATATAGGACCGTGACATTGAGTCCTGAACTGTAGTGAGCCCCAATGAACAAAACCGGATTCCCTCCCGAGACGTTCGGGGACGTCCACACCACCATGCCTATCAAAAAACCTCTTCCTGACAATAGCCAAAGGCCAACCACTTCAACTCGGCTCCAAGCCTAAACTTTCCATCCTCTTTTCATAAGTCTCTCTCAAGCTTTAACAATGCTGCTAGAAAAAGGACACCTAGAACTCCTAGAACCCCGACACCCTTCAACTCCTCTTCCACCAAGACATGACCCCGCTAAACACTGTGCTTATCATCAACAATTGGGTCATGATACAAACCGTTGCATCCGCCTCCGTCATAAGATTCAGGATCTTATTGACGAAGAGATCATAGCTCCACCAAAAGGACCTCAGGCCACCACTACCCCATTACATCCACATCTCAACCTAATCCATATACTGCCTTCCACCTACAACCCCATCATATACATCACCCCAGCCCATTTACCCAAGCCTGAGGTGTTCATTCCAGAAAGCACGTACTTGTGTATGATGGATGCACTCGAACCTCAATCATCGCAAACCCATGAACCCACTACTTCTGAGCTGATGAGCATGATTGAAAATCTACAGAGAACGATGGCAGATTAAACATTTGGGGTTTCGACCCCGTCAAAAGGCTCCCCAATGTTAGGGCAAGCTGCAATTTAAAAGGGCCAACCTAAAGCTATCTTAGGTCTGGGTAATGACATGTCGAAAGCAATTGGGCTCCGCTCTGATATAGCAACCCAATCCCTTGGCAAAGTGGAGGCAAGTGGCAAGAACATGGTCGGGGCAAGTATCGATCCTTATGAACATCTTCAATTGGCTATTGAGGCTTTCAAGGCCAAAGGGCTAAACAAGTAACAAGTGTTGGCGGTTGTTGAAAAAACTGTGGATGACACTTTTGTCACTACAGTTGGGAGCATTTCGAATCAAGGGGCAAGTCATGAAAAAGGCTGTCATACCAAAAAAAACCCCTTTCAACTCCACTCCTATATCTGTCGAAGATCGGCAAACCCAGTCAACACGTGCCAAGCCATCCGTCAATCTTGGCAGGACTGGTAATCGCATCTATAATCCCTTTTTCATGACCTTATCCAAAGCTCTCCAAATTCTCGTAGGACAAGACCATCTCAAACCCCTTGACTCTCGGCCTCTTCTTGATCCCATTCCATCCAAGTATAATGCTACCGAGTACTGTGCCTTCCATCAACAAACTAGCCATGACACTAACAATTGTTTTCGTCTTCGCCATGAAATACAAGATCTGATTCACAATGAGGTCATCGCCGCACCAGGTCCTACAAAGTCTATCGGCACTGGATCAATGAACTAGGGAGGATAATGTGACTATGTGATCGGGGAGGAATCACCTGCTAATGGCGCTCATTTTACTCCAAATATGGTGGATGGCACGCATTGTTTTAAGCAATTTGCAAATGTTCTTTTGTTTTAGTTTCAGCCTTGGGTATTGAGTTAGTCTTTTTGTATTGAGTTAGTCCTGTTGTGTCAGAGTTTGGTGATTCTGAGGGTGTCACCTCGGACATCACTGTCTTGTTTTGTGTTTGCCTTTTATACACTCTTTCTCTTTACATATGTTTCTACCATGGAGCCAGTTGTACCAAAAGATCTGAATGAAATGGTAGTAATTTCTACCTACTTTTTTTGTGCCTTTAAGTCATTGCATTGACCAAAGTTTTCAAAACTTTTCTAAAACTGTGATGAAAACAAAGATGAAGGAATTCCTTGGGATTTGCAAAAATTTGATCAACTGAGAGAAAGAGAGGTCTGCTAAGCGCTTAATGAATGAAATCATGTTTGTTAATGTGAGTACTAAGAAGGATCCTAGCTTGATCCAGATTGGTTCTACATTGTCTTCAGAAGAGCACGAGCGACTAGTCGCTTTATTAAAAGATTTTAAAAAATATTTTGCGTGGTCCTACAAAGACATGCGTGGAATTGATCTTGAGATTGTACAGTATAGGATCACTCTCGGCCTCGAGACTCAACCCTTGATGCAGAATGCCCAAACAAGCAACCACAATGTGAGGCTTGCATGGCCGGATTAGAAGCAACCCTTGAACCAGGGGCAAGAAGGTCAGATGTCATTAAACAAAGCTTGCAAAGCTAGATGAGAATTGTCCCTTGAACTAGGGGCAAAAAGGTCAGATGTGCTTGAAGATTCAAAACTGGGTCATTTCTCAAACCAATGAAGACTAGCAAGAAAGCCAAATCCTAGAATCTGAGAGAATAATTTTTTTTTTTTTTTTTTTTGCTAAAGGACAATCGAGTTTCTCTTCACAACACCAGGGGCAAATTTAGGCCCGATTGGATGGGCTCTTACATCATCAAGAATATTGAGTCACAGCCATTCACATGGATTCAGATGGCTTAGAGATCCTATGGCCAATCAACATGGACAAGTTAACCTTTCTATCCTTGAGAGACTCGATAGGCCGAAAACCTGGAAAGGCGTCGCAGGCAGAAATTAGAACAAGAAAAAAAAGAACCAAAAAAAAAAAAAAAAAAGGAAAAAAAAAGGGAAAGAGAAGAAAAAAGAAAAATGAAAAGGAAAAATAGAGCTCTCAAGGTTGAAAACTTGAAAGGTCGGCCTTAGCAAAAGTTAGAGCACAAAGGAGAGTGTTAACACCCGAGTGAACCTCAACCCGAAACTACGTATGGCCTGATTCCTATCTTTGGGATACGCAAGCAGCTTCATCTTGAAGTTCGGGCCCAACCACTTTCAACCTGCTTGTCTCATCCATGTTGATTGGCTTACTGTAGACACCCCATTTTTGACCGACCTTAAGACTCAGACGTCATCGATTGAGCGCTTGGTGATTGCACATGTTGTGCTCGTTCTGAGGTTACGGAGTCTCGGCTGAGGGCCTTGCCTCCGGACATCGGGACTCTTTTGTGCTTTGCCTCGGTTTGCGAACCAGGTTCTGTTTTCTCTTCCCAAAAGGAGGGAGAGGTCTCGTAGACCATCTCTCAGTGGCCGTAGGCTACTTTTCGTGGTCATAGACCACTGTTCCCGTTTGGAGACCAGTTTCGGGTTTTCGGAGCCGTCGGCCGCGCGCCTCAGTTCGGGACCGCTTAACATTCTCCCTTTGCTCCGGTTTTTGGCACACAGCTTGTTTCCTCTATCTAGAGGGACACTGTGGCCCGAGAGACCACCTTCGTGGTTGCACGCCAGTTTCGATGCTTAACAGTCAGTTTTCGGGGCACCCGGCTGCGCGTTTTGACCCCCGAACCCTCGTTTTGCATCCGTCTTGGTTCATTTTTGGCATGGACCTTGTTTTCATTGTTTGGGAGGTCGTACAAGGGTGGGAGACCACCTTTTCTCTTGGAGACCACCTTCTCTCTTCGCCAGTCGGTTTTCTTGTCAGGAGGTTGGTCTCCTTGGTCTTTGAGCCACATTTGCTGGTCTTCCACCATACCACTTGCTTGCATTTCATGTGGAGACCACCCTGGGAGGCTGCCGACCACTTGAACCTTTTGACCTTGGTCGGCCGACCACTTGAACTGGTCAGCCAGCTGCCATCAGTTCTATCTCAGTGAGTTGATTCCAACTGTACCGGCTGGGAGGCACAGACTGCATCCTCCATACACGTGTATGGAGGATGCTTGCCCTTGGTTTTAAGCTTCTAGGACAAGCTTCAGTTCCTCTTGTCTATAAGGAAGGGCTCCCCTTCCTTGTAGAGGGTTCAAAAAATTTTGTCTAAGGCATACAAGACTTCTCCCTCTATATCTCTACATCCAAGCTCAAAGAGTGCATGGTTCTTGCACCTTTGCATAGCATCTCCCAACCTAACCCCTCCACCATCACTCTAAGCATCTTGGAGGCCATTTTCAGAGGTTGAGAGGCTGTCTTTGTGGTCCAGAGGTTGCTGGTCCTTTTGTGCTACAAGAGTAACACACTTTCTCTCTTTTAAGGCTTTATTTTGCTTCATCTTTTAGCTATACTTGAAGGCATATTTGAGCTTTGGTGTAAACTAAAAAAAGTCTTATTTTGAGGCCGTTAACATGTTTGTTTAAGATCATTTTTCTGTTGCGGGTCATCTACCCCCTTGCATGCTTCATTTTACCTTGTTTTGAGCCATGCCCTAGAGCATTTGTGTTGGCCTTTGTTTGGCCTTTTAGCCACTGAAATCCAGTGGATTTTCAGTGGCTAGCATGCTATTTTTAGTGCCAAAATCAGAGAGGGGTGACCCACTCTCTCCTTGTTTTGTTTTCTAGCATTTTTGGCCTTACAAAGGAGCCCTTATTTGCATGCTTCCAAGCCATGTTCCAGGCCATTTTTGATGAGTTTTAGGACCTGCATAGGCTCTGTCCAGAGCTTTTTTTTCCATATTGGATGTTCATCTTACATGTGTAGAATAACCCTCTTCATAGCATATCAAAGGAGCATCTCATTCTTGCATGCATTAACCATGTTTCAGTGTGTTTTTGGGCTTTATTTGGCATGGCATACCTCTGAATTTTGGTGGTTTAGTGGTCTCTTGATTGCCTCACATGCTTGTAGTGCAAATCCTCTTTACTAACTTACATTGCATGCTATTTTGGCCTTTGATTCTAGCACTTTTTGGCCATGCCTTAAACTGATTTTATGCATGTTTTGGACTGCCTTAGCTCTATTTTTGGGCCTCATGGTCGAATGATGTTTGCTATGCATGGTTGTAGTTCAATACCCTTGCCTAGCTTTGAGTTTTGAAGCCTATTGCATGCGTATTTTGAGGTGTTTCCATGTTTTGGCATCATTGTGAATCATATTTCAGAGCTTATATGTATACCATATTCCCATGTTTTCCACTCTTTGAATGTATTTGAGAGTTATGCATGAATACCTCATTTTAGGACCATTGCATGAGCTTCATTTCCATGCTTTGCGAGCCATCATTTTAGTCCATATTTGCTACTATTTTGGGCTGCATAGGGACTATTTGGCGCTGGTTTGGCCATTTGACTTTGGCTTTGCATGCCTATAGTGTAATCCACTTCATTAGTTTCGATATTTGGGCCATCTAGCATGCATTGTGTGAGGTGTTTGCATGATTCAGGACCATCTTGCATGTCATTTCAGAGCTGGAAAATATGTGATTGTACACCATATTTCATGCTTACCATGCTTTGGTGGAGTTGCACTTTGTGCCTTAGGTTTGATCCCTTGCATTTGTACTTGTTTGCATGTGTGTTGTTGCTTCATTTTCATCATGTATGGCCACTGATTTGAGTGTGGCTGAGGCCCATTCATTTTAGTTTAAGTCCATATTGCATTATGCATGCCATATCCATGTTGTCGCATGCTTGATCGTCGCATTGTGTATGCTTTGTTCATGTCATCGTGCATATCCATCTTCGTATGTGCATTGTGTATGCCATATAGTTCATGTGCATTGAGTATGTCATTCTTAGCTCATAGCATTGTGTATGCTAGTTGCATGTTTGCATATCATCCCTCGCATGCTAGCATGATTAGGTTGCATTGCGTTTAGGGTTGCATGCTAGTCGTATTGTGTATGCCATGTATATTGCATTGTGTTTGGAATAGGGTTTAGCCCAAACATGGGAAACGAGGGACGTTTCGTACTCCAAGTGACGAAACGTGCCTCGATTCTCGGTCGCCGACACTCCGGATTACCCATGATGGAGTTTAGGCCTTGTTGTGTTTATATGTGCATTCATTTTACATCGAGTCGTGCAATCTGACTCCTCGGCCATCATGCATCGAGATGCGTGATTGGTGGCACGAGGATCGAGGACTACACTCCCTGGAGCTTGTGCAATGATGGGGAGAGTGGTCATGCACACATATGTTGAAAATACTTTGCCATGCCCCTTTCTCGCTCTCTGTTGCAGCAAACCAGAAACCAACAACAAAAACTGGTCAGCAGCCTTCTGGAGCTTTGTACAGTGTTCTGGGACCAGTTGCAAACAGAGGCAAATCGGGGCATCGCGATGGATTTCCCGACAAGGCGACTTGAGCATGCATGCACCCCTATCATTCGGAACAGAGCTAAGGCAGTCCATTTTGTTTAATTTGCATGCTAGTTTCCTTACTTACTTAGTTAATTCGTTAATTAATTAATGTTGTGTAATAATTAGTTTAATTAGCTTAGATTAGCTAGTTTATTCTCTACTATTCATTCGTACCCTCCGAGGAGGGCATTGTTGTAATAAGTGTGCGTGTGTGTGTGATGCATGCCTTCCAACCCCACGTCTTTCTCCCTTTTATTTACCAGCTTATGATGGTTAGTTTTAGGGCATGTTTCAATTAGCATCTATATGTTCACATGTTTGCATTTATTCATCTGTATTGCATGCACCGGGCTCGGCGCATCATACTAACTGCATTGTATTTCAATTCCAAGTTGAATACATGTTGCTTGTAGCATCTCATATGCCATCTTAGAATAGCCGAGCCTATCTTAGTTGCATTCTGTATGTGTTGCATTAGCCATCTTAACATGAACTAGGATCATGCATAGATTACTAACTAGTTTCTGTTTTGGCTTGGAGTACTCGGTGAGCGTTTATGCTTTAGCATCCTTGCATGTGTGTGAGTGACTGCCATGATAGCATGCTTACCATGAGGCTATGTGTTTGTGTGATATAACTGCCTGAATGCCTGTGGGTGAAGGTTGGGTTACTTGAGTTGGAATAATTCGTCGAAACCCGTGTTTTAGCCTACTTGCGAGTAGCAAACTTCAATCCATTTTCAAAATAAACGGATATGAGATGCTTTGTTCCAAATTAGGCAATCCAGTCTATACTTGTATGCTGTGCACATCACATAGTAATTCTAGGCTAATAAACCGGAATAAGAGCACATGTGTTTTCAAAAACTCGATATCATGCTTAGTAGTGGTCGATCTTCGATCGGGCGAGCGAGGGTGCTCATGAAATGACCTTCCCCAATCGTACCCAAGTTCCCGAGCCGAGGCAACTTTGGTGATGACGGACACGTGGCCTTAGGCACGAGTCAGGGTTTCCTAAATTCCCCCCAAATAAAATATTTAGGTGGCGACTTTGTATCTGGCAAAGCAGTCCATGTTTGGCACTTCTTTCTAAAAATCTGTTTTTCAAAACGATTTGCCAGATTTGGACTCTTTGGTGATTTATCAGTCTCGCATTGCATTTTGCGGGATTAGATTCAGAACTGTGACTTTGAGTCCGAACTGTAGTAAGCCCAATGGACAAAACGGGATTTCTCCCGGGACGTTCGGGGACGTCTACATTTTCTGGCGACTCTGCTGGGGAGTTAGAGAACTTAACTCAAACTCGTGATATCTTGTTTTGATTACACTTATGTGTTTTTTTGCATTGCATGTGCATTGGTGCGCCTAGGACACTGTGTTTGCCATCTGCTATTCCTGAACGGTTTGCCGGAGGCTGCGTGCCATAAGGCTGACTGGTTATGGGCTCTGCCATAAACCCCGGTTTTTACCGGGTACCCTTTTTGACCATTCGACCTAGTGCGTATCGAAATCCATAGTGACTATTCCAAGTTAGGACCGGTTGCTTACCCGATTATAGGTTGTTTGAAACTGCTGCGTGCATAGTGAAACCCTAGCTCCTGACAAAATAGGACAGGGAAACCTTACCTCAACATAGGAGTGTTTTGGCTCTCACTTGTTTGCTATGTGCTTTTAGAGTGCGTCTCTACAGGAACGCATGTATCAGTTTACAAGTTTGGGTATCAGGCCTGCGGGCACCAATTCAGTATTTTGGGAATCAGTTATCTGCGGGTATCAGATTCAGTTTTGGGGGCAATGATTTAGGAAACAATGACTAGTATTTGAGAACAGTATATTCAATTTACACGTGCCAACTGTGTGTTGTCATGACCGACTATGTGTTATGTTTATTTAAGCTGTTATGCTGTCCGTTTTTCTGGTTATTTATTTCCTTATTATGCTTTATTTATCTTTTTGCTAGGTAGTTTAGCACAATTGCTTCCAACCAAGCAGATATTCCCCAAGCACTCTGGACTAGAGGTCGCAAACTCCATTGATCTGAGGATCTGGTAGACGGACAACCAGTGTTCCATTCCTTACCCTCGATTACTAGACGGAGGGCAGTTAGGCAAAGGATATCAGTTCAGCAGTCAGTTCAGAGGGCTTTGTCTACCCCGCCTGAGTATAGTAGGGATCAGAGTTTTGTTTCTCCCGCAGAGAGAGAACATATACCGGCAGTACAGCTAGATCAGGGCAGTATGGCAGGAATCAAAGAAATGATACGTCAGCTCTAGGAGAGCATGAGAACCATGCAGAAGGACGCTGTTCGTCAAGCAGAATTTTCCAAACAGCAGGCCGTCGTCATGGCCCAACAGGCAGAGCTAATTACCCGGCTATAGCAGCAAGCCGGAGCATTAGCTTCACACCAAGCTCCTCCCCCACCAAGAGTTCCAATACCCGGGGAGACGGCGAATGTCCAGAATGTCCAGCAGGATACAGACATCCCAACGGGGCCGGCTCCGCCCCCGATTCTACCTCAACTATCCAAGGCACCTACGCCTATCAATCAACCGGACTCTCCCTTTGAGTTTGAGGTGGACCCTACAGCGTTGAGGTTAAGCAAGCTTGAAAAGTTGTTCAAGAAATCCCAAGAGGTAAAGTCCATCCCAGACATTGAGGACGGGTATACCGACGCGGCTGTGACGCTGCCAGATTAGTTCAAGATGCCACAAATCGACCGCTTTGACGGGTCCGGGGATCCCATGGTGCATCTACGTTTGTTTTCGGACATACTAAGGCCAATGAGCCTCACCAGACTACAGAAGCTTTCATTGTTTAGCCGGACCCTGTCGGGTGTGGCGGCCATCTGGTATGCAAAATTGGAAGACGATGTCAAGCGGAACTGGGATGAGATGGCCGAGGCTTTCGTTGCACAGTACTCCTATAACACGCAAATCGAGATTATAACCCGTGATCTCGAGACAACAAGGCAGGAGCCTAAGGAGAGTTTCTCTAAATTCGTAACCCGCTGAAGGGCCAAGGCCTCAATGACGACCATAAGGCCGACGGATAAGGATCAAATACGGATGGTTGTGCGCAACCTCCAACCCAAACTGATGCAGAAAATGATCGTGCTCCCCTTCCCTACCTTTTCAGATCTGCATGAGATGGGAGTACAGATCGAGGATGCCTTGAAGCAGGGCTTGATTGACAATGACAAAGAGCAACCCAGGAGAACCTTCAACCGAAACAACAATGCAGGCACAAGCAGTGCTGCAACTGCTAGAGCTTCGGAAGTAAGCATGGTCACCACCACCCCTCCAAGAACCCTGGCAGCTACACCATTCTCTGGTGCGTCCGGAAGTAACACACAAACAACCAAATACCAACCTTGAGGCCAAAGAACCTTCACTCCATTATATATGCCCCTGTCCAAAGCTCTGGGGGTATTAATCAGGAAAGGGCACTTGAAGCCCCTGGAGCCGAGGCCATTGCCAAATCCACTTCCTCCCTCTCATAACCCAGCCAAATACTGGGCATATCACCAATAGCATGGCATTGACACCGACCAATGCTTCCGATTGCGTCACGAGATTCAGGATCTCGTTGACAGCAGGGTGATTGTGCCTCTAGAGAAATCCAATGTCACAACCAATCCTCTCCCACCACACAACCAAGCTCCACCTCCCAAACAAATCAACTTGATCCAGACCGGGGTCATGTCATATGACCCCAGCATATATATCACCCCATCTCACCTACCCAAGCCGGAGGTGTTCCTTCCTGACAGCACTGACTTGTGCATGTTGGACATCTCCCAAACCCAACCCAAACCAATGGTGGTGGTTGTCGAAGACAGAATAGGGATGATTTCGAAGGAAAGTGGTACAGTGGATTCAGGGACTGAGGAATTGGGGAGCTTTGCTGAGGAGGTGTACAATCCGAGTGGCTACATTGCATCAGCAGGTCAGACTAGGCCAAATGTGGAATTGCCGGTGGGGGTAGAAATTTGTGTACTACGGGGGGATGGACTTGATCAGAGGATAGATGATTTAGCAGTTCTGGAAGGGGACATTGCTGACCTTTAGATTTTCAACGAACAAGATCTGGGGGACGTGACAGTCAATTGGTTCAATTTTGAGGAGTCAGCAGAGGTCACAGGGTGGCTTGATGACCAACCAGATATTGTTGAAGAATCTCAGCTGGAAAAGGGCCCGTCAGGGGCAAGGACATCAATTGTGGCCGGAAGGGCCGGGGATCAAAATACATCGCCGGAGAGCACCAGTGTCAAGAATTTCACTCGGGATTTGGGCATTTTGAATACAGGGAATGTTGAACAGGAAAATGTACTGATGCAGTTGGAACAAGAAGGAATCGAAGACTCTAAGAGAGCTAGAAAAGCCAAGGCCCCTGTGGGGACTGAAAGTGTCGTGTGCACAAGAACAGAGGGTGCTGTGAGCATGTGGACAAAAGGTACCGTGAGTACAAGGACAATGGTAACGGAGCCGGACAGGTGCCTGTCGGCTGCCGATGGAATGTGGTGGGAGGACGATGATCTATGCCTTGCCCACACAGATGAGGACTGGGGAAGCAATCAACCGGATGATACCTGGTACATTGGTGAAGTTGACCATATGACTAGGAGTTGGCGATATTTCAAGCCCCCACACCTAGATCAGCCAGAGGCGTCCGGGAAGGACAAGGAGGCGGAAAAGTAGAAAGAGAAACTACTTGAAGAAGAGGCCGTGCTGAAACAGTTGAAAAAGATACAAGCAGACATCTCCATCTAGGGACTGCTTATGGCTTCACGTGTTCACAAACAGGCTGTTCTATCGGCCATGAACAAGGCCAAGCTCTCGATAGACACCACGCCTGAACAGCTGGTGGGATTGGTCTTTCCGGGAGAAGGTTCTCCAACGTTGACCTTTTTTGACAAAGAACTGTCGCCTGAGGGCGCGAATCATAACAAACCGCTCTACATCTCTGTGGAATATAGAAGCAAATGGATACCGGTGGTTCTTGTCGACACGGGATCCGTTATTAATGTGTGCCCGTCAAAGACGGCATATGCAATCGGGTTGAAGCCCGCGGACTTCGTGCCCACAGCCCAGGTGATAAGGGCGTATGATAACACAAGTAGAGAGGTGATGAGGACTGTGAAAATTCAGACCCAGGTTGGTCCGGGACAACACGAGATTGACTTTCATGTCCTGGACGTTCCCGTAACCTTCAATCTACTTTTGGGGCGGTCGTGGCTGCACCAGGTGAAGGCAGTCTCTTCCACCTTGCACCAGATGTTGAAATACCCCCATGGGAAGGGAGTGGCTATTGCTTTCGGGAATTTGTCAATCCATCTGCCGCTAGAGATGTCTACACCAATTTTGGAAATCGAGCACGGCACGGAGGATGTGTTCCTATCAGGGTTTACTCTGGTTGAGGCCCGGGTGGTACAAAACACTTTAGCTGTTGATGAGGGGTTATATGTCAGTGCACAATCAGTGTACCTCATGAACAAGTTCCAACACATCCCCAGGATAGGATTGGGGAAGAGTGGCCGGAAAGGCATTGTAATATCGACCGAAGTGCCGCACAACCCGCATACCTTTGGCTTGGGTTATCTGCCCACCAAAGAGGATTGGCTAAGGAAAGGTAAGGAGATGACTGGGAGAGCCAGAGCGAAGCGGGTAGGGAAGCCTTTTGAGTATATGCACCGACCCATCCAGGGTACCCTAAACGGATGCTTCGTCCGAGAGGGGGAGGACTTTCCATTTTGTGGCTTCCCAGAGCCATGGCTGAATGCCGAGAGGAGGCGCCTATCGAGGTTTGAGATCTTCTTTGACCTGCAGTTATCCGGGGATGATGTTGTCGAGGAGCAGATAGACCCATCAGCTGAGGTTGAGCAGAATGAGAAAGTGGATTCTGAGAGCACCGAAATTGAAATGGGGGTAGCGCTGGCTTGTCTACCTTCAGATCCTCCGATCGTACAGAAGCGCTTAGTCGCTTTATTAAAAGATTTCAAAGATGTTTTCGCGTGGTCCTACGAAGACATGCCTGGGATCGATCCTGAGATTGTACAGCACCGGATCCCTCTTGACCCCGAAGCCCGACCTGTTAAATAGAAACTCAGAAGGATACGCCCGGACTGGGCCCTCAAGATTAAAGAAGAGGTCACCAAGCAAATTGACGCAGGGTTCCTGCTGGTATCCAAATACCCAACTTGGTTGGCCAACATTGTTCCGGTGCCGAAGAAGGATGGCAGGATCCGGGTATGCGTGGATTTCAGGGATTTGAACAGAGCCAGTCCGAAGGACGACTTTCCCTTGCCGCATAGTGATGAGTTAGTGGACTTCACAGCGGGGCATGCTTTGCTTTCGTTCATGGATGGATTCTCGGGCTATAATCAGATAGTGATGGCACCTGAAGACCGGGAGAAGACTGCTTTCACCACCCCGTAGGGGACTTACTGTTATAGGGTGATGCCATTTGGGTAGAAGAACGCTGGAGCTACATATCAACGGGCCGCGACCACAATATTGCACGACTTGATCCACAAAGAGGTTGAGGTGTATGTGGACGACATGATTGTCAAGTCCAAAGAAAGAGAGGGCCACTACACCGCCTTACAAAAGTTCTTCCAAAGGATCAGAGAATTTCGGTTGCGGCTGAATCCTCAGAAGTGTACGTTCGGTGTTACAGTAGGGAAAATGCTGGGGTTCTTGATTACACAGAGAAGTATCGAAGTCAACCCTTCCAAAATCAAGGCCATCTTAGAAATGCCACCACCAAGGACTGAAAAGGAGGTGCGAGGCTTTCTGGGTAAAGTGCAATTCATAAGACGATTTATCTCAAAATTAACCTTGACTTGTGAACCACTTTTTGGTCTCCTGAAGAAAGGAAAGAAATTCCAATGGGACGGCCGATGCCAAGCTGCTTTTGAACAGATCAAGGAATACTTACAGAACCCACCTGTGTTGTCACCGCTCTGAGCCGGGAAAACCGTTGATTTTGTACCTTTCAGTGACTGAAACTACGATGGGCTGCATGCTTGCGCAGGAATCAGAGGATAAAGTGGAGAAAGCTATCTACTATCTGAGCAAGAAGAAGTTGGATTACGAGACCCGCTACACTCCACTCGAGAAGCCTTGTTTGGCCTTTGGTATGGGCTACCAGGAAGCTGCGGCACTACCTGTTAGCTCACTCTGTAATGTTGGTTTCAAGATTAGATCCCATCAAATATCTCTTTGAGAAACCAGCACTTACGGGTAGGCTAGCTCGTTGGTTGCTTCTGCTTTCCGAATTCGATCTGAAGTATGTGACTCGCAAGTCAATAAAGGGGAGAGCAGTAGCGGAGTTCCTAGCCGATCACCCAGTTGAGGGGGATGAAGCAGTCGAGTACTTATTTCCGGATGAGGCTATTTTGCATATCGACGATGAGTTTTGGACGATGTATTTTGATGGAGCGTCAAACCAGTACGGGTATGGGGTAGGGGTGTTGCTGATAGCACTCGACAAGTCCCGTATCCCTCTAGCATTTAAACTCTGGTTCAAAGTCTCGAACAACGAAGCAGAATATGAAGCATGTATTGCTGGTTTAGAAGCCGCCCTAGAACTAGGGGCAAAACGGTTGGACGCCATCGAGGACTCGAACCTGGTTGTATCTCAAGCTAAAGGAGATTGGAAAGTCAAAGAGGAAAAGATCAGGATGTATCACCAGACCTTGGACCTGCTGGTTCCTCAGTTTGAGAAGCTGAACTTCGCTCATCTACTAAGACAGAACAACAAGTTTGCAGATGCACTAGCAACTCTATCTTCCATGATAGACATTCCTTTTGGAGTCCGGATGCGTCCGATTATCATTGACCAAAAGTTTGTGCCGGCCTACGAGTCGATTGCTGCCATAGAAGAGGTTCAAGATGAGAACCCCTGGTATTACGATGTCTGGAACTTCTTGGAGAAGGAAGCGTATCCACCAGGGGCAAATGCCAAGGATAAGAGGGCAATCAGAAGAATGGCTGCTCAGTTCATCATCTGCGGAGGAAAACTGTATAAGAGGGGTCATCTGGGAATGCATAAGCTATGTGTTGAGACTGAAGAGTCGAAGCGCCTAATGGAGGCCATCCATGGAGGAGAGTTCGGGGGGCACATGAACGGGGTGATGCTAGCCCGTAAGATCCTCAGACAGGGTTACTATTGGTCCACCATGGAGGAGGATTGCATCGGCTTTGTTCGGCGATGCCACCAATGTCAGATCCATGCAAACCGCATGAACATCCCACCGTCGAAGCAGTACAATATGACTTCGCCATGGCCGTTTTCAGTTTGGAGAATTGATGTGATTGGGGCCGTCACTCCAAAGGGGTCTAACAGGCATGAGTTCATTCTGGTCGCGATAGACTATTTCACAAAGTGGGCTGAGGCCCAATCGTATGCGGTGTTGAAGGCTTCACATGTTGCGAAGTTCATCAGAAACAATATCATCTGTCGCTACGGGGTCCCAAACGAGATTATTTCAGATAACGGTTCCCATTCAAGAAGGAAGTGATTGACTTGTTAGAAAAATACAACGTGGCTTTTCATAAGTCATCCACATATCAGCCGCAGACCAACGGAGCAGTGAGGCCGCCAACAAGAATATCAAACACATATTGCAGAAGATGGTGGAAACCTATCAGGATTGGCTAGATAAGCTGCCATTTTGCTCTGTGGGGCTACGGACTTCAATTAGAACTTCTACTGGGGCGACTCTGCATTCATTAGTTTATGGGATGGAGGCCGTTCTACCTATTGAAATTGAGGTTCCGTCATTGAGAGTGCTAGCTGAGTGTCAGAATAGCCGAAGCAGATTGGTAGCAGAGCAGATTTGAAGAACTCATGCTCTTTGATGAAAGAAGACTGAAAACACTGTACCATGTTCAAGGATATCAGCGCAGAATTGCCAGGGCTTTCAACAAGAAGGTTAAGTCCTGGAATTTGAAAAAAGGAGATTTGGTGCTCAAAGACAACCGAGCTCCCATCCATGACCCTAGGGGCAAGTTCAGACCACATTGGACTGGTCCTTACATCATCAAGTCTATCTGGTCAGGTGGAGCTGTCATTCTGATGGACCTAGATGGCTTAGAGTTCTCACAGCCGATCAACATGACAAGTTGAAGAAATATTACCCCTGAGAGGCTCGCTAGGCCGAAAACCCGAAAGGGTGACCTAGGCAAAAGTTAGAGCATGAAAAAATTGAAATTATAAAAACTGAGCTCGCAAGGTTGAAAACCCGCAAAGGGCGGCCTTGGCAAAAGTTAGAGCGTAAAGGTGAGGTTAATACACGAGTGAACCTGAGCCAAACTACGTAAGGCTTGATTCCGATCTTTGGGATACGTAGGCAACTTCATCCTGAAGGTCCAGCCATAACTTTTCCCCGATCAACTTTGTCCATTTGATCATCTCGGTCATCTTTGTCTATTCAGCATTCAAGAGCTTCGGTTGTGATCTCCGGTATAGTGCTATTCAGACTAGGGGCAACTTTCTAGTTGTTGGACATCCGAGGTTGTGCGTCTTAGTGACAGATTCTCAGGCGTGTCCAGTTCTGATCCATATTGAGAATGGTTTTGAAAGTTTTAATAAAAGTTGATTTTGCTCAAATAATCTTTTTACAACTTAGACCATTTTTGGACCAAACGGGAAATTTTTAGTACCCACAACCTTTAATTTTATTGATTTCAATACAGAGTTCTCCTGCTCCTGCATACAAATTGAAGTTGCTTTTGATTACATTCATAAAGAAAACTGGAAGTTCTGATTAAAAGCAATAAATTCGGTGCATAGATAGATTAGGTGTTCTGCCCCCCCTCCCGGAGTTGGTCGAAGCTTCTGATGCCAAGCTGGGCCCAATCTGTGCCTCTTCATTGAGCCAATCTATGCACTCATTACACAAGTTGCAACTGAAAGTGGGAGCAGGGGCCGGAAGCTCTCTCGTCCTCCATGCCGTGGCATACCGAGCTAGCTGTGCGCCTCGTGACCGGAAATGCAGCGGGGTACTCTGTCCTCTCTGCTGGGCAAATTTGATCATGGCCGAAATGGCAATGGAACCGGAAAGGAAAGTAGACACACAGTGTGTCAGGCTGATCAACTGAATCCGGCTGGCGAGACATACTGTAGCTCAATTGCCGGTAGATTGAGCCAGGGCAGCGCAAGCAATGCGGTCTACGACAAATTGCACATCCAATCGAACCACCATTCCTCATCCAGGGCATCGACTAGGCATCGTCAGAAAAAGTAGCCACGAGCCGAGTATGCTGGGCAAGAGTCCATAACGTGTAACTTGTCCATCAACCAAACCTGGGAAGGGATGAAAAATGAGAGATTAAAGAATAGATAGGTGTACGTTGAGAGAAAAGTGAGAAAAGGGTTTTATGAGAAAAATCGAGCCCTGAGGGCCGAGTGATATGAGCAATATATATGTGAGATAGGGAGGGAAACATTACCTGCAGCAGTAGTGGACTCCCGCAAATCTGGTTGTTTCCCGGCGATGGAAAGCATCCAAGCCCATCAGTGTCTCGGCCAATGTCATGGCAACGCAGCTCTTACCCTCCTTCAAGCCTTTGGGGAACTTCAATCAGACGAACGCTAGACTCGCTGACGTCCGGGGCAAGCAAAAAGTGCAGATAACATGCACAAGCAAAGGGAATGTCGCTGAAAGCCCTGCCAATGATGGTCACCGCGGTCACCGGGATCAGAAAATGTTGAATCAAGCTGAGGATGTCCATTCTCCGTTGCAGATCAGAGACCGAGCGTCGTCCATAGTGAGCCCACACATTCGTCCTAAAGGCTTGAGCATGGCTGAAGCGGAGTTGGGGCAAGATCTCCTCGTTGCGCTCGAACTCCATCAAAGCTTGGAAATCTTCGAAGGTAGGACACATCTCTTGCCTACCGAAGCTAAAGACATGTGTTACCGGATTCCAAAACCTCACCGCGGCATGGAGAAAGGGAAGATGCGATGGGAGTGCGGCTCAACGTGAATAGTGCATTCAAGCCGAAGCCCTGGAAGTTCAACTTTTTCGGCCGTCTAAAGTAGCAATCCAAGCTGCGAGATTTTCGATGAGGAATGCATCCATTTTGATGCAAAACTGAGATAAAATGAAAGAACCACGAAGCTGGAACTTTTATAGAGGATAAGGCACTGTTTGGGGACACGTGTTCAAAAATCTAGTGGTCGCCAAATCAGGTGGTCAGCCGACCACTTTTTCTGGTAGGCCGACCACCCCTTTGGTCTCCAAGGAAAATAGCTGGTCAGCCCAGCCCCTTCTGGTGGTCGGCCATGGAGAAAAGTTGGTCTTTGGTCTGTTCCTACTTTCTAGAAGAGAGATCGTAGCTTTTCCATGCATTGGGAGTGTCGAAGCTCTGAGTTTACCTCTGTTTCGGATGCATTTCGTCACTCCAATCGTCCGAGATGCATTTGCTTATCGAGTTGTTGTTTGGTTTTGATTATTGAGTTGTTAAAGTTTTGTTTATCAAGTCGTTGCTTATCGAGTCGTTGAGTTCCGTATATCAAGTTGTTACTCTTTGTTTAATCAACATTGTCGGGATTTGCTTATCGAGTTGTAACTTGCTAAGGTTTTTGTTGTTTCTTAGTAAGTTAAGTTGTTTAGTTTGTTGCGTCGGTTCACTAACTGACTTGGCAATTTTTGATGCTCAATTTTCATTCAATCTCATTTTTGTGCAAAATGATGCGATGCGATGCTAAGCACATAAAATACAACGCTTTTTCAAAAAGCTTTTTCATTCCATCATGCTTCCTTTGTTACAACATTTTACAACAAGGGTACAAGTTTTACAAAAAAAAAAACTGCCTAATAATGTACAATGTGCTACAACTACTATGTAAAAAAGGCAAATAAAGCAGGGAACATCCGCATCAGTACTCTCGGACCCAAGATCGGGAGGCCCTCTTCATCCTCTTCGCCTGAGCAGTCTCTGCAATACCCCCACCAGCACCATCATCTGAATCGGAGCTGTCATCCTCGGGATCCTCCCCGACATCACCTCCACTCTCAGAACCAGAACCGAGCCCTCCTCTCTGTCTGTAGATGTCTCTGACTGAGGATGCGCAGACTCCTCCTCACTGGACTCCTCGTCATCTATGACGGGTGCTCTGCGCCTGCCTCGTCTGCGAGACGAGTCCCCTCTCCCAGCTCCTCGAGAAGGCCTGGATGCCCAGCCTGTAGTGGTGGCATCTGAAAAGGACAATTTGAGTACATTAGCCAACATGTATATCAGATGCAGAGACAAGAATGCTACATAGTGTGGGTGTAATGCAGATACAATGTATGAATATGGTGTGTGTCAGATGTGCTCTATGCATATAGTCAAGCAATGCAGTGAAATGGTTAAATACAGCATGTCATCATAAGTATGATAAATGCGAGAAAATTGAAAAATACTGTAACACCGGCGATGAACAGCTGTGTCTCCCTCCGCAAGACTATGCCCTCAAGTGAGGCCACCAATCCGAGCAGATCATCAGAATACTCCCTGGGAGGTTGCAGATACATGCTCAAGTCATCAATGAATAAATGAATGCCTAAGTATCTGAGTGATAAATGAAAAGCAGTGGAACATACCGGTGGTGAGTCAGGATCACTGACATATCGGTGATCGGGCACAGGAGGCTCTATTGGAATTGGGTAAGATGACCCGTATCGCCATCCAGTCAACTCGGTCGGAAGATCTGGCCACCCGGCATGCTGATAAGTCGGGGGAATCGGGTGGAATCTGTCTAGCCCCCACTCCTCGATGTGCCGGCCCTACTAGACGAAAGGAACGTCTGCAGCCCGGGCTCGAGCCGACGATGATGCACCAGCAGCCCTCCTAGTAGGAGTACGAACACCCATTAGTGGGGGCATCAAGTACGTGTGGCGGTAAGTCGCATACTCCCCCTTCCTCCGTGTGTAGAGCTGCATCGGTACCCAACATAGCAACATCAACCTCCTCAGGAGTGAGTCTCTCAGCGGACCGCATTGTCATCTGGAGGTGCTGAAGGGACACTCTACTCAAGGACGCCCATCATCTGGCGCATGAAGCGATCTCCCAAAAACCAGCTCTTGCCAACTGGCCCCTCAAACAAAGTCCTATACTGAGAAGAAGCCCATGCCCCCGGGAATTGGAAACGGATATCTCCTCCCAAGGGTGCCCAGGGCCGCCAAGCGATCTGAGAATAACAAGGTGCATGAGCCAATCAAATGTCATAAATAGGCGAGATGAATCAAAGCTGAAAATATGAAGAACTGAGAGTTCTGAAGTACCTCAGTCGCCTGCACCATGTCAAAAAACTGTCGCAAGAAGGGCAGAGTCTCTCGAGTCCTCGCCCCGGCATCGACCCTCAAATACGTGAGAGTAAGGGATCGTAAGAAGCACCTCCACCCTCGAACTCTGGGGCTAGCGTCGGAAAGTACGTGTAAACCCATAGCAGTGGAAAACAGGGTAGTGGCCATCAGAATACAGAATATACAGAAAATACAGAGTGCTGAGTGCAGAATGTAGAATACAGAATGAAAAGTGTGCCATGTGTAGTGTACAGATAATGAAAAACAGAAATGTAAATCAAGAGGGCAGAAGGTACCTCCCAGGCTCTCCAGTAGCCGCCAACTATGTTCCCCCGTCCGCGAGAGGTCGCACTCATATAGCAGTAGAGGGTAGCGAGGCCAGCGCCACCCCAGTCGTACTGGCTGACCAGTGATAGGTCCACCAAAGCACTGAGCAGATACAGTCCAACTGTGTTCCCCCTGTCGGAGAACAAAGTGGTCCCAAGGAGGAACATCAAAAAAACCTCAAGCGTACTAGCTCTATCTCCTCAAGAGTCTCGGGCGTACTCCTCCTATACTGCACGGGGAACCAAGTGTACCTGACTCTGCCCAAAGATCGGTCAATCGGTGGGCGAGTTCCCAACAGATAGATCCAGGCAGCCTCCCACTCGCCCATATCCTCATCATAGGGGACCGGTCGGAGCCGGCCACATCAAGGCCAGTCAGCATCGCAAAGTCGAACGGGGTCATCGGCATATCCCCGGTAGCTGAGAAGTGGAAAGAGTTGGTGGTGTCCCCACTATCTCTCCACGAGTGCCCCCATCAAGGTCCTGCTCGCAGGGTAGTGAGATAGCCCCGCGCAGAAGGGCCCCAAATCTGCCCCAACCTCACCATGTGACGAACGATCTCTGGGAGCTCTGCATACCACTCCCTAGCGATAATCGAGCCATAACCTCACGTAGAACGAGAGGGTACCTGCATTCAAAATGAACAGAATGTATTCAGTTTCAGAATGAAATGTATAAGCTGCTTACAAATGAAAATGAATGAGCTGTGAGTTCAAAAGTGAAATGTAAGAACTGTGTGTTCAATATGCACTGTGTGCAAATGAAATAAGTGGGCTGTGTGTTCACCTCAAGAGTTTAGGCTGCGTGTTCAACTTTCAAAAACTGTGGGCTGTGTGTTCACCTCAAGAGTTTGGGCTGCGTGTTCAGATTTCAAAAACTGTGGGCTGTGTGTTCACCTCAAGAGTTTGGGTTGCGTGTTCAACTTTCCAAACTGTGCGCTGTGTGTTCACCTCAAGAGTTTGGGCTGGTGTTCAGATTTCAAAAACTGTGGGCTGTGTGTTCACCTCAAAAGTTTGGGCTGCGTGTTCAACTTTCAAAACGTGGGCTGTGTGCTCACCATCAAAAGTTTGGGCTGCATGTTCAACTTTCAAAAAAGTGGGTTGTGTGTTCACCATCAAGAGTTTGGGTTGCGTATTCAACTTTCAAAAACTGTGGGCTACGTGTTCACGATAAAAAGTATGAGCTGCGTGTTCAGAAATTTGAGTGATTGAGCTGTGTGTTCAAAATGCAAACAGAATGCTATGTTATAGACAAGTGTTTAGAACAAGCTGTGTGCCCACTCAACAGAATTTTGTGTTGTGAGATATGTGCTAAAATAAGCAGAAATATGGTGTGCAAATGTGTTCAGAACGAGCGGATAAGCATACATAGCGAGAAGTATGAAATGTGCATGAAATGCAGAATACATTGCAGAGAATGTAAAAGTGAAGTACGTACCTCTCGTGCCTAATGAGAGAGATGAGTCTCTGGCTCCCGCAGCAACAGATCCGCAGGCGCTCTCGGTCATCAAAGTCAGTGAAATGGTAGAAAGTGGCCTGAGAAGGACGTGCTCCGAGGATGATACCTCTCGGGATCAAATGGCCGAATTCTCGGGGGCAAGGACATGATGTCCGACTCACCCTCGGCACCTGGAGGACCTCCACCATGAGGAAAATGACCCGCATTTGAAGAAATTTGCAAAAAGGAGCAAAAATGAGAAAAATGAGCCAAAATTGGAAAAAGTCAACAAAAGTCAACTCTCAGGAAATGAAAAAGTCAAACAAAAGTCAACTCCTGAGAAAATGTACCAAATGTCGAGACAAACTTACCTCAAGTGGTGAAAATGAAGAAAGAAGCTTGAAATCAAATTTTAATCGGTCCAAAGTGAAGAAAACTGAAAGATTTCGCGAAACAATTTTGCGTGGAGCGTTAGAAAACGCGTATAAAGCACAGATCTGAGAGAGAAAATGGTCTAGGAAGGAAGGAGAACAGATTTCGGCCATAAGGGTGTGAGGAATAGTGATTGGGACATGTGGATTTAAAGAAACAAGTGTAAAAAGACAAAACTGTCCCGGATTTGGACAGGTGGTCGGCCGACCACCTTTCCTGGTAGGCCGACCACCCCCTTGCACAAAACCTGGTCAGTGGCCTCCCTAGGTGGTCGGTGGGCCTCCTGGGTGGTCTCCAATGACTCTTTGTTCTTCCTGAAAATTTTGGTGGTGATTGGAGTCCCCGGCTCTCAAGAAAGTACAAGGAAAGTGCACTTTTCGGCGCGAAATCCCTCCGCGGGAACTTCAAATCCAATCATCGACACATGGCTCATCGTTACTCGCCAAGAGCCAGGTGTAATCCTTTTTGAGTACGTTGCGACCCCTCCGAGAGGTAAACCGAAGGTCGCATTTGAGTTGCCCTCATCGAGGCTTGCTTTTCTTTGCTCAATGTTTTGTTTTTCAAACATGCTTTTGAAGTTGCGCTTATCCTGCATTGTTATGCACGTCACTGGCATTATTATGCGCATCGCTTGCATTGTTGTGCACATTTCACTGGTATCGTCATACCTCCATGCTTAACTTGCGTTGTCGCGCACGTTTCTTCTTGCATTGCGATGTACTTTTTCATCGACACCATGTTTGTCTACGTTCGATATAGCGTTGAACATATGTTGCTAACTATGTTGTGCCTGTTACGTTTCTCTCTTTTTCAGGGACAATATTGTATGTACGGTTCATTTGAAGCTGGTGCGACTAGACGAACTGGATAGGTATTGTATCTTCTCCGTGTGAGACGTAGCGAGAATTGTAATTCTCTTACATCCTTACTGCATGAAATGTAGTTTTGCTTTGCATTCTTGCATAAAACTATTGCATTTATTGTGAATATTTGCTTCATTACAGTTAGCTGCTTTGCATGATCATGAGTTATGTTCGGCTTTGTGCATGTCGTTTTGCATTTTGCCCCTACCTGCGGGCATGCCTGCGGGCCCATCTCTTGTTTATCTCGCATGTTTGTCTAAGTCTTCGGCCTTGTCAAAAATGGGTCGTCTCTGGGCTTTGACATTCACTCCCGTCACTTATGACTTTCGAGTTCTGTCAAAGAGGGGCAGCTGTAGACACCCCATTTTTGACCGACCTTAAGACTCAGACGTCATCGATTGAGCGCTCGGTGATTGCGCATGTTGTGCTCGTTCATGAGGTTACGGAGTCTCAGCTGAGAGCCTTGCCTCCGGACTCTGGGACTCTTTTGTGCTTTGCCTCGGTTTGCGAACCAGGTTCTGTTTTCTCTTCCTGAAGGAAGGGAGAGGCCTCGTAGACCATCTCTCAGTGGCCGTAGGCTACTTTTCGTGGTCGTAGACCACTGTTCCCATTTCTGATTTTCGGAGCCATCGGCCGCGCGCCTCAGTTCGGGACCGCTTAACATTCTCCCTTTGCTCCGGTTTTCGGCACACACCTTGTTTCCTCTGTCTAGAGGGACACTGTGGCCCGGGAGACCACCTTCGTGGTCACACGCCATTTTCGATGCTTAACAGTCAGTTTTCGGGGCACCCGGCTGCGCATTTTGACCCCCGAACCCCTGTTTTGCATCCATCTTGGTTCATTTTTGGCATGGACCTTGTTTTCATTGTTTGGGAGGTCGTACAAGGGTGAGAGACCACCTTTTCTCTTGGAGACCACCTTCTCTCTCCGCCGGCCGATTTTCTTGTCAGGAGGTTGGTCTCCTTAGTCTTTGAGCCACATTTGCTGGTCTCCTACCATACCACTTGCTTGCATTTCATGTGGAGACCGCCCTGGGAGGCTGCCGACCACTTGAACCTTTTGACCCTGGTCCGCCGACCAAGGCAAGTGGTCGGCCGACAACTTGAACTGGTCGGCCAGCTCCCATCAGTTCTGTCTCAGTGAGTTGATTCCAGCTGTGCCAACTGGGAGGCACAGACTGCATCCTCCATACACGTGTATGGAGGATGCTTGCCCTTGGTTTTAAGCTTCTAGGAGAAGCTTTAGTCCCTCTTGTCTATAAAGGAAGGGCTCCCCTTCCTTGTAGAGGGTTCAAAAAATTTTGTCTAAGGCATACAAGACTTCTCCCTCTATATCTCCATATCCAAGCACAAAGAGTGCATGGTTCTTGCACCTTTGCATAGCATCTCCCAACCTAACCCCTCCACCATCACTCTAAGCATCTTGGAGGCCATTTTCAGAGGTTGAGAGGCTGTCTTTGTGGTCCAGAGGTTGCTGGTCCTTTTGTGCTACAAGAGTAACACACTTTCTCCATTTTAAGGCTTTATTTTGCTTCATCTTTTAGCTATACTTGAAGGCATATTTGAGCTTTGGTGTAAACTAAAAAAAGTCTTATTTTGAGGCTCTTAACATGTTTGTTTAAGATCATTTTTTTGTTGGGGGTCATCTACCCCCTTGCATGCTTCATTTTACCTTGTTTTGAGCCATGCCTTAGAGCATTTGTGTTGGCCTTTGTTTGGCCTTTCAGCCACTGAAATCCAATGGATTTTCAATGGCTAGCATGCTGTTTTTAGTGCCAAAATCAGAGAGGGGTGACCCTCTCTCTCCTTGTTTTGTTTTCTAGCATTTTTGGCCTTACAAAGGAGCTATTATTTGCATGCTTCCAAGCCATGTTTCAGGCCATTTTTGATGAGTTTTAGGACCTGCATAGGCTCTGTCCAAAGCTTTTTTTTCCATATTGGATGTTCATCTTGCATGTGTAGAATAACCCTCTTCATAGCATATCAAAGGAGCATCTCATTCTTGCATGCATTAACCATGTTTTAGTGTGTTTTTGGGCTTTATTTGGCATGGCATGCCTCTAAATTTTGGTGGTTTAGTGGTCTCTTGATTGCCTCACATGCTTGTAGTGCAAATCCTCTTTACTAGCTTACATTGCATGCTATTTTGGCCTTTGATTCTAGCACTTTTTGGCCATGCCTTAAACTAATTTTGTGCATGTTTTGGACTGCCTTAGCTCTATTTTTGGGCCGCATGGTCGAATGATGTTTGCTATGCATGGTTGTAGTTCAATACCCTTGCTTAGCTTTGAGTTTTGAAGCCTATTGCATGCGTATTTTGAGGTGTTTCCATGTTTTGGCATCATTGTGAATCATATTTCAGAGCTTATATGTATGCCATATTCCCATGTTTTCCACTCTTTGAATGTATTTGAGAGTTATGCATGAATACCTCATTTTTGGACCATTGCATGAGCTTCATTTCCATGCTTTGCGAGCCATCATTTTAGTCCATATTTGCTACTGTTTTGGCCTGCATAGGGACTGTTTGGGGCTGGTTTGGCCATTTGAGTATGGCTTTGCATGCCTATAGTGTAATCCACTTCATTAGTTTCGGTATTTGGGCCATCTAGCATGCATTGTGTGAGGTGTTTGCATGATTCGGGACCATCTTGCATGTCATTTCAGAGCTGGAAAATATGTGATTGTACGCCATATTTCATGCTTACCATGCTTTGGTGGAGTTGCACTTTGTGCCTTAGGTTTGGTCCCTTGCATTTGTACATGTTTGCATGTGTGTTGTTTCTTCATTTTCATCATGTATGGCCACTAATTTGAGTGTGGCTGAGGCCCATTCATTTTAGTTTAAGACCATCTTGCATTATGCATGCCATATCCATGTTGTCGCATGCTTGATCATCGCATTGTGTATGCTTTGTTCATGTCATCGTGCATGTCCATCTTCGTATGTGCATTGCGTATGCCATATAGTTCATGTGCATTGAGTATGCCATTCTTAGCTCATAGCATTGTGTATGCTAGTTGCATGTTTGCATATCATCCCTCGCATGCTAGCATGATTAGGTTGCAATGCGTTTAGGGTTGCATGCTAGTTGTATTGTGTATGCCATGTATATTGCATTGTGTTTGGAATAGGGTTTAGTCCAAACACGGGAAACAAGGGACGTTTCGTACTCCAAGTGAGGAAACGTGCCTCAATTCTCGGTCGCCGACACTCCGAATTACCCATGATGGAGTTTAGGCCTTGTTGTGTTTATATGTGCATTCATTTTACATCGAGTCTTGCAATCCGACTCCTCGACCATCATGCATCGAGATGCGTGATTGGTGGCACAAGGATCGAGGACTACACTCCTTGGAGCTTGTGCAATGATGGGGAGAGTGGTCATGCACATATGTTGAAAATACTTTGCCATGCCCCTTTCTCGCTCTCTGTTGCAGCAAAAACTGGCCAGCAGCCTTCTGGAGCTTTGTATAGTGTTCTGGGACCAGTTGCAAACAGAGGCAAATCGGGGCATCACGATGGATTTCCCGACAAGGCGACTTGAGCATGCATGCATCCCTATCATTCGGAACAGAGCTGAGGCAGTCCATTTTGTTTAATTTGCATGCTAGTTTCCTTACTTACTTAGTTAATTCGTTAATTAATTAATGTTGTGTAATAATTAGTTTAATTAGCTTAGATTAGCTAGTTTATTCTCTACTATTCATTCGGACCCTCCGAGGAAGGCATTGTTGTAATAAGTGTGCATGTGTGTGTGATGCATGCCTTCCAACCCCACGTCTTTCTCCCTTTTATTTACCAGCTTATGATGGTTAGTTTTAGGGCATGTTTCAATTAGCATCTATATGTTCGCATGTTTGCATTCATTCATCTGTATTGCATGCACCGGGCTCGGCGCATCATACTAACTGCATTGTATTTCAATTCCAAGTTGAATACATGTTGCTTGTAGCATCTCATATGCCATCTTAGAATAGCCGAGCCTATCTTAGTTGCATTCTGCACGTGTTGCATTAGCCATCTTAACATGAACTAGGATCATGCATAGATTACTAACTAGTTTATGTTTTGGCTTGGAGTACTCGATGAGCGTTTATGCTTTAGCATCCTTGCATGTGTGTGAGTGACTACCATGATAGCATGCTTACCATGAGGCTATGTGTTTGTGTGATATAACTGCCTGAATGCCTGTGGGTGAAGGTTGGGTTGCTTGAGTTGGAATAATTCGTTGAAACCCGTGTTTTAGCCTACTTGCGAGTAGCAAACTTCAATCCATTTTCAAAATAAACGGATATGTGATGCTTTGTTCCAAATTAGGAAATCCAGTCTATACTTGTATGTTGTGTGCATCACATAGTAATTCTAGGCTAATAAACCGGAATAAGAGCACATGTGTTTTCAAAAACTTGATATCATGCTTAGTAGTGGCCGATCTTCAATTGGGCGAGCGGGGGTGTTCATGAAATGACCTTCCCCAATCGTACCCAAGTTCCCAAGCCGAGGCAACTTTGGTGATGACGGACACGTGGCCTTAGGCACGAGTCAGGGTTTCCTAAATTCCCCCAAAATAAAATATTTAGGTGGCGACTCTGCATCTGGCAAAGAAGTCCATGTTTGGCACTTCTTTCTAAAAATCTGTTTTTCAAAACGATTTGCCGGATTTGGACTCTTTGGCAATTTATCGGTCTCGCATTGCATTTTACGGGATTAGATTCAGAACCGTGACTTTGAGTTCGAACTGTAGTAAGCCCAATGGACAAAACGGGATTTCTCCCGGGACGTTCGAGGACGTCTACACTTACCCTTGTTCAACTCAACTATCCTATCCATGTGCAAATTGGCTCATCTTCATGCTCATCTTCATTCAAAATCAATTGTCATATTCCGTTGGAAGATTCAGCTACAAGACAATTCAAGTTCAGATCTGAGGTTGTACATCTCAAGAGTTAATTCCACGTTGGTTGAGCAATGGCCATTTGTAAAAACAATTTGAGGATTTCTAATGAAGCTGACTAAATCTTCTTGAAAATTATTTCACTTTTTCAAAACTGGACCATTTCTTGGACCCAAAAAAGGAAAATTTTCAGTGCTCATAACCTGACTTGCATGATTTCAAAGCAGAAAGTCGAACAAGCATGTTAATCTAACTCTCATGTTGGTCAAAATTATTTTAACAGAAAGCCAAAAACAAAAAATGGTCAAAATGATGAACTAGGGGCATAGTCGAGTCAGGTTTTCTGTCTTTTCCCCATTGTCAGCGTACTCACCAGAAAAGAGCACAATTGAAGATAACAGCAAAGGCCAAAAGGTTCTTTCATCCTCCAAGCAGTAAGGTACCAAGCCAAGTACGAAGCACGAACTAGAAATCGAGCTGGATATTTGACCCCCCTCACAAGGTTCATAACTTTCAGTTTATCCATCAACCACACCTAGGAAGGGATAAAAAATAATAAAGATTAAAGAATAGAGAGATGTGCGCTGAGAGAAAAAGTAAGAAAAAGGCTTTTTAGAGAAAATAGAGATTGATTGCCAAAGTGATGTGAGAATCACAAATAAGAAAGGATGGGACACAATACCTGGAGAAGCAGGCTCCCCATGAACCGATAGATCTCTCACCATTGGAACATGTTCGAATTTTGTGTTTGTTGTATTTGTTTGTCTCGATTCTTGTTTTGAATCATTTCGAGTAGTTTTGTGTTTAGGTTGTTTTTACTTTCCCTTTGTTGAGTCATTTTGATTGTCTCAGTCGTAGGCTCAGTACCCGGTCAAGAACTCATTCTCCTTTTCAAATTTCAAGAAAATAAATCGTTTTGTGCTCAGAGTACCGTGCCATTCTTAGCATGTGTGCAAAACAGGAGTCTTTCTTTCATAAAATGCAGGGTTCAACCCAGGTCAAGAGTGAGAGCAATAGAACAAGGACCTATCTGAAGTTACATGGGTTCCAGACTACAAAGCAAACGAAAAAAGGAAAATTTGAAGCATCTTAGTGTGTTTCAACTTCAGCAAATTCCGAGACTGTGTGATTCAACTTTAGCAAATTTCGGGATGGCATGCCGACGCGTGAGCATGCCCCATTTGCCAATATAAGTGAAGTGTCTCCTTTTTGAACACATTGCAAAGTCTCCGAGGGGTAAGTCGGAGGTTGTCGTTGAACATCACTTTTTTTTTATTCGTTCTGATGTTCCGTCAGATTACATATTTGTTGTCTTCTGTTGCATAGAATATGCTCTTGTTTCTTGCATAGAACATGCTTTTAATTTTGCATAGAGTATGCTCTTGTTTCTTGCATGGAACATGCTTTCAATTTTGCATAGAATATGCTCTTATCTCTTGCATAAAACATGCTTTTAATTAACATCATGCATTGGTTGTCTATCTTGCATGGAACATGCGTTGTCACCGCATTGATTTGTAATCTTTGTTCACTTGTTCACTCTGTGCATCTATCGCACAATAATCCAACTCTGTGCATCTATCGCACAATAATCCTACTCTGTGCATCTAATGCAGAATAATCCAACTATGTGCATCTATCGCATAATAATCCTACTCCGTGCATCTATCGCACAATAATCTTACTCTGTGCATCTATCGCACAATAATCTCACTTCATGCATCTATCGCACAATCAATCATTCTGTGCATCATCACACAAATCACTACGTGCATATCGCACCATTTCAAACTCAATCGCACTGTCTAGTGCATTTCAAACTCAATCGCCCTGTCTAGCGCATTTCAACTCAATCGCGTTGTCTAGCACATTTCAACTTATATCGCACTGTCTAGTGCATTTCAAACTCAATCCCACTGTCTATTGCATTTCAAACTCATTCGCATTGTCTAGCGCATTTCAACTCAATCGCGCTGTCTAGCACATTTCAACTTATATCGCACTGTTTAGTGCATTTCAAACCTAATCGCATTGTCTAGTGCATTTCAACTTATATTGCGCTATCTAGTGCATTTCAACTCAATCGCGCTGTCTAGTGCATTTCAACTCAATCGCGTTGTCTAGTGCATTTCAACTCAATCGCGATATCTTGCACATTGCACTATTTTGTGCATTGCAATTCAGTTGCGCTATCTTGCACATCGCACTATCCTGTGCATTTCAACTCACTCACGCTATCTTGCGCATCGCACTGTCTTGTGCACCTTGTATCTTTGTACCATATTGTTTTGTGCACTCATTGGTCTAGGAGACCTTAAATCTTCTAAAGGAGCAATTCCTTTGGTGTTTGTCGTGCCCGAACGACTTTCGGCGGTCTGGTATAGCCACCTAGCTATGTTTACGATGAGTTTCTAGGAAATCAACTGAGACGGTGGAAACTAGAGTTCGAATGGCAGAGGCCTAAAACACAAAAGTTCAAAATTTCCAAGACTAAAGTCTTCTTTAAATACCCAGGGGTATGTCCTCGGCTTGAAATCTGTATGGCAACCCCATAGGTTGAGCTAGCCTGCATGTGCCTCAATTCTGGATACTGAACCAGCCTAGTCTGTCACCCTGTTGGAGAATAAGGAAAGTTGCGAACATAGTTAGGAAGAAAAGTAGTACCTGTGGTTTGGAAGCGCAAGATGCAGAAGAGAAAGATCGCCAGCAGCATAAAGTGAGTCATTGCCGATTGCCCTTGTAAAGTACTTCCACTTCCTAGCTGCATCATCTATCTATCGTCTATTACCTCTATTGCATTGCATATAGAATTTATTGCGTGCATCTACTGTATTATCCATTTTATCGCCTGCATCCTTTTCATGCTAAGCTTAGTTTGGCATATGCTCATACCTTTCCCTCGAAATATGATTCTGTCATGTGTCAGTACCCATGCTACGCTGAGGCCAGTATTAAGGGTGTCAACAGCTTTTTTGTGTTAGACGTGGTTTGTTTTGTGTCCATACCCTGTCTAGGTAAGATGTAATTTGGCTCGCGCTCTTTGTTGACTTCATCGATTGCATCCACTGCATCGTATTTTGTCTTGTTGCATTTAGCATTTAGGATCACAATCCTTTCTCAGCAGATCACTCCTCACTTATATCATCCCACCCAATTACTTATATTCTTTTTCTTTCTACGAAACACATAGTTTTGCATGTGCTCGCACCATTTCACGTTGAAACATGATTTTGTTACATGTAAGCATCCATGCTACACTAAGGCCAATATTGGGGATGTAGGCACTTAGCCTGTATTAGGCGTCGTTTGGCTGTGCCCACTTCTTTTCTGTGTTAAACGTAGTTTGATTTTGCATCTCCGTTTCTTTATGGTATTTGTATGGTTTTGCACTGCTCGAGGTTGGATTATTTCATTGTACATCTTTACATTATTTTGTTGCATTGCATATTGTAGACGTCCCTGAACGCCCCGGGAGGATGAATCCTGTTCTGTTTATGTGGGCTCACTACAGTTCAGGACTCAAATGTCACGGTCCTGTATCTAATATCGCAGAGTGCAATGCAAGACCGATGAATCATCAAAGAGTCCAAATTCGGCAAATCATTTTTGAAAAATAGATTTTTTTTTGAAAGAAGTGCCAAACGTGGACTGCTTTGCCAGATACAGAGTCGCCACCTAAATATTTTTTTTTAATGGGGAAAATTTAGGAAATCCTGACTGGTTTGCCTAAGGCCACGTGTCCGTCATCACCAAAGTTTTCTCGGCTCGGGAACTTGGGTACGATTGGGAAAGGACACCTCGTGAGCACCCCCTCTCGCCCGATCAAAGATCGGCCTCTACTAACCATGATATCTAGTTTTGAAAACATTATGCGTCCTTATTCCAGTTATTAGCCTAGATTTACTACGTGACGTGCACAGCAAATAAGTATAGACTGAGTCGCCTAAATTGGAACAAAACATTTCATGTTTGTTTATTAGAAAAATGGTTTGATGGTGCTACCCGCGAGTAGGCTAAGACATTAATTTTGCCACCCTCAAGTGGGCTTAGAAAACATGGTTTTGCCACTTTCAAGTGGGCTTAAAACTCACATTCAATGCATTGTTCCAATTCAAGTAACCCAACTTTCACCCACAGGCATTCAAGCAGTTATATCACATAAAACACATAGCCTCATGGTAAGCGTGCTATCATGTTAACATTCACACACATGCGAGATGCTAAAGCATAAATGCTCACCTAATGCTCCAAGCCAAAACAGAAAGTAGTTAGTAATCATATGCATGATCCTAGTTCATGTGAAGATGTCTAATGCAACACATGCAAGATGCAACTACAATAGGCTCGGCTATTCTAAGATGGCATATGATGATGCTACAACTAACACGTATTCAACTTGGAATTGAAATACAATGCAGTTAGTATGATACGCCAAGCCCCGTGCATGCAAGACAAATATATGGATGCACGTATGCATAGCATAAGGTATGCTAACTTAAATATGCCCTAATGCTAACCATTGAAAGCAAGTAAGTAAAAGGGAGAAAGAAGTGGGGTTAGAAGACATTCACACACTCACACACACTTATTACACAATTGCCCTCGCTCGGAGGGTCCGAAAGAATAATACAGGCCGAATAATGAATCAACTATCCTAGCTAATTAATTATTACAAAACTTCTAATTAATTAACAAATTAATTACAAAAACAGCCTAAATATGAAACTAAAGAGACCGCCGCAGCTCTGCCTCGGAATGCGTCGATGACGCATGCTTGACTCACCTTGCTCGGAAACCCGGTGCCATGCCATTGTTGCCTCTGTTTGCACTGTCCTACACCTCTGAGGACTGTGAAAATCCTGGGGATGTCTCTGAATTGCTCTCTGATCATTTTGGAATGCCACCGGCCAAGGTATGAAATCACCGGCCATTGATAAATATTCATCGACCATTTGTTAAGCCATCGGCTAATTATCCATGGTCGGTCGGCATGCAGAATCCTATTTCGACAGCAGCAGAGGGCAGACATTGCATGGCATGGAATTTTCAAGCAAATGTGTGCATGCCCACTCCCCCTATCATGTTATAGACTCAAGGGAGTGTGGCCCTTGATCCTCAGGCCACCAACCACGCATTTCGATGCATGATGGCCAAAGGCACCAAGTTTGCAAATCAATGTAAATGCATGCAACAAACAAATGAGTGCCTTACGCCCTATCATGTTGAGATCAAGGGCATTGGCGACCGAGGATTGAGACGTGTTTCGTCACTTTGAGTACGAACACACCTCATTCCTCATGCTTGGTTTGACACCCCAAACTAAGCAAAATGTGATGCATGTATGCAATGTGGCTCAAGTATGCAACATGGGTCAAATATGCAACATGAGGCTAATGTTAACAAGGCATGCCAAATGCAATGCAAACTAAGCATGCAAATGTACAATGTGTTAAGCATGCAAGATGCAATGCAATGCAACCTAACATGTAATGCAAACATGGTATAATGCAAGCATGTAACGAGAGGCAACATGTCAAATGTACAAGGATGGACTTACATGGAGATGGGAGGCCTCAGCCATATCCCAAAACAGTGGCCAAAACACCCAAATTAAGGAGCCAAAAGGGGAGACAAATACACAAATAATATTGGTCCATAAGCAAGACCACTATGCACAACATTCAAGCATGAGCAAAATGGAGTAAACATGAGGACATGGCATTACAATAGGCTCTGAAATCACATGAAGAATAATGCCAAATCAAGCAAAACATGCAAGCAAGGCATGCAATAGGGCCCAAAACCTTGAGGCTTAACAAAGAGGTTCAAACCATGATTATGTCAACCAAACCCCAAAGGACTAAAATGACTTAAAACAGTCCTAGGGGACTCCAAAACAAGTCCAAAGCATGCATAGATCATAGTCAAAACATGCCCAAGAAATGGATGCAAAACAAGGGGGATTTAAGGCCACAAAGAGGGCACTCTACTACAACCATCCCAACCACTCATGGCAGGGACTAAGCAACTGAAAACAGGGTTTCAATGCATCCAAATATGCCCCAAAACCCACTAATATGGCAACCCAAATGCCTAAAACAAAAGGCATTCACTACGACCCATTTCAAGGCATAAAAGAACAACTTTTCAAGGCATGAAAGGGATGATGAATGCAAGCATACAAGCATAGATTAGGGACTAAAATAGCATGAGAAGTGATTCCAAATCACTGAAACAACCCAACTAAAGCATGCTCATGACTCACACACTCAAGGCTCACAAGCTAAAATGCAAAGAGGTGTAGACACCCCATTTTTGACCGCCCTCAAGACTTGGGCATTACTGATGGTTTGCTCGGTGTTAAGAGATGTGCAGGGCACAGGTTCAGTTTCTTCGGCAAAGAGAGAGGCAAATCCTTCAAAACACTTTGTTTAGGGGTTTGGAGTTGAAGAAAAGAGGAAAGGAGAGGAGAAAACTGGTCTGGGAGAAGTTCGGCATGAATCCGGGTAGAAGAAAGTCGAGCGGCCCTCGCTGAATCAGGCTTATTCAATTGCATACTTTGAGTTGAGCTATGAGGCCACCATCGTTGGAAAGAAGACTTCCGGGGCTTCACTTTGTACTCAAGAATCTCCCAAAGCCAAGTCCGGGTGGAGGAGATATGATTGGTTGAAGTCGGGCATCATCCCGGTTGGATCGAGTCTGCGCGGCTTCACGGAAAAGGGCATAACTTTTTGCATAGGAGGAATTTTGATGCAAGGTTTGCGCCATTGGAAAGATAACTTCCGGGGCTTCGATTTTCATATCCACCGGCACTTTTTTGACCTCGGAATCATCTATCGGCACTCTATTTTGCCGACCGGCACTTTTTAGTGCCGACCGGCACTTTATTTTGGCCGATGATCAAATTTTCTGGCCGGTTTGCACCCTTTGCACCCTCCAAGCCTGGTGCATACCAGCTGTGCCAGCTGGGATGCACAGAACCAGATCCACGTGCATGTATGTACCTATTTTGAGCCCTTTTGCACCTTTGAACCCCCTTAAGCTTCTAGAAGTTTGAACCCTTTGGCCAAGCTTCTTGGAGAAGCTTGGCCAGCTGTTTTAGCTTCCCCTAGAAGCCTTGCACCTCCTTGGATCCTTTAAACCCTTTGACTCTTTTGGCTTTGCTTAGCCATTAAGTTTCTTTGCCTATATAAGAGAGGCCTTCTTCTCCATTGCTAGGGTTGGAGATTCTTAAGCAAAAAACTAGAGATATAGATACATATCTGATATAGATACATATATCCCTCCATCTCTCACTATATCTCTCATTCAACCTCCAAACACCCTTGTTCTTGGGCCATTCCTTCACCAACCCATAGCACAACACCACCACTTCGATTTCCAGCATTTGGGAGGTCATTTGCAGAGCTTAGGAGCACCAAAACTTGGCCCAAGAGGTGCTGGTTTGTTGATCTACAAGGGTAAGCACACTTTTCCCCAAAACTAGCATTTTCTTGGTTCATATCTAAGCCATAGTTTCATGTATTTTTGAGCTTCGATGTAAACTACAAAGAGGCTTATTTTGAGCCCTTCTTCAACATTGAAGAAGGGCTCAACCTTGTTTGGGACCTCCATGCATGACTTACTTCAATACCCTCTTTGGTCCTTATTTTTTTGCATGTTTCTTTAGCCTACCATGCTTCTATTTTTGGGCCTTCGACAGGCCTAAAAAGTGTCTTATTTTGACCCCCTCTACATGTCTCATGAAGGGTCTTTGGCTGTTTGGTGCACCTTTTTGGTACTTCATTTTATACCCCTTTGTGGGCCTTAATCTTGCATTGCATTTTGAGCATGTTTGTATATTGATTTGGGGCTTGTCATCTACTGTGAGTAGTTATATTTTTGGTCCCTCTTCAGTGTTGTAGAAGGGTATTTTTCAGTTTGGTGCATGCTTAGCATACCTACCATGTGATGCCTTGTAATTGCCTTAATATGCCTTAGGTTGTTAGCCTTTGTTCGAGCATGTTTTAGGCTTAGATTTGTGAAGCTTTTGTGCTTATTTTGCCATGCTTTAGGTCTGTCTTAAGTTGTTTGAGTCGACCCTAGCATGCATTATATGGCCTCTTTGTATTTTGTGGCTTGTATGCTTCAAGTATGTGAATATGTGAGCATTGTTGCATGCTTTGTTGATTTATTTAGTTGGTTTGGAACCTCCTATAATATGATTTCAGAGCTTATGTGGCATGCTATATGTCCATACTTAGCCTCTTTAAGTGTGCTTAAGAGTTGCCTTGTTTATGCTCAAGATGTTAGACCATGATTGCATGCATGTGTGTGTGCATTTTGTGCCTTCATTTCCATGTTTTTGGCCACTGTTTTAGGCCTACTTAGAGCTGCCTAATTCATGTTTAAGTCCATCCTTTCATTGGTTTGCATTGCCTCATGTTTGCTTGTATGCTTGCATAAGTGCCTTGCATTATCCATGTTGCATGCTAGATGACATGTCTAGGATTGCATTGCATCGTTCATGCTTGGCCTCTTGAAGTGAGTGTGATAGAGGTTAGGCTCCCTTGGTTTGTTTGTTTGCATTGCATTTCATTTGAAATCGAAGTGCACACTTGATTCTTCGGGCCACCATGCATGGAAATGCGTGATTGGTGGTCCGAGAATCGAGGCACGTGCCCCTTTGAGTCAGAAACATGATAGGGGGCATGGTTGGTGCATATATTGCTTGAATTGTATTGCCATGCAAGTTTTGCCCTCTGCTGCTGTGAGTTGCAGGTTCTGCAGGAACTTTCTGCCGATCGGCAGTGTTTAGTGCTGGTCGGCCATCCTTTGGTGGCCGATGGATGAATCTTGTGCCGATGGCCACATCTAGATGCCGGTGGTAATTCTATGCAGCCGGTGGTGATCTCCAGTGTCCAGAGAAGCATCCCTGAGGCTTTGGCAGTCTTCAGAGGGGAAGAGCAGGGAAAACAGAGGCAGATTATGTATGGCAGTACAATTCCGAGCAAGTCCCGAGCATGTGCTGCATCTGACCCGCTTCCCGAGGGCTTTACTACTTTAATTAGATTAATTTGTTTAATTAATTTAATTGGCTTGTAATATTTAATTAGCTTGCGTAGTTAGTTATTTGTATTATTCTTTTGGTCCCTCCGAGTGAGGGCGAATCTGTAATAAGTGTGTGTGAGTGGTGTGCATGTCTTCCAACCCCCACCTCTTTCTCCCTTTTATTTACCTGCTTATGATGGTAGATTAGGGCATATTTAAATTAGCATACCTTATGCTATGCATGCGTGCATTCATGCATTTGTTTACATGCACCGGGCTCGGTACATCATACAAACTGCATTGTATTTCAATTCCAAATTGAATACGTGTTATTTGTAGCATTTCACATGCCATGTCTAGGATAGCCGAGCCTGCCTAGATTACATCTTTGCATGTGTTGCATTAGACATTTCAGTATGCTTAGGTCCATGCATGGATTTCTAATAAGCTTCTGTTTTGGCTTGGAGTACTAGGTGAGTTTTTATGCTTTAGCATATCGCATGCGTGTGAATGTTACCATAATAGCATGATTACCATGAGGCTAGCTGCTTATGTGATATAACTGCTTGAATGCCTGTGGATGGAGGTTGAATTACCTAAGTTGGAATAATGCATTAAAACTATGAGTTTTAAGCCCACTGGATAGTGGCAAAATCATCTTTTCTAAAGCCCACTTGAGGATGGCAAAACCTGCATTTTAGCCTACTTGCGAGTAGCAAACCGTTTTCAAAACAAACATGTAGTGTTTTGTTCCAACTTAGGTGATTTGGTCTATACTTGTTTGCTGTGCGCATAACATAGTAATTCTAGGCTAATAACCGGTATAAGAACATGTAATGTTTTCAAAATCGGATATCACGGTTAGTAGAGGCCGGTCTTTGGACCGGGCGAAAGGGGGTGCTCATAGCTGACCTTCCCCGATCGTACCCAAGCTCCCGAGCCGAGGCAACTTTGGTGATGACGGACATGTGGCCTTCGGCACCGAGTCAGGGTTTCCTAAATTTCCCATATTAAAAATATTTAGGTGGCGACTCTGTAATCTGGCAAAGCAGTCCATGTTTGGCACTTCTTTTCAAAAATCAGTTTTTCTTCAAAACGATTTGCCAGAGTTGGACTCTTTGGTTCAAGATTTAGAACCGTGACAAATTGAGTCCTTTGAACTGTAGTAGACCCAATATCGAACCAGAACGGGGGGGGACTCGCACTCCCTCCCCGGGATGCGTTCGGGGACGTCTACAAGAGGCTATACCAAACATGGTAAACATGATTAAATCAGTACCCAACAGACCTCAAGCATGATGAAATATGACCAAAAGCTTCACAAAGCAAGGCAAAAACATGCAAGCATGATGGTCTAATGGCAAGATGCATTTCTAGGCAAAATAGAGGAATACAAGGAAAGTATATTATGCATGCAAGGGGCCATTAATCCGACCAAAAACAGAGGTATAATATGACCAAATAACACCCAAAAACCTCTAAAATGGAGCCAAAAACAACTAAGCATGCATGCTACCCTTATGAGCCCAAAACATGAACAAATGAGACACAAAGGGAGAGGGGTGTCCCTCCCCTATGCAAGACCTCAAAACCTCTTCTTCACCACTGAAAATCCTCTGGATTTCAGTGGTGAGAAGGCCAATGCATAAAAGTATTCAAAGCTCAACCAAAGAAGGCACAAAAGGGAACAAACAAGGCTCTAGAGGGGGGAGGTCGACCCCAAACACAAAAGAGACCTTAATGAAATATCTTAAGCATGAAAAATCAGAGTTTTTATTAGTTATACACAAAGCTCAAAACCGCATGCAAAGTAGGTTAAAAGCTAGTGCAAGATTGGGGAATATAAAGCAATAGTCTCACCCTTGAAGAACACTTGAAGAGCAGCAAGTCCAGCCCCCCTCTTCTGATCAAAACCAGCTCTAAACTCCAAGAACAAACCCTCAATACCTCAATAATCCAAGTATGGTGTAACACTAGGTGTCTTAGTGCAATACTAAGAACAAAACACACTTTTGAGCCCTCTAACACACACAAATGAAGAGAGAGAGGGAGATATAGAGAGAGAGTGGTGTATATATGCTATATAACTCTGATTTGCTGAACCCCTTCAAAGGAGAGGGAAGGTCTCCTTATATAGAGCAAGATGAAGGCTTGAAGCTTCTAAGGGAAGCTTAAACAAAAGGGTCAAGGGGGTCAAGCTTCTAAGAGAAGCTAAGGCAAAGGGTCTGAGCTTCTTGAGAAAGCTAAGACAAAGGGTCAAGCTTTCTCAAGAAGCCTGAGCAAAGGGTGCAAGCTTCTCCAAAAAGCTTGAGCAAAAAAGTGCAAAGGGTGCAATTCCTCCATACACATGTATGGAGGACAAGTCCTTGCACTCCAGCTGGCACAGCTGGCATGCACAATGCCTAAAAGAGGCAAAAAGGGGACACCGGCCAAAAAAGGAGACCATCGGCCAACTAAATGGCCGACCGGCCAAACAAATGGTCGGTAAAGAGAAAGAAAGGCCGGTGGCCTCATGCCACGGCCGGTGGGTTTAAGGGATGGCTGACAAGCCACCTCCTACCCTTAGAAGCACAAAACACAAGTCCTTGGTCCACGACCAAGCACAAAACAGTCAAGTTGAGAGATCTCAAGGCACAGCGCGCAGCCAAGTCCTTCGGGAACTCAAAACAAACACAAACAAGGAAAATCATCGGGTGTTCAAACGATGACGTCCAAGTCTTGAGGAAAGTTAAAAATGGGGTGTCTACACATATCATTTTGCATTCTACCCCTGAACTGCGCTGGTTTGATTCCTAGCAAAGGGATACGTAGACAGCCTGTGGGCACAACTATTTATTTTCTGTCTTGTTTGTTTGTCCAAGTCTTTCGGCCTTGTCAAAATGGGTCGTCTTCGGGCTTTGACATTCACTCACATCATTTCATGACTTCCGAGTTCTGTCAAAGAGAGGCAACAGTAGACACCCCATTTTTGACCGCCCTCAAGACTTGAACGTCATCACTTGTGCACTCGATGATTATGATTGCATGTGCTCATTTTAGTGCCTAAATTCCTCAGCAGAATGCCCTGTCTTTGGGCCTTAAAACCCTATCCATTATGCCTTGTTTTGGACCAAAACCTTAGTGCTTCAAACCTCAAGACCCTGGGACCTACATGCCTCCTCTGGTGGACTGTCGACCACCAATTGTGGCCAGCCAGCCATCCTTGTGCCTTGCCGGCCAATGGTGTCGCATGTTGGCCATCAGTGTCTTTTTTCAGATATTTTGTTGATAGCTATGCCAGCTGTTGGTACAATTGGCTGCATCTCCCTACACGTGTATGGATGGATATATCTCAACCAAATGCATGTTTTTCTATATATAGGGGGTCTCCTCCCTCATTTTTGAGGGTTAGCATTTTTAGAACAAAAACCTCTCTCTCTCTCTCTCTCTAGATTTCTCTCTCTCTCTCTTGCAAATTTGTGCACATTAGCCTACATACACTACACTTTTGCCTATACCTCCTTAACCAAAGTTGATCATCTTTGAGCTAAGATTCCTTGAGGCCTTCTTGGAGCTCTAGAATGTGGTTTTGGCTTGAATTGTCGCCTAAAGTTGATCTTTGCCTCAAGAGGTATAATACTTGCCTTTTTACCTTACTTTGCATACTTGTTTTTCTATTTTTTTCCCACTAATTTTGCGCTGTTTTTGGGCTGTAAAACCTCTATTTTTATGGGTTGAAATTTGTGGTTTTAGGCCATTTAAGGTTAGAGGGTGATTCACCCTTTTATTTCTTGTTTGCAAGGCCTTTCCACCTTTGTTTCCCACTTTCAAACTATCTTTTTTTGGGCTTTTGAACACTAAATTTCAGAGTATTTTTAGTGGTGAAAATCATGTTTTGCAGTCCAAATTTGGAGGGGTTACCCTTGTGTCTTGTTTGCTAGCCTAGATAGCTCTGTGTGTTAGCTTATTTTTCTAGCCATTTGTAGCTTAATTCTAGCATGTTTTAGGCTCTGATTTGGACTATTTTAACTCTATTTTGGGTTGGTTAAGTCATTTGAGTCTTGTTTTGCATGCTTCTAGTGTAAGTGTCCTCACAAGCTTGGTGTTTTAGTCCTTTAGACACCACTTGTTTGAGTTGATTACCATGTTTTAATGCTTTTCTCACTTAATTTCAGCACTATTAATCTCTACAACCTCCCTCATTTCTTGACTTTTTCATTTGCTTTGAGGGTTGTTTCAATCTTGGGATTGTGTAAGTTTGAGATTGAGGTCCATGCTTAATGGTTTCATCATCTTTTGAGGGTTCATTATCAACGGCATGACACCTCTCTCTTGCCTTAAACCACCCTTTGTTTGACACTTCCTTCTCTTTACAGGACTTGATTCACCAATGGACTTAATTTGTTAAGGAATGGTTAGTAATCTAAAATGAGTAACTAAAAAGTTGCAACTAAAATGATGTAAGATAAGAAATTGGTTGTGTCTTGTTGTGTTTCAAATCGAACGTTAATTTGAACACAAGGAAAATTAGGACATTTCATACTCAAAGTGATTAAATGTGCCAAGTTTCCAAGATCTCCATTGCCCTTGACCATGCATGATAGGGTGGAGTCTTTTAGTCTTGTTTGTGCATTGATTAAACTTGTACATCTTGGTTCCTTAGCCATCATGCAATGAAATTACTTGAATTGATGGTTTGAGGACCAAGTGTATCACGCCTTTGAGATGTTTTGGTGATAAGAAGGGATACACAGTACAAACAACCTATGATAATACCCTATCTTTGCTCTATTTGCTCTCTATTGCAATAAGAAATGGTGCATCATTAGTGGCCAGTCGACCACTGTTACTAGCCTGCAGGCCATCAGTGTTGGACGACAATCCCCTACTGGTGGCCGGCCGGCCGGCCACCAATGAATTTTGAGCAAAATACTTTTCGAGTAGAGTAGAGTTGATCTGGAAGAGGAAAACTAGTGCAAAGGTTGTGCTGAGGCTTTCAGAAGCAAACAGTGGAAGTTCTTTGGGTGGAAACAGAGCATGCATGGCCCCCCCTCACTTCCCGGGACTAGTTAATTAGTTTAAATAGCAATTAGTCATTTAGTTGTTGTAATTAATTAGTTGTAGCTAATTAGTTTGTTTTGTACTTATTTAATTAGTTTAGATTGATTAATTACATTAGTTTGTGTTATAAATATTTAATTAGCTTAGCCTAGTTAAATTATTTAATTGTTGTACTTAATTAATTAGATTACAATAATTAGTTAATTTAATTCATTCAAGTTTTGTAATAATTAGTTAAGTAGTGTAACTTAGCTAGTTTATCCATTCGGACCCTCCAACACGAGGGCATAAATGTTGTAATAACGTGTATGTCTTCCAACCCCACGTCTTTCTACTTTTTATTTACCAGCTTATGATGGTTAGATTAGGAGCATCATGTTTTGATTGGCATACTTCATGCTTGAATCCATTCGTTTGTCTTCCATGCACCGAGGCTCGGTTCATCATTCAAACTTGCATTATCGTTTATTAGCTCATTGAATACGTGTTTAAACACATGCTATGAAATTGTTGCAAATAACATGTTAAGTAACCAAGCCTATTTTAGTTGCATTATTGCATGTGTTACATTAGCCATCTTGTATAGTTAGGTATCATGCCTATTTTCTAACTCTTGTTTTATCTTAGCTTGGAGTACTAGGTGAGTTTTTAGTGTTTTAGCATACTTGCATGAGTGTGAGTGATTGCCATGACTAGCGTGCTTGCCGTGAGGCTAAGTGCTTACTTGTTAAACTGCTTGAGTGCCTGTGGATGGTGGGTTGTTTGAATTGGAATGATTCAATGAATGTACATTTAAGCCCGCTTTGTCAAGTGGCAAATTCACAAACTTTAAGCCCACTTTGTTAAGCGGCAAAATCAAACCCTTTTTAAAAAAACAAATATGAAATTGAATTGTTCCAATTCGGGCAAACTAGTCTATACCTTGTGTGCGCGATCACATAGTAAATGCTAGCCTAATAATCGGAACAAGAGCATATAATGTAGATAAGATTCATATCATGATTAGTAGAGGTCGACCTTTGATCAGGCAAGCGGGGGTGCTCAATTCATGACCTTCTCCTCTCGTACCTAAGTTCCCAAGCCGAGACAATCTTAGCGATGATGGACAAGTGTTCTTTGGCACGAGTCATGGGTTTCCTAAATTTCTCAAAAATATTTAGGTGATGACTCTGTATTTGGCAAAGCAGTCCATTTTTGGCAATATGATTCAAAATCGATTTTCCAAAAGATTTGCCGGATTTGGACTCTTTGGTGTTTATCAATTTTACATTGCACTTGTGAGATTAGATTCAGAACCATGTGAGTCTGAGCTGTAAGGCTTATTTCAAACTTCCAAAAGGGGGCGCGTAAAAGCCGAGCTACACTAGCCTAGAGAAATCCTTCTCAAACTGACGATAATACCTGGCCAACCCTAAGAAATTACGGATCTCAAATGCATTCTTAGGTTGTTTCCAATCTTACACGGCTTCTATCTTAGATGAATCTACAGTCACCCATTCACCGGATACCACATGGCCTAAGAACTTTACTTCTCCCAACTAGGATTCACATTTCCCGAACTTAGCATATAGTTTGTGGGCTCTAAGCAATTCAAGTACTACCCATAAGTGTTCTTCATGTGTCCTCCTCAGAGGGTGAGTAAATCAAGATGACATCAAAAAAGACGACCACAAAATAGCCTGGTGCATTAGTTAGCCCAAAAGGCATCACTAAAAACTCATGATGGCCATACTGCATACAGAATGCCGTCTTTTGGATATCCTCATCCCTTAGCCTCAACTGGTGATAACCCGATCTTAGGTCTATCTTGGATAAACAACAAGATCTTTTCAACTGATCAAACAGATCATCTATATGAGGCATTGGGTACTTGCTCTTAATAGTTGCCCAATTCAGCCTTTGGTAATCAATACAAAGTCACAACGCACCATCTTTCTTTTTGGCAAAGAGAGCCGGTGCTCCCCAAGGTAAAGTACTAGCGCGGATAAAATCCTTATCTAACAGTTCTTGGAGTTGAATCTTCAACTCACTCAACTCAGCAAGTGCAAACCTATACAGTGCCATAGAAATCTGTGACATGCCATGTCACGCCCCAAACCCGCCCCCTAAAAGTTTTGGGCATGACCTATTCAGAAACGGACACTTAACCTGTTATACATAACATATGGGGCCTGAGCGGAAGTATTACCATTATAAAATAACATAAAACATCATCCATTGAGCTACCACTACCATGCCAGGACCGCACTCATTGCATTAAGTACATAATATATAAACATACACCCGAACTTCGGTTACACACTTATACATTCATACTTAGACCCACAATTGGGCGTATAACGAAAATATTAATGAAAGACAACCAAAGCATAAGCCAATAACCTAACAACACTTTACAAAATGCACGGCTTCAGGTAGGTGCCTGGACGCATCAAAGTTGACAAGAGAAAGACGAGCCTTAAAGGTTAGGACTGAACTCCCGGTTAATTACCTACAGAAATAGATAGACAAAATATCGAATGAGCGAACTCAGTGAATAATAGTACATAAATAATGTAATGTTTAACCTGAACAATAAAACATATAACTGCAGATACATATGATTAACTACATTTCGTAATTATTTCCAAAACAGCCATGGGTCCAGTTCCCGTGACAGAGTGGCTTTAAGCCTAGCATATACAAAACAGCCATAGGCCTACAGATGCAGAACAACCATGGGTCCAGAATTATCAGAACGGCCATTGGCCCAGAAATATCAGAATGGCCATCGGCCCAGAAATAACAGAACGGCCGTCGGCCCAGAAATAACAGAAATAACAGAACGGCCATCGGTCCAGAAATAACAGAACGGCCATCGGTCCAGAAATAACAGAACGGCCATCGGCCCAGAAATAACAGAATGGCCATCGGCCCAGAAATAATAGATGTATGGACTCAAGAGGTGGCTCGTACGGATTCTAGAGGCGGCTCCCACCAAGGTGTAGCACTTAGTTCCGTACAGCACTTTGTTCCATACCAGAGAACATCAGAACAGATTAAAATAGATAAACACATTCTTCCCATTAATCACATGAATAAACTTAGATAACATAAGTCTAACAGAATGTTATCGATAATTGTTAGCAAAAGGTAAACATATTTTACAGCATGAACGCTTTCAGAAATACGTAGATACCACCGTTCCATAATGCACATACATCCCATTTGCTTATCATGTTTCAATGCCACTAACTAGCAGATAACAGAATGGTAACATTAATTGTTAATAGCAAACAAAACATATGGTACAATGATGCGCTTAGATTTCCTCATGGTTCTTTGTAAGTAGACATACTTGTTTCGTAATTAATAGAACCTTAACATTACCAATAATCCAAAGGTAAATGTACCATTACATCAACAGGCCAGAACAATTCATATCATAACATGAATTACATAATAATGTCGTTGATACGCAATTCTTTTCTATTAACCAACTTCACAGTGTTAATAGTTTGCATGAAATTCTTATACAGAATCATAGGTAATTCTTAGGATGGTAAATTGACAATAATCATTAGCCATAACCCAAAATACGGAGTAGGTTCAGAGTCATACCGATGTGTGCTAACTCTTTCAGTGTTCACATCAATTCCCAATCAACATACATGTTAACATACTAGCTCACGGAGAATAGAATGTTGTTAACAATATTTCTTAATGGTAAATAATGTACATTTGTAGTACTATTACTCACAGTGATCGGCTCCCAGTAGTACTGGGATGATGCCCTCGTCTCGACCTACAAGTACATTGCACAACACATTATATGAGATTATACTCGATCCTTTACTTATTCTCTTTGATCATTCAATCAATTAGCCATGGTGGTACCAAGCCCATTATTCTTTAATAAGTTATAATCCATGTCTCAGAAAATAGGAAAAATCGATGGGAAATGGTTTAGGTGAAGAAATGGTACAAAACTAATTGACAGAAAGTGAACAGTCGTCACTAATTTGGGCATAACTATTTATGTATTTAGAATTTGGGTATGAGACCACTGCCATTAGAAACTAGACTTCCGGGGCTTGATTTTAGGCTCAAGAATCACTCAAAAAGGAGTCCGGATACAAAAGATATGCTTGTTCAAAGTTGGCTGGACAGAGCTGTCTCTGCACGTGCGGGGGAACAGTGCCACACGTGCGGCCTGGACAGTTTGCAGTCCGAAAATGGCTGAAAATTTGGGACTTCTCATTTTCAAAATCAAACCTTAATTACATGCAAATCAAAGCCCAAAACCCTTTAATACATGACCAATTTCACATTATTATTCTCCATCAACCATCATAACCTCAAAATAAACAAATATAATGCCTATACTTCTTCAATCAAGAAATTCTAAGGAAATCAAGGTTCAATCAATATATATACATAAAACCCTAACTCAAATGGGTTCAAAGCTTCCCTTATTATCATGATTTCATGAAATTGATGTCTCAAACATAAGGATTCAAGATAATTAATCTTACCTTAGTTCACTCTTTGATTTCTCCAAGCTTCCATTGTTGTTCTCCCTTCTCTATCTTCAATTCCCTTCAAACCACCATGATTGTTAAGCTTTTCTTGGTCTCCCCTCTCTTTTCTCCCCCACGGTTCTCCTCTCTCTCTTTTAGATATTTTGGCTTCCAAAAGATGAGACCAAACACTCACAAACATATCTACATATCTAAATAAACACACACACAAGGCTTAACACAATAGGGAGAACCAAACGTGGCCTTACGAATCACGCAAAATCAAATTTCAATTAAAGTTCCCAGGTGACTCTAAAAATTGTGCTGATCATAAATATGTCCCCTGTTCTAGTTTCTGAAGTCTCTAGGGTCTTCAATTTGCAGTACAAAGTTAACCACCCAAACGTGCATTAACGAATCAGACAAATTAGATTTCCAATTAATTTTCCCCAATAGTTCTAAAAATTCCCATTAACATACCCAAGTACTCAATTTTGATTTCTGAACCCATAAAGGTTGGTAATTTCAATTTGAAGTCCGTAACTCAACAGATAATGCGTCAATTCTAATAGATATGATTAAATTAAAACACATCCTCTCATAGGTAAATAAAGATGATTTCTTATACGCATTTTGGGGTCATTACATTCTCTCCACCTTAAGAAGTTTGGTCCTCCAAACTTGATTCTCCTTGTCACAAGTCTAGTTCCGTCTTAGACATATAGCATTTCTCAATCATTTAGTCATTCCCCATCTTATACAGTCAATTTCAATGGAGATTGCTCCCGAAATCACAAGTAATTCGTCTTTACTGACTAATTGGTAACCCAATTGATAATCGTACGTAATAACATCAAAGTATCGTCTCATTATTCACAACCCTTGTACGTTTCAATTTATTGCTCTGAAAGTTATACCTTCCAAATACTATAACAACTCAGATTCACTTCAAGTATTCGATTACATGTGACTCATAAGCTATCAAACACAGTTCAAACTCTTTAGGTCTACACACAACTCCAACTATCATAATTCCTCAAAAGTTGAGGTAACGTTCCCTACTTAATTATGTTTCAAAGGCACATACATCTTTCAACGATTAAACCCAGAATAACAAACAAGTCCTAAATCAACGACTTTGTGGCTCTTTGCTCAATAATCAGAATTACACTTATCAGTTCGAATCAGATTTCTAACAGGCTCCAAAACAAGTAGCATATACTTTTGCAAATTCATGCGGGTGTGCCATGACAGACACCTAATCATACCATCACAAGTTCGGATCCGAACAATAGAAACGAGTATAGTAACCCTCTTTTCAAGGAAGTCATCCAAAGATAAGGGCAGAAATTGAATTTAAAATCATGTTTAATTAATTAGTCATAACCGTAAGATGCACATCCTCTCTCAACGAGTATTACAAATTAATTTGACCTCTTTTTACTCATCTTAGTATTCCACAATTCAGTAATTCTTTCTCTTCCTACTGTAGGGTACAAGATCAACCACATAGTTTGTATTCATAATGGATAATTACAATGGATTAGCAAACAACCATACAAAAATTATAGACCAGTCATCCGGTCCAATCAATTATCACAGGCAGAGTGTCCAGTTACTTCGCGTACATTATTCCTACTAGATTCATTCGTAGGGTCCTAATGTCATTAGGTATACAGTAATCACATCCATTTGGGTTCCATAATATCTAGAAATTCAACAGTACAACAACAAAGTAATCTAACCGGCTAACATTAGAGTTAAATTTTTTTCATAAGATCGGTTCAACATAACAGGAAATCAATTCAGAATCGCATAGTGCGGATTTACAAATTTGCATAAACACGCAAGAGGAAGGAGATACCCGTTAACCCATCATTAACATGGAATACCCCCCCATAACCATTTGTTCCTGTCAAAATTCACAATGTCATGCAGAACAGCTTGCATTATAGCCTTTACATACAAAATAGGGATTAGTTTGGCAATTTACAATATCGACACAGAATTATATCATAGAAATGATTTCTCAGTCTTAAATTATTAATACACAGAGACAGGATTCTAATTCTTGCAGTAACTTATCAGGTCACCAATCATTTAGATTTAATGACAAATTGGTTAATGGTTGTCTATTGTTTTGCAAGTGTCAAGTGGACAGACACATATCATAAGCGGGATTCTTCGTATCATTCGACTATTACTCGTACGAAAGCTCACTTACAAATTATAGATTATACATAAACAGAACAGATTATAGATTACGGATTTCAGATTTCGGATTACAGAGGTCAGAGTACAGAGTACAGTGCAAAATACAGATTCTCGCAATCAAATTCCAATTACACATAAACAGTACTCAGTAGACACCATTAATAATGCTCTATCAGAAGTCGTCAGTAATTTCCTTAGTTCACAAAATCATATTACCTGCATACTGTTTCAAGGTTCATAACCAATTCCCCAGCATAGCCTATCTATTTAAATCATCAGCAAGAAGTAAATTCACAATTAATTAATTCCTTTCATAATTTGAAAAGGGGTCATTATATGCATAATTTCTTCTTACAACCAGTCCTACTTAATGCAATTTCAATTATCACGCAAAACACATCTCATCAAAATATTCAAACACGGCAAATTTTTTTTTTTTTTTTAAATTGCAGATTTAACTATTGTTATGGCAAGGAAGACATACCTAGAGTATAAAAGTAGAGTATCACAAATAACCTTTCCTTTAATCTTAGAAATATCCCCTACTTAAAATTTCATCAATTCACTCAAATAGATGCTAAAAAGCCCAATTATATCGCCATCATTTCCTACAGATAACTATCAACCGATAACACAAATTTTATCTAATTATTTACATATAAACTGTCTCACCGATCATCTCAAATTCTTACCACACCTCCGCAATACAACGTTGTTGACTTACTCCCATCCGCAAAATCTATATAAGATAAACAGAGGCAATAAAAGAATATGCAACAGACATAGATTGTAATCATCAGAAATAGCAGATAAAACATATACATTTAACATTGCCATCAATCTTTTCATGTACTTTCAGAATATTATGCATTATGCCTAAGTCTTGCTAGACATCCTAAAGCTCAATGGATTCGTGTGTGAGATGGCAACTCGTGCTCTGATACCACTTGTCACGCCCCAAACCCGCCCCTAAAAGTTTTGGACATGACCTATTCAGAAACGGACACTTAACCTGTTATACATAACATATGGGGCCTGAGCGGAAGTATTACCATTATAAAATAACATAAAACATCATCCATTGAGCTACCACTACCATGCTAGGACCGCACACATTGCATTAAGTACATAATATATATAAACATACACCCGAACTTCGGTTACACACTTATACATTCATACTTAGACCCACAATTGGGCGTGTAACGAAAATATTAATGAAAGACAACCAAAGCATAAGCCAATAACCTAACAACACTTTACAAAATTCACGGCTTCAGGTAGGTGCCTGGACACATCAAAGTTGACAATAGAAAGACGAGCCTTAAAGGTTAGGACTGAACTCCCGGTTAATTACCTACAGAAATAGATAGACAAAATATAGAATGAGCGAACTCAGTGAATAATAGTACATAAATAATGTAATGTTTAACCTGAATAACAAAACATATAACTGCAGATACATATGATTAACTACATTCCATAATTATTTCCAAAACAGCCATGGGTCTAGTTCCCGTGACAGAGTGGCTTTAAGCCTAGCATATACAAAACAGCCATAGGCCTACAGATGCAGAACGACCATGGGTCCAGAAATATCAGAACGGCCATTGGCCCAGAAATATCAGAACGGCCATAGGCCCAGAAATAACAGAATGGCCGTCGACCCAGAAATAACAGAAATAACAAAACGGCCATCGGTCCAGAAATAACAGAACGGCCATCGGCCCAGAAATAACAGGTGTATGGACTCAAGAGGTGGCTCGTACAGATTCTAGAGGTGGCTCCCACCAAGGTGTAGCACTTAGTTCCGTACAGCACTTTGTTCCATACCAGAGAACATCAGAACAGATTAAAATAGATAAACGCATTCTTCCCATTAATCACATGAATAAACTTAGATAACATAAGTTTAATAGAACGTTACCGATAATTATTAGCAAAAGGTAAACATATTTTACAGCATGAACGCTTTCAGAAATACGTAGATACCACCGTTCCATAATGCACATACATCCCATTTGCTTATCATGTTTCAATGCCACTAACTAGCAGATAACATAATGGTAACATTAATTGTCAATAGCAAACAAAACATATGGTACAATGATGCGCTTAGATTTCCTCATGGTTCTTTGTAAGTAGACATACTTGTTTCGTAATTAATAGAACCTTAACATTACCAATAATCCAAAGGTAAATGTACCATTACATCAACAGGCCAGAACAATTCATATCATAACATGAATTACATAATAATGTCGTTGATACGCAATTCTTTTCTATTAACCAACTTCACAGTGTTAATAGTTTGCATGAAATTCTTATACAGAATCATAGGTAATTCTTAGGATGGTACATTGACAATAATCATTAGCCATAACCCAAAATACGGAGTAGGTTCAGAGTCATACCGATGTGTGCTAACTCTTTCAATGTTCACATCAATTCCCAATCAACATACATGTTAACATACTAGCTCACGGAGAATAGAATGTTGTTAACAATATTTCTTAACGGTAAATAATGTACATTTGTAGTACTATTACTCATAGTGATCGGCTCCCGGTAGTACTGGGATGATGCCCTCGTCTCGACCTACAAGTACATTGCACAACACATTATATGAGATTATACTCGATCCTTTACTTATTCTATTTGATCATTCAATCAATTAGCCATGGTGGTACCAAGCTCATTATTCTTTAATAAGTTATAATCCATGTCTCAAAAAATAGGAGAAATCGATGGGCAATGGTTTAGGTGAAGAAATGGTACAAAACTGATTGACAGAAAGTGAACAGTTGTCACTAATTTGGGCATAACTATTTCTGTATTTAGAATTTGGGCGTGAGACCACTGCCATTAGAAACTAGACTTTCGGGTCTTGATTTTAGGCTCAAGAATCACTCAAAATGGAGTCCGGATACAAAAGATATGCTTGTTCAAAGTTGGCTAAACATAGCTGTCTCCGCACGTGCGGGGGAACAGTGCCGCATGTGCGGCCTGGACAGTTTGTAGTCCGAAAATGGCTGAAAATTTGGGACTTCTCATTTTCAAAATCAAACCTTAATTACATGCAAATCAAAGCCCAAAACCCTTTAATACATGACCAATTTCACATTATTATTCTCCATCAACCATCATAACCTCAAAATAAACAAATATAATGCCTATACTTCTTCAATCAAGAAATTCTAAGGAAATCAAGGTTCAATCAAAATATATACATAAAACCCCAACTCAAATGGGTTCAAAGCTTCCCTTATTATCATGATTTCATGAAATTGATGTCTCAAACATAAGGATTCAAGATAATTAATCTTACCTTAGTTCACTCTTTGATTTCTCCAAGCTTCCATTGTTGTTCTCCCTTCTCCATCTTTAATTCCCTTCAAACCACCATGATTGTTAAGCTTTTCTTGGTCTCCCCTCTCTTTTCTCCCCCACGGTTCTCCTCTCTCTCTTTTAGATATTTTGGCTTCCAAAAGATGAGACCAAACACTCACAAACATATCTACATATCTAAATAAACACACACACAAGGCTTAACACAATAGGGAGAACCAAACGTGGCCTTACGAATCGCGCAAAATCAAATTTCAATTAAAGTTCCCAGGTGACTCTAAAAATTGTGCTGATCATAAATATGTCCCCTATTCTGGTTTCTAAAGTCTCTAGGGTCTTCAATTTTCAGTACAAAGTTAACCACCCAAACGTGCATTAACGAATCAGACAAATTAGATTTCCAATTAATTTTCCCCAATAGTTCTAAAAATTCCCATTAACATACCCAAGTACTCAATTTTGATTTCTGAACCCATAAAGGTCGGTAATTTCAATTTGAAGTCCGTAACTCAACAGATAATGCGTCAATTCTAATAGATATGATTAAATTAAAACACATCCTCTCATAGGTAAACTTATACGAATTTTGGGGTCATTACATGCCAGGCACTAAGTCGATAGAGAACTCGATCTCTCGATGAGGTGGTAAACTAATAAGATCCTTAGAAAAGACATCCGGGTATTCACAAACTACCCTCGGTAATTCAACTCGAACTTCATTACACTTCTTACTCAAAAAGTTTGCAAGAAGGCAACTAAGCTCACTCTGACCACGCAGATCATACATTGTGACAAGACTCTATTAGCTCTGTCCCCCATGAAATAAAAACAATCACCGCTCAAGGTACATACAGTAACTCTCTGACGGTAACAATCTATGAAAGCCCGATATGATGACAACCAGTCCATACTCAATATAATATCAAATATCGACACGTTAATCAGCACAAATGCAAAAGGAAGTTGGCGACAAGCAACCTCTATGTAACAACCCTAACACCCTTGTTCCAAAACGATCTCACTACCAATAGGTGACTCTACACTGAGAGGAGATGCTAACCGAGCCAATTCTAACCCTAAAGTCGATGTAAATGAAGACGAGATAAATGAATGGGATGCACCCGTATTAATCAACACATTAGCAATGGAATTGCAAAACAAGAAAGTACCTCTCACTACCGAAGGCGCTTGTACTAGGTCTGGCACGGTAACAGCATACACATGCCCTGTAGGTCTCTGCTCTACCTGCTCACCCCTCGGAGCATAAGACTGATGCACTGATTGAGCCAAAAAGGCTCCCTAACTGGCCCTTGAGGCCTGAGCTAATTGTGCAGGCTGGTGGCTCTGTGTCTACCTCGAACCAGACGCACCAGGTGTACCGCCCAACTAAGGGCAAAATCTCTTCATATGCCCTGCCTGCCCACACTGATAACAAGTGATGGGCTACCCTCTCCCCTGACTCTAGCTCTAAGAACGAGCCGAATATGATGCAAATCATTGCCCTCCTACTCTATGAGGGCAAGCTGTAGACTTGTGGCCCAACTGACCACTTAAAGGATGTGAAAGCTCTTTGACCACCTCTCCCAGAATCTGAACTCGGCACTAGAAAAGTGGACCTCGACTGTGCTCACTAGGACTACTGTGGGGTAGAACCCTCTGCCTCTTGCTGTCTCCCTGAACATCCTAACGCCTCTTGCTGTCTCCCTGAACATCCTAACTCCTCTTGGAGCCCCTTATCTCTTCCTCCTCCATTTGCATCACGGTCTCAAGATGAGCCGCCGATTTTACAATGTAATCTCTAATCATTGAGCCGACTACCTTGAAAAGAAGCCCAGTCTTTAACCTTTTCTCAAACTCCACATAGCAGCATTCCTCTATCACCACTAACTCTAGTGCAAACCTAGATAGACTAGTAAATGCGGCCTCAAACTCGGCAACCCGCGTGTTCAACTACTTGAGCTGTGAGAACTGGTCTCAACTTTTCCCTAACAGTTGAAGGCAAAAACTTGTCCTAGAAGGTGTTCGCAAAAGCCTTCCAAGTCACTCCAATGCGTCCACGCGCATCCTTCCACCACTAGCCCGCATCTCCCTTCAGCTGGAAGGATGCCAGGGTCACTTTCAATTCGTCGTCCTCGATGCCAAGCATGTTAAACGTCTTCATTATCTACTCTAGCCACTCATCCGCCTTCAGTGGCTTCTTGGGATCACCCAAAAACTCATCCAAGTTTGACCGGAAGAACTCTCACTTCAGAAAAAAAAAAAATGACCCCGTCTCAGCAACATGGGCCTGTACTTGATTCTCAACCCTGAGAATGTCTATGGATTCCTGCAATGCTCCAACCATTTCATAAACTAAGGCGTCCATGGCCAGCTGACCAACTGGTTCGGCCACATTGGCCTAACCAACTCCCTCCTCTTGTGTCAGAATATTATCCGGTATCGGCACCTCCTGCCTTCTAGGTCTACTTCGCCTACCTCCACGATCACGTACTAACATCCTAATGAAGGTTATAAAAGAGGTTAGCACATTTACAAATGTGTCGAAGCTAATTCACTTGCGTCCTACTACGGTGGACATCAGTAATTCACTCCACATAAGCACGTAGTTACATAAACACATACGAATTTCCTTCCTAGATAGTGACCGCCCCGTGGCATTGCCAGAGTTCCAATTAGAAACAGCAGTGATCAAATCCTCTTCTAATAGGACTTCTAGAAACCTATAGACCCAATCAATATCTTAGGAATTAAACCCGATACCCATACAACCATATAAGCACGTTATCACATGGCATATCATACATACTAATATCTCTATCAAGCGAGACAAACCCATTGTGGTAATAACCACTTCTCACGTACCCAAAGTATTCAAACCCGATACGCTCTAATACCAAGTTGTAATGCCCCGAAATCATTACAATGTACCCATCTCATAACAGCTGGTAAGTAGTAACATACATGAATTGTTAACCTTTCATTTATCAGAGTTTGATATACAAAAGGTGACACATGCGATATACATTCATAAACAGTACATCCTGAATCTGCAGCATATATTACAAGATTGAGAAAAAAATTGGAATCTAAAGAGATAATCGTATGCCCTAAAGGCTTACGCATTTCCAAGTCAATGCTTAGGTACATCAAAAGTGAGTCTTAAGCTCAATACATATAAAGCCCTAGACTTGTACAAAATAATTAAAATATATATATATATAACACTAAGCCTTCAGCTCCACAATCCTCCCAAGCTAGGTCCTTGGTGGAGGCATGTCACCAGCACCTAAAAATGGTATTCCCATATAGGGTAAGCCAAAGCCCAATAAAAATAATCCAACACAATATATGAATCTTAACAAAGATATAAAAGTGAAATGCATATGCAATACTCATAGCAAAACGCTTTATCTTTCTTTCCCAAAACTATGCCAAGCTCAGTGTATATCACAATTCCAAAATCATGCTCTTTACAATAGAAAACAAGGGGAAATCTCAAATCGATACAACGTTTCATAGATATTTCGTCCACAGGAAACCATCAAACGACAGCCAAGTAAACGTAGCCTCTACAAGCGCTACTATTGCCGTTTTACGGATATTTCGTCCATGGGAATCAACACCTATGTATATGCGCATTTTTCGAGACTTTTACCCTGGACACACAGGCCAACGCAATTTGGTGATACACACCTCTTTCCAACTTTCACTCCGTTTTCTCAAAATCACATACATTTGCAATGTATTAAATGAGCAACAATATTCAATGCACGTGGATAAGAAATTAGTTTCAATTCACCTAATCCTCATGCAATTTCTACAACAATCATAGTTATCCTCCACCGATAGTTCTAAACAGATATAAAATTTCCAATACAGATAAACTTTCCAAATTTCAATATGAGTGATAATATATATCAAACTCCACTATCTATATCAATACCCATCCAATTTCATATTTCCAACATCAATTCCATTTATTTATACAAAATAAATATTTGTGTCATTCAAGGTAAAACCCTTTTTTCTTCCAAAACCCATTCCATGTATCAAAATTAATGGTTTGGTCACAACTCAACCTCATTTACAACCCCACAACCATTTTCAATACATCCATTTGAAAATTCCTTTTTTAATTTTGAACAAACCAAAACCCTAGGTTTGTTCAAAATCCTCCAAATTCACAAGATTATTTCATAAAAAAAAATAGCTAAATTAAAAATCATAAAAAGGTGTAAAGAATCCCTACCTCAAAACTAGAAGACGAGATAAGCATGGATGAAACTAGGATGAAGCCGAAACCCAACTCTATTCAAATAAGAACGAAACTCTAGGTGAGCTCTACCTTTTTAACAAAGGGAGTAGGGTGGAGAAATGAGTAGATCTTAGTGTATTTATAGAGAGAGAGCAAGTTCTAGGGAGATGAGCTATAGATTTAAGGTTTTGAAATGTTTTAGAGAGAGAGAGAGATGAAAAAGTGATGCAAAAAGTGACTTTTACGAACTAATATACGCACAGTCCGCTTGAGCGCAAGAAGTGACGTTCGAGCGTCCAGACACAAAAATGATTACCATCCAAGCTTAATAAATGACATTCAAGCTCAAAGACACAATGAAAAAGGACATCACCTCTTAAGGGCAGGAAGTGACGCTTGAGCATAGAAAACACCGCTCAAGCGCAAAATACACTCTCCTAGTTGTTTTGCAGGCCTGCAAAAATACTTAGAGTTCACAAAGGCCACTCGAGGGCAAGAAGTGATGCTCGAGCGTAAGAGCAAAATTATGGGCAACAAAGTTTTCGAAAAAAACATTGTACCAACCTATCCCAAACACAACCAATACATCCCGATAACCAAACTCAAGAAGGGAAAATAGAAATAAGACAAGAACAACCATACAAAACCAAGAAACCCGAGTCCAGAATGCCCAATGGGTCGAGTCTAAATCAGAATCGCTATATGTCCTCCCTTAATTCCGTCTTTATCACCAACTAATAATAAAATTATGTGTAGGATGATAAATTTCACTAAGACTAGGCTTGAACTAGAGAACGTTGTTTGAGCTGTGGGACTCATCACAAGTCCTATTTTGATAATTCAAACCGCTCAATATATAGAGTCCTTATAAAAAATCACGTTGATCGGATATCGATAGCTACTTGATCGGATTAGATTTTTGTCAACAATTTATTTTGAAAATTATATTTACCGTTGACAGAAATCTAATCTGATCAAGTAACTATCGATATCCAATCAATGTGAGTTTTTATAGAGATAAAGTACTAGATGATTTCTATATATTGTACGGTTCGGTTCATCGAAACATGAGACCCATGGTAAATCTCAGAAGCCTAACAATATGCTCCAATTCAATCTTGAACTGGAGACCAGCCTGACCCATTTCACAATTTATGTCACATATATATAATGAGATTTGTTATGCTTATGTGTTCAGTTATTATTGAGTGGCATTGTAGATTAAAGCATTTAGTCCGGATTAAAACATGGATAGCAGTTGACTTGATTGTTTCATTAGTGTTATGTTTTGTTCATAAATTTGATAAGAAATTTAAAAAGAAAAAAGAAACGGATAAGTAAAATATGTGTGAAATATAATTATATTTTACCGACATTTTATACATATTTTCTATTTACTTTTCTAAATACATGAACCAAACACGTCCTAAATGCCTTTGACTCCTTTTTAATTACACATTAGGTTCTTTCCTGTATTGATTTTAGTTTGGATAGAATTTTTATTTTTATTTTTTTGGGGTAAGTTTTGGAGTGATGTAATTTGGTAGTTCATATCACTTGATTTCATTTGGTTGACATCTTATTAACCAATCGTGTTTTTATTTCTTTTTATATGGGCTTTGGTTTGTACATGATTAGTTATATTTCAAGGGTGATTCTATTTGCACTGAAATAATAATTCAATACGTTCAATTAAAATTTTGACATTTTAATTCCTATTATATCTTAATATATATATATATATATTAATAAAGATAATACACACCCTGTAGGTCTCTGCTCTACCTACTCACCTCTCGGAGCATAAGACTGATGCACTGATTGAGCCAAAAAGGCTCCCTAATTGGCCCTCAAGACCTGAGCTAATTGTGCAGGCTGGTGGCTCTGTGTCTACCTCGAATCAGACGCATCGGGTGTACCACCCAACTAAGGGAAAAATATCTTCATATGCCCTGTCTGCCCACATTGATAACATGTGATGGGCTACCCTCTCTCCTGACTCTGGCTCTAAGAACGAGCCGAATATGATGCAGATCGCTGCCCTTCTACTCTCTGCAGGCAAGGTGGAGACTTGTGGCCTAACTGACCACACTTAAAGCATGTGAAATCTCCCTGACCACCTCTTCCAGAACTTGAACTCGGCACTAGAAAAGTGGACCTCGACTGTGCTCACTGGGACTGCTGTGGGCTAGAACCCCTCTGCCTCTTACTGTCCCCCTGAACATCCTGACTCCTCCTGGAGCCCCTCATCCGTTCCTCCTCTATTTACATCACATTCTCAAGATGAGCCGCCGACTCTACAACATAATCTCTAATCATTGAACCGACTACCTTGAAAAGAAGCACAGTCCTTAACCTTTTCTCAAACTCCACACAGCGGCATTCCTTTGTCGCCACTAACTCTAGTGCAAACCTAGATAGACTAGTAAATGCGACTTCAAACTCGGCAACTGGTGTGTTCAACTGCTTGAGCTGTGAGAACTGCTCCCTCAACTTTTCCTTAACAGTTGGAGGCAAAAACTTGTCCTAGAAGGCGTTGACAAAAGCCTTCCAAGTCACTCCAATGCGCCCATACGCATACTTCCATCACTAACCCGCATCTCTCTTCAGCTGGAAGGATGCCAGGGTCACTCTCAATCCGTCATCCTCAATGCCAAGCATCTCAAACGTCTTCATTTTCTGCTCTAGCCACTCATCCACCTTCAGTGGCTCTTTAGGATCACCCAACAACTCGTCCCAGTTTGACCGGAAGAACTCTCGCTTCAGAAAAGACAACCCCGTCTCAGCAACATAGGCCTGGACTTGATTCTCAGCCCTGAGAACGTCTATGGATTCCCGTAACGCTCTAGCCATTTCGCAGACTAAGGCGCCCATAGCCAGCTGACCAACTGGTTCGGCCACATTGGCCTAACCAACTCCCTCCTCTTGTGTCGGAATATCATCCGATATCGGCACCTCCTGCCGTCTAGGTCTACCTCGCCTACCCCCACGATCAAGTACTAAGGCCCCGTTTGTTTTCAGAGATAAAATGGAGGGGATTCGTAGTGAGGGGATTAATAGTGATGGGATTGTTAGTGAAGGGATTGATAGTGAGGGGATTAATAGTGAGGAATTGTTAAATTATTTTTATATAAAATAATAAAACAAATAAAAAAATATAAAAAATTAAACATTATATTTTAAAAAAATTCCCAATATATAAAAAATAAAAAAAATAAAAAAATTCATAATCCCCTCACTATTTTTCTAATACCATCTCTACCTCATCCTTACCAATCCCCCTTTCTCCTCCTTACTAATACCAAGGGCTTACTAAGCCCCTCCCTATCCCTCAAAACAAACACCACATTCTCAATCTCCTTCTCACTATCAAACCCAATCCCCTCTTATAACCCCAAACAAACGGGGCCTAACATCCTAATGAAGGTTATAAAAGAGATTAGCACATTTACAAATGTGCCGAAGCTAATTCACGTGTGTCCTAATACGATGGACATCAGTAATTCACTAAACATAAGCACGTAGTTACATAAACACATACAAATTTCCTTCCTAGATAATGACCGCCCTACGACGTTGCCAGAGTTCCAATTAGAAACAGTAGTGATCAAGTCCTCTTCTAATAGGACTTCTAGAACCCATAGACCCAATCAATATCTTAGGAATTAAATCCCATACCCATACAACCATATAAGCACGTTATCACATAGCATATCATACATACTAATATCTCTATTAAGCGAGATAAACCCATTGTGTAATAACCACTTCCCACGTACCCATAGTATTCAAACCCGGTACGCTCTGATACCAAGTTGTAATGCCCCAAAATCATTACAATGTACCCATCTCATAACAGTTGGTAATTGGTAACATGCATGAATTGTTAAGCTTTGATTTATCAAAGTTTGATATACAAAAGGTGACACGTGCAATATAAATTCATAAACAGTACATTCTAAATCTACAGCATATATTACAAGATTGACAAAAAAAAATGAAATCTAAAGAGATAATCGTATGCCCTAAAGGCTTACACATTTCCAAGTCAATACTTGGGTACATCAAAAGTGAGTCTTAAGCTCAATACATATAAAGCCCTAGGCTTGTACAAAATATTAGAAAAATATATAACACTAAGCCTTCAGCTCCACAATCCTCCCAAGCTAGGTCCTTAGTGGAGGCATGTCACCAACACCTGAAAATGGTTTTCCCATATAGGGCGAGCCAAAGTTCAGTAGAAATAATCTAACATAATATATGAATCTTAGCAAAGATATAAAGGTGAAATCCATATGCAATGCTCATGACAAAATGTTTTTATCTTTCTTTCCCAAAACTATGCCAAGCTTAGTGTAATCAATAATAAAATTATATATAGGATAATAAATTTCACTAGGACTAGGCTTGAACTGGAGAACGTTGTTGGATCTGCAGGACTCATCACAAGTCCTATTTTGATAATCCAAACCGTTCAATGTATAAAGATTGTCGAGTACTTTATTCTTGTAAAAAATCATGCTGATCGGATATCGATAGCTACTTGATCGGATTAGATTTTTGTCAACAATTTATTTTGAAAATTATATTTACCGTTGACAGAAATCTAAGCCAATCAAGTAAATATCGATTTCCAATCAATATGAGTTTTAATAGGGATAAAGTACTAGACGATTTCTACACATTTAACGGTTCGATTCATCAAAACATGACCCATGGTAAATCTCAGAAGCCTAACAATATGCTCCAATTCAATCTCGAACTAGAGACCAGCCTAACCCATTTCACAATTTATGTCACATATATATAATGAGATTTGTTATGCTTATGTGTTGAGTTATTATTGAGTGGCATTGTGGATTAAAGCATTTAGTCCGGATTAAAACATGGATAGCAGGTGACTTGATTGTTTCATTAGTGTTATGTTTTGTCCATAAATTTGATAAGAAATTTAAAAAGAAAAAAGAAAAGGATAAATAAAATCTGTGTGAAATATAATTATGTTTTGCCGACATTTTATACACATTTTCTCTTTACTTTTCTAAATACATGAACCAAACACACCCTCAATGTCTTTGACTCCTTTTAAATTACACATTAGGTTGTTTCCTGTATTGAGTTAAGTTTGGATAGAAATTTTATTTTATTTTATTATTTTATTTTTTTTAAAGTTTTGGAGTGATGTAATTTGGCAGTTCATATTGCTTGATTTCATTTGGTTGACATCTTACTAACCAATCATGTTTTTATCTCTTCTTATTTGGGCTTTGGTTTGTACATGATTAGCTTAGATTTTGAGGGTGATTCTATTTGTACCGAAATAATAATTCAATACGTTCAATTAAAATTTTGACATTTTAGTTTCTATTATATCTTAATATATATATATATTTATTAATAAAGATAATACACATTAAATCTTAAAATAAAATATTATTTTTTTCTCAGGATTTATCCAAATCACTCATCTGTATTTTTCATATTCAATTCTATTTATCTTCTTCTCAAGTTTCTATTGATTCCTTTCATATTCTTTTTCATTTCAAAACTCCAATCCACCGACTAAAATTCAACATTATCAACTCAAGGTAAACACTGATGAGAGTCCTTCAATTGCAACCCGATATGGTATCCGTAGCATCCCAACCGTCATCATCTTGAAAAGCGGAGAGAAGAAGATGAAGTTATTGCTGCTGTTCCGAAATCAGCACTGGCCACCAACATAGAAAAATTATTGTAGAGGCGGTAAGATATGTATTAATTCTTAGTGAAGCTATCTCTCTTTTATGTGTTTCTTCCCTCTTTAGATAATGAGTCCGTAAGTTTAGACATGTTGTATCAATAAATATGCTCCTATACATTATATGGTTAGTGGATGCTACTGTATTTTTTTTTTAGGGTTTTTGATTTGTTTATTATTTGAGTGTACTTGAAGAGTAATTTTGGAAAGAATATATGGTGTATTGAGAGTAAATTATAATCCTAAATAATGTAATAGAGTGTATTAAGAAATTGAGTGTACTTAATGATTTTTGAGTTCAAATAGAATCATGTCAACATAATTGGGATGTGTTACCGTTATTTATTTCGATTGATGTTTCTACTATATTTTATAATTTTGTTCTCCATCAAAAAAAAAAAAATTGAAATAAATTACAAATATTTTTTAAAATTTACTAAAAATACAAATTACCTTATGTAGTTTTGTAAATTAACATTTTTAAGTTATCAAACAAAAAAACAAAACAAAAAAAGAGTAAAAGTAAAAAGGTATAGCTGTAATGTGGAATACAAAAAAAAAAAAAGTACTTGTATTTGACCCACTTTTATTTGGATTATTTACCAATAAATCCTACTTCACAATATGTTATACCAAATAGTCCCACTTTTTATCTTTTAGACCACCTAGTCCTGCTGGTGGGTTTAGTTGGTCCCGTTAATTTGTTTTCCATATTTTGGTGTGGGTTTTTGGACGGTCGTGCCCTTTGGGGTAATGTGGGGATGTCGTTTTGTGGCCTCCGTTTTGTCTAATTATGAGTATACATTCAAAAACTTTTGGAGGTAGGGTTTTCGTATTTCAATGTGTGTGCTGACGGCTGTGTGACATTCCGCAGAGGTTCAGAGCATTGCAGTGTATAGGCCGTTCTTTAACTGGTACGTTTATTTGTCTTTTGGGTCGTTCAGCTTTGTTATTCATTGTACGTATTTCACAGTGTGGTCTGTCTGTGATTTTCAACAGTAACGTGTGTGGGTTGTTCCTCGGTGTTGGCCGATCATGGTGTTAATTGCGTCTGTGTGTTTAGATGAGTCGTTGTTGATGAAGCGTGCTGCGTGACTGGTGTTATTATTTCCTTCCGGTGTTAACACTGGTTCCGAAGTGTCACTTTATCCCGATGGGATGTGCTTTGTTTGAGTGACGTCAGAAAATGGGTTCCACGTGGGGGGAGAGTCAAACTTCCAGTTGTGTGTCTTGCCCCGTTTATGGCGTGTTTTTCTATTTTCATCTGTTGTTACTGCCCCCCTCATCAATTATTTTTCACATGCGCAGGAGAATGGACGATGCAATTATGCTAATATGTTGTTACGGTAATGTCAATGCCGCTATTAATTTGCAAGTTCCATTTCGATTTGACGATGTCGTCCGTTGTGTGTGTGAAAAGTTCGAAGGGCTCACACCTGCCGATGCCTGTTTTTTCTTCAAGATCCCCGATTACAACAATTTTATATTGCAGAACGACGTTAATGTGGCGAACATGGTGTGCCTCGCACGGTCTTTTCAATTGCGATGCGTTGATGTACTAATTGAAGTCCGTCGCGCAGGAGTCGGAGATAATGCAAACATCCAATTACAGTCAGCTATCTGTGAGCCGGCAGATGTGTTTGATGAGTCAGACGTGGATGACGAAGAGGATTTACTTGCAAATTTCTGCCCTCACGTTGACAAGGTGTTCTTGTCTGCCCAATGGGCTAACGGGATTCAATGTATTGGCCAAAGTTTTGAAGGTGGAGCGGACGAATTCCGGAGTGTTCTTCGCAAGTATGCTGTCGAATGTGGTTTCCGTTTTAAATATATAAAAAACGATTCTGTATGAATCACAGCAGTATGCACAATGAGGGAATCGAAGGGATGCATGTGGTCGGTACACGCACGCGTTTTGCATGCTAACGGATTTTTTTACCTTCGCAAATGGAATAAGGATCACATATGTGGCGTAGCTGTTCGAACCCCGAAAAACCCCAGGGCCGGTTCAGATTTAGTGTCAGACGTTATTTCTGAACGGGTACGTGACAAGCCACTAACGTGCCCCACAGATGTGGTTTACGACCTGAAAAAAGACTATGGCTTGGAGGTTAGCTACCGGGTTGCGTGGTTAGGTGTTGAAAAAGCTCGTGGTGAGATGTTTGGTGCACACTCCATTTCGTTCGACCAATTGCGGTGGTACAGTGTCGTTGTCACTGAAACCAACCCTGGAAGTTATGTCAACATTGACTGTGACGAACACAACAACCGTTTCCTAAGGTTTTTCATATCATTCAAAGCATGTATCGATGGATTCAACCATTGCCGTCCATTACTATTTTTGTATGGGACTTTTCTGAAGGGAAAATTCAAAGGTCATTTGCTAGCTGCTACTGCAAAGGATGGCAATCAAGGTACTGTTCTAATGTTGCCACAAAAAAATTTTATTTGTACAGCTATAAATTCATTTTTCTGTTCATGACACAATGTTCCCATGCACATTCAATCAAACAAATGTTAACTGCTCTCACCAACATACCACCACCATATTTGTAAACTAAACTCACAATATCTCTTTCTAGGTCTTTTCCCTGTAGCCGTTGCGATTGTTGATTCGGAGAACACCGAAAACTGGTCATGGTTCTTGGGACATCTCGCAAATGTTGTCAATAGTCATAGGACCCTTACGTTCGTATCTGACCGACATGCAGGCTTATTGGAATCAATACCAATCATTTTCCCCACAGCCCACCACGCATTCTACCTACAACATCTGCAGCGCAACTTGCAACATAGGTTGCGATATGTCAACACTTCATACCGAGCGGGAATGTTGACTAAATTCCGAGCTTGTGCTTACGCACCTACTGTGTCTTCATTCAACCAATGCGTTGAGGAATTTACCAAATGTGGACGTAAGGTTGTTCCATCGTTCTTAAAAGATTTACCCCTTCAATATTGGGCTAACGCTTACTTCCGGTACGTATTTTAATCTTCCTTCTTGCCATTTTAACTCTTTCAACATTTACATGCCATTTGTCTACGTCCACACTAATATCATAATTTTTCACAAACAGCGGTTCACGGTACGGTGAGATGAGTTCCAATGCTGTTGAATCGTTTAACTCATGGATACGAGAAGCAAGACACCTACCAATAACTCAACTGGTTGACAGTATTCGAGTAAAGATTATGCGCCAAATGTCGAAACGCATAATCAAGTCAAACGCGTGGCCCGGAGTTATTTGCCCAAAAATGGAAGCTCGTTTGGTTGAAGCGTACAATAAAGGTAGATCATGGATCGTCAGCCAATCCACTGACACAGTGTTCGAGGTCCACTCTTTCCCATCCGTCATGGTTGACGTTGACAAACGTACATGTTCCTGTTTCAAGTGGAAAATAAATGGATTTCCATGCTCCCATGCAGTTGTTGCTATTCGGAATAGCGGCCTCGACTTGTACGATCTAGTCGCTGAATTTTACCACGTCAGCGCTTACCGCAAATCATACCAACAAAACATACAACCCATTCCTACTGTGGAGAAACCATCATTCAATCCTGAGGATTTTGTCATCCAACCACCCACAGTAAAGCGACCACCCGGCTGGCCTAAAAAAAAAAAGAATTCTTTCCCAAGGCGAAGAAGCGCAACAAATTCGATGCGGCCGGTGTCAACGCATGGGTCACCACAATCACACAACGTGCATGGAACCAATTTAGATTTGACAACACACAACTATCCGCACTACATACTTTTATTTTTGTTCGCAACTGCTTGCATCTAAATAAGTGGGTATTCCACATCCACAACCTACACTAGTATGCCAGTCAAGGTTACAACAAACATTTCACAGCTTACAGTTTATTAGCAAAGTGTGAACATTTCATAGTTCATTACCATTAATAATTTTTGAACTTGTTATATTTTACTTTGTTACACCCGCATTGTCATTTTGTCTTACCCCCTTTATTCTGATTATGCCATTAACACTGTCACTGTTTGGTTACGCACAACCACAAGCTAAAACTGTATGGAAGACAACTTTGCACCAAAAATTTTACATATTCCAGTCCATAAGTACGGGTTGATCAATTCAAACCGCGACACCTTTACTGCCTTTTCAACTTGTTAATTCACATTTTTACAAACTATATGACATTCGAAACATTACTGTATTACGTGTATGTTGTTAACGTGTTCAAATAGTAAACATATCACACATACATATTTTGGCACCACAACTTCAACGCGGACAGATTTTTTTGTTAACGACACAATGTCTCAATCACAGAAAAACGCACACCCACACAATGCGACCCTCACCTAACCCATTAAATACACACCACATAGAACCACAACCGATACGCATTGTCATACAACCACCTGCGTCTCTTCTACTAAACAATCACACATACCATACACCAAAAAAACCTGGACAGTTTCCATATCCAAACAAAACAATTTCACTTATCAAATTTTAACCATACGTCTTAAAGCAAACATAATTACAGCATAACTATTCTAATAACAATTCAAAAACCAATAATCCAGATTTCACCATAATGATATCCAGCCAAAAAAACAAAACCACAAAGCCCATTGAGTGTATCATATATTACTTTTCGTTTGCTAGCTAACTGTTGACCATGTTCTCGTTCAAACAATGCACCATCACTTCATTCCTTCAGACCACATGTTGGATCATTCACAAATGCCTTAACCATGTTTGCACGTAGAATGATGCAATTACTTCCGTGAAACGAACGTTCCACGTCAGCCCGATGCACATACTGTCGCATTATAGCACACACAAGGACCCCACAATCAAGCCTGCACAAACAAAAAATCAAAATAAACATCAGCAGCCAAACTTACATTACAAACAACCTCAACCAACAGTCCCCACAAACATGGTTCAGGCAAGAAACTTACGTCCCCGGTTTCTGTTGTGGACATTTTGTCACAGCTTCAAGTGAGCTGTTGAAATTCGCCCGTATGCTTTGCTCATCCAACCCGAATTCACGCAAAGTCTGTTCCATCACATCAGTCACACGTTCTTTCTGTAACAACTCACACAGAAAGAACACACAAATTTCAATAGCCTAACCCAGATAGCAATCATATTATCATGAAACAAAATACAAAATTTAACTCAAAAACCATACCAGCAAAGTTGCTACACTGTAATGAACATCAGCTCTGTCCCCACGCTGCCTCATCGGATTGTAATGTTTCCAAGTACCTTCTTCCGTATCATACACTACAAGTGTCCAGTGCCCATCATGACACATTGGAAAATGTATGAACCTACAATCGGTAGCCGCAGAAACATTGGTTCGAACAAACTTCTCCCTAGCACGCACGTCTTCGCTTTTTACCATATCCTACACAATCAACAAAACATGAGAACACTACCACGACACACAAACGAGATATGTTCACTACAAAACTTCACAACTCACCAAACACACACTGCTAAAAAAATAAGACTTATCAGCCAACTCGTCAGCCCCATACATCTTCACATGCTCGCTTTTCAGCAACTCAGCATAACCGTCAATCACCTGCCAAAAACCATATACCAATTAAAAAAATTTACCCACCAAACACAAAAGCTACGTACATTGTCCCACAAAAGTTCATCCAACAAATATGGAAAAGAAATAGTTTTCATTAAAAATACAAACACGTCCTCACATTTCCACAAACGACACTCTGTCGTATGATGTTTTTCACATCAGTAAAGTCCACCACCACACCAGCATCTCTATCTTCCCACATTACCGCCCTACACACACCAACAAACATCAGTCCCCACAACAATAACTTCATTACAACGAGTAATAATAATAAAAAAAAAAAAAAAAAAAAACATACGTACCGATCACCATGCCTATCATATCCTTGCTTGATTTTACACTTCTCCTCCACCGTCATCATCTTCCACACCCCCAACTGGTTGTTTATATCAAAGCTAGACCATTTACTACCCTTCACAACCACAGCGTCCACATCAATAATTCCACTGTTGGTAACAAAATCATCACTTCTAACCACAACGCCCGCATATGTGACAGACTTCTTATTACGCCCATTTAAGATGGGGTACTCGAAATCCGGCAATTTCTTTTCCTGCCTAACTTTGTTTTTTATGTTACGAACAAACGATGTTTGCCCCCCAGACACAATTAAGCCATCATCCATATCACACAGATCAACATTCAAAATACCACCAGCACATCTCCCACGTTGCTCACCAACCGAATCAACACCATCGCATCCTATACTCGGACCCACAGCCTCAGTACACACATATTTGGGAGACAAACCAGCCCTAATCGGCGACACATTGTACACAATTTCACCTCCAACTTTAACCCCATCATCATTACCTCCGCATCCGTCACGACGCACCTGCACATCCCGGAAAGCCTGCGTCACAACATGCACATCACGATCAGCGATTTGATCCTCAAGCACCAATAAACTCCTCCGCAACTCGATATTCTCTTTTTTCAACTTCTCCACCTCGTCATTCTTAATTCCCAAAACACACTCAAACCCCCCTACAATGTTTACTGCTTGCGCCTCCAGCTTTCTTTTCAAACCATCAACTTCTCCCTCAAGCAATGCAATCATTCCATCTTCTCTTTTATTCTCCAATTCCAGTATAGCAATTGCATTGACATATTCATCAACTCTACTGCCTGTCACTCCCTCACTGTTATTCACAAATACGGAACCGCGTAACACGTCTGCCGCATTTCCACCCACTGGGGATCCTGCTTTCTGCCCTTCCCACGAACTGCACTCCTCTCGTACAACTCCAAATCCACATTCCAGGTCATCCGTATGCATCGCATCACATTTCTGTTTGTCAATACCTTCACCATCTTCCACAAAAGCATCATCACCCCCAACACAGTCAACTACATCTGCCTGAACATCTCCAAACATGACAACATCCGCACCCATCATTTCACGTTCATATTCAAACAACCTAAGTCGGTCCACTTTAACCTACTCAGTCACAAACATAATTCCATCACAAATTACACAAAAAAACTCAATAAAAAACCATTAAAATAACACCCACACCCAACCTACATACCTGAAAATTAACTGGGCCAGACAGATCGACCCCCTGACCTTTGATCAGCAATTTCCCAATGTCCCATTTCATGAATCTGGGAAACATGTTCTCCGTTTGTGACTCAATTATTGTCGAGTGTTCACATAACCAATACTAAACAAAACAAACAAGAAAAAAAAAAAATCAGCCAACTAATATGTCAATCACCCGTATTCGTCACAACGAAAAAATACATTGACCAATCGCATACCAGAAACGCAACCACGCAGCCTGTCACCTTCCACGGCATTTGATGGAACTCCTTCACAGTCCCCATCAGTGCTGCCACTATCGCACCAGTCCAGTCGTACATCCTCACTGTGTTCAAATCGTTCATATAACGAACAAATGCCCAACTGATTGTCTCGCCTGAATTAGAAAAAAGTAGTTTGCCACACATGTACAAACCCAATAGCTTTGCCACATCTTCCTCATATTGCTTGGTCCGCCCTTTAACAGCTTCAAAGAACAAACTTTTCACAAGTTTCGAAGTTAGCCGAGACGTGTCACGACACCTGCGCTGAATGAAGTCTGTCACTGGTCATTGACCCGGGGATAAATCCAGCCTCCTCTTCCCACATTGCAAACCAAAAATCAGTCTCACATCACTGCTAGCAAATTTCAGACTCGCCCCTCCAATGTGAAACGCATTATCACGTGCATCATAAGTTTTTATAATATTAGCAATCAGATCATCACACTTTCTGAATTCATTGTGGTTCAACTTGTTGACGTGGATCGCCTCCATCATAATCCAAAATGGCGTTCGCTTTAACTGGTTCATATGTGCCTCCGTCAGTTTCACAGAACTAACAAGTTTAATTATACCAGCAACGTTTGACCTGTAGTTGATCCTCGTGTGTGCCTGCTGCTGTGGGAAGAACTTAACTTTACTAACATTACGTCCCACCGTATTATGCACAACTATGCCTGTTTGAAAAGGATGCGTCCCTCCATTTTCACACCTACTTTGTGTGGCTTCGACCCGGATGCTGCCTCAACCCTTCGCTTCTCGCACGAACGAGTCCACGGACTACGCACCATACTGCTATCTGTAACACCAGAAATAAACTAATTCATCAACTAATACAACTACTACATCAACAAAATAACTCCATACAGCCAACCCCTATACCAAAATAAAATAAAAAAATAAAAAATCATACTGTACAAAACTAAACCAACATCGCACTCCCACTCAACGAATGACCTAATACTATCACACCCTAAAACATTATGTAACCCAAACACCCACACACACCCACACGAAACTACGACCCATACATAATTCAGCAACATTTATAAACAAAACACACACAAACCTGCATGGGCACAACAATATGTGTCCCCACCAACCAATACCATAACAAATTATAATCTAACCCTACTCCCACTCACACAGAAACAAAAAAAAAAAACCATGTCCCACACAAGTAACAAGGACCACACCAATACTGTACAAAACTAAACCAACATCGCACTCCCACTCAACGAATGACCTAATACTATCACACCCTAAAACATTATGTAACCCAAACACCCACGCACACCCACACGAAACTACTACCCATACATAAATCAGCAACATTTAGAAACAAAACCAAAAACAAAACACACCCAAACCTGCATGTTCACAACAATATGTGTCCCCACCAACCAATACCATAACAAATTATAATCTAACCCTACTCCCACTCACACAGAAACAAAAAAACAAAAAACCATGTCCCACACAATGAACAAGGACCACACCAATACACAGTCCAAAAAAAACACACACCCCCAAAACCCAAAACGCACCGCATTATAACTCCATCTTTTCATTCAAAATGTTAAAACCACACATACACACAAATACCCAACCCACACAAATAGACGCCTTACTCGAGAATCAGACGTGGTCCCCAACAAAAAATTTACCGCTCAACCACTTTTTCCAACCACTTAACAAACACACAAGGGAATACAAATCCCAAACCTCAAAAAAGTCTTACGATGGGCCACACCAAGCACCACCGTACCACAAACAGACAAAATCAAAACCTAAAACCCCCACCACACAACAGGCAACACAATAAAACCACACAACCAAAAAAACAGACAACTAATAAACACACACCCACACACATGACACTTATTTGACTCATCACCATTACTAAACATAAGGAACGGAATCAACAGGGAAACCACATAAACACAACTAACCACATTACAAAACACAAAGACCAACATCAAAATATACAAACACATACCCATCCCGTCCATGAAAGAACTATGTCACAGCACCGTTGAGGGATTAGTAGTCTTAGGTTTCCTTTATTGGCCACTTCTTCCAACGTTACACCGTCCGATCGCCACACAGCTCACTCGTCAACAGTAGGGTTTCACACAATAGATAATGACAAAGCACAATGACTTAATACATTTAAATGGACAAATCGGGTCAAAATTTAAACGGGGTTGCGGGTGTGTGGGCTTGGTCTTAATCCACAAACGCACCAACACAGCCCAACAATAAAAACCCCTTACAGCCTTTTCCACATTTGTGACGCCCCTTTAGTGTATCACGCGCAACAAACCAGACATTAACCACACACGCACGTGGGCTACACACTCGCCTCACCCAATCTTGCATCCCCCCAGTCGCATTCAGTAACGGTCACATGAGGTTATTTACGTCCCTAACAATCTTTTGGGACTAAACGGTTCAAAAGAATAAAAAGGGGATCAATTGGTACATAAAATCTAATTATGGGATTTATTGGTAAATCTCCCCTTTTATTTACTTTAATAATTGAAGTTATAATTTTTTTTATAAATTAATAAATATTTTGTGAAAGAATCACGGATTTATAATTTTTCCTAATTTCTTCGAACCCTAATCTTCTTTTGTAAATTGTACCCCACCTCCAAATTTGGAATTTTCCCCCCCCCCCCCTTTTTTCAACCCCACCTTATTCCCAGTACTACCTTCCTTCCCCACACTGTAATGCTAGCTCTCCCTCCCCCATCGCCTTTGGCATCACCGCAGCCACTTTGGTGACTCCCTTTCCTCTGCAACAACCCTCCAGTGAACCCCTCCCCACTGCAACCACCCTCTAGCAAACCTCTCTCCCACCTTGCTTCCCCAATCCTCATGACAGACCCTCTGGCAAGCCCCTCCACATTGTAACCCCCCTCCCCCCTCTGGCGACCTCTGTGCTCCACCGTCACAATGCACCCCTCTTCTTAACTCACACCATAGCGAGGGTTGGAGGTGGCAGCCATCAGAGTTGCAGAAAGGAGCAGAATGGTGGTAGGGTAGGGCTACAAGGCCAAGGGAGTGATGATGGAGACGAGGATGGGCTGTGAAGGGGCAGCAAGGGCAGGGGGATGGTATGGATAAAGGTAGGTGCAATTAGATGCACTCTAAAAATAAATCAAAAAACCACGAGACACCAAAAAGGAAGGCACCAAGAAGGTTTAATTGTCTATCTAATTAAGGAAATAAAGAAAAGAAGTTGGGAACACCATCTTATAGAATGGAACCTTAACTTTCTAAATCCTTTTCCTTATACTCAACATATTGATATGTCTAATTGTTTTAATGTGTAAACTTAACTTTCTAAATCCTTTTCCTAATGGGAGTTCCAATTTGCTTACCATGTGTTTTCTATCTACAACTGTGAATAGAATATTAAAATACAGAGACAGCAAATTAATCCATAAAAGAAACATTAATACACCCATGAAGCAACGAAAGTTCAACACCATGAACTTAAGTTTCAGGGTCATCATAATTCCCAAACATATAATTCTAATAAACAATCCAGACTGTAGAAATAAATATAGATGTAGCAATATTAAAACCGGGAAGACTAATTGGCAGGAGGTAGAAAAACTGGAAGGCTTGGCTCAACAATCTGTAGTGCACCAGTTGCTAACCTCCTTGTCAAATCCTCCACCGGCAGCTTCACCACAAGTCGTAACGGTGTAGATAAAACTGCTGCAAGGGATCCACCTATTATAGATACTGCCTGTCCACTCTGCCCCATCCTACTCTGATCCACAACAAGCAGTCCTGTCTTGCAGTAGATGGCAAAGTCTTCACAGTTGTTCTTGAATATATTATAACACCCAAAGCCGTTGGTAAGCAGGTGGTTAGCCCGATGGACCACAATGCCATCTGCGTCTGAAACAGCGAGAGTGCAAGTTCCGCCACATGCCTTTGCAAGAGCGCAGGAGTGACGGCATACTCAAAACGGTACAGAACACCACCAGAAAGGAAACAGTTTAAGCATGAGGAGACAACACCACAAGCTTCTGGTGGGGCGCAGGTGGAACATGGCACTGGAGATTGGGCTGGCACTGAGCATAGCAGAACGACATCCAGCACTGTCCCTGTTCATAATTCTTGGCCTTGTCCGATGAAGCATGGAAAAATATAATATGACTGAGAAACATCATCATCACATCCAAGTTTAATTTAATTAGAGAAAATAATAAAACCAAAAAATGAAAAAAAAACACGAACGCACTGTAGCATGATTAGAGTCACAGGGGGTTGTTGAGCTAGTTCTGGTACTATTGTGTGTTCTCTCATTTTCATGCTTTGATGATTTGTTTGTGAGTCTAATCTAAAACATTGAGATCTTTGATACCCAATTGAACTTGTTTTGTTAAGTTTTCATTTCTGGTAATTGATCAAACCCTCTCTTTGTTAGACCTGACTTCTCTGGCTCTATAATCTGAATCTTTGATTACAAGTTACCTTCTTTGGCAAAACCAAGTCCATGAATTGGCCTTATTTTGTGTCACCTCCTTTGTAAACTCTACAGAATTATAACCATATTCTCAAAATAGTACGCCACATGTCAGTTATGTGCCAAACTTTGTATAATTTAACTGAAAATATGATGGAGGGACAAAGAAAAGACAGTTACAATTGAAACATGAGAAACTAAAGTAAAATTTAAATAAAATTGGAGGGTTATTAACTTTTGTGACTCATAAAATTGTAACATTGAATGAAACAGACACCTCAAGATAGATGACTCTCACCACACCTTTCACAAATACCAGAATCGTATCAAAACAAAAATGACAGCCAAATAGATCCTTTTTCCCATTGGAAGATCTCTCTACATTAGTAAGCATACTATCAATGGAATTGGTCATAATTCTTATCTCTGCATTTGGAAAATTTCTCTTCCTTTCTCACAAAGATTTAAGTAAAACATAGATCAAACAACTTTTTGTCATATATTCAAGTCCATAATTAGTCCATATGGACTAATATATTTCACCGGTCTCATCGAGGTGTACTTGTTTATAAGTCCATAATTAGTCCATCATAATAATTGGAAAATCATGTATTCAGGACTTCTGATCATGATTCATTAAATATCTCTTGGAATAATCTCTTCATTCACCGGTTGGAACACTTGTGAATCTAGGTATCCTAGGGAATACAACAGTACCTCTATAAACAGGCAATCAATCATAGTACATTGTATTGTAGTTTCACATGTTGAAGCTTACACTCATTAATTGAAAAGAAAACTTATTCTAGCATATTCTAGTTTCATATGTTGACAATTTCCCCCATCTAAACAAAGAATAGCTACAATGGTTCTATGTGCATAAATTTGAAACTTGAATTGCCGAGTATGGTCCATACCATATGAAGACTTCCATCAAATTGAGGAAGATTACCAGGACAAAAGTTTATAAAGAATCAAGACACATGCTCCAAATTTGTTGCTAAATAGCATCCACCTACCAAGCTCTTATTTGTGTATGGAACACAAGATAATGTTTTGTATCCCATGGAGATGATCCTTCTTTAGTCCTCTATGACCAGAGAGGCCAAAACACAGATGGGAAATTGTAGAAGATTGTTGAGCTTTCTTTAATTGCTCATGAGTGTTAGTGCTAGTACTAGCATAGCTAGACAATTTCATGACTGTGCAAGTGCAACCTTACGTAGGAACCAAAATCACTTCCATTGGAAGCAACATTTGGCAAGCCTAGATGCTTTGGAAACAAAGAGGATTCATAAGAGAAATCAAGGAAAACCTTCATTGGCATGAAGACGACTCTCAATGAGCTTAGGACAAATAAGACCTTGAAGAAAGGGCTTAACAATCTACAAAAGCAATATCAGGTCAATTGGCGACTAAATCACAAAGCTTGGTTGGCCAAAATAGGACTATATCATGTTTGTTGTAACGCCTCCAAAATATTAACATTCGATAAACTTGAATTAACTCATAAACATAATCAAGCTCCACTAATTTTCATCATTTACAAGTGAACAAGATAGGTAACTCTATCAACTTTAATTACTAGATCTCCTCATTTCTATTCAAGATATTTCCAAGAGATTTACATAAGGAATCACATGCATTCATACATTCATCCTATGACTTGAATATATAGCATGTAATCTACATTATAAGAATTTAAAATAGAAACAAATCATGCCCTAAGGGCTACAAGTTCCACGGCTAATGTCCAGTTACACATAATGGTTATCAAACCCATACATATATCGCCCTTGGCTTGTCAAAATAAAAGCAATAAGAAATGAGCCTCCTACTCCAAAAGAATACTCTACGCCTTCACTTCAGTGGAGTAGCCAAATCCAGTGTTTTTAAAGGCTCAAGGCGCACCAAGGCACTGAAGGTCTCTCGGGGCCTAGGCGTAAGGTGAGGCATAGGCTTTATTGAAGCAAGGTGCGCACAGTCTTAGTAAAAAATAGATAAATTAACAGAGACAAAAAATAAAATTAAAAAAAATACAAGGACAGGCATGGAAGAGAAGTTAAAAAAAAAATAGAGAGCAAAAAAACACAGCAAAGAAATAAGAAAAAAAGAAGAAGAAGAAGAAGAAGAAGAAAAAGAGCCAACTAGCCCAGCAACGAATAAGCAGGAAAAAAAAAAAAAAAAAAAGCAAGCAGTGAAGAAGAAGAAGAAAAGAAAAGAAAAAAAAAAAAAAAAAAAAAAAAAAAAAAAAAAAAGCAATGAAGAAGAAGTGGAAAGAGGAGGAGAAGAAGAGGGAAAAGAAGACAATAGCACCCAACAAAGAAAAAGAGAAGGAAAATGAGAAGAAGGAAAAAAATCACCCAACAGCAGCAACGAATAAGCGGCAAAAAAAAAATTTGAATCGAAGAAGCCCGGCGAAGAAGAAGAAGACTCATCTAAAGACGAAGTCGAGACGAGCCCAGAGGAAGAGAAGAGACGACACCTCAAGCTTTTCTTTGATAGATTTAAGGCTTTTGAGTCGTTGACTGATTTAGGTATTGAGTTGTATGACTTGTAATCCTATGTGATTGGACCCTTCCAAACTCATATCAGAGCCATTAGATAAGCATTGGGGGGAAGGAAAAAAAAAATGGCTCGCTTACGCGTCGCCTTACGCCTTTCAACGCCTGGGCCAAGGCTCGGCAAAGACGCGCAACTCATTCAACTCGCCTTGCCTTGGGTCCCTTCATGTCACGACCCAAACCCGCCCCTATGGGTTTAGCACCGTAACCGGCCAGTAATTCGAGATTACCGAAGGCCTGCTTAACAGTAAGACAGTAAAACAGAGTACAGGGGCTGGCGGAAGCCAATACAGTAAATAAACAATGTCCAATGAGCTGTGACGGTCTGTATGCAAAAAGACTTTTCACACATATCTATATATAGTCAGTGACAAAACAGCATGCACATCATTTAGTATTCATTCAGTACAGGGACCTAATCCCTATAAAACAGTACAGTAACAATCTATCAGTCTATACAGTATTACAAACAGATATAGAGACAGACGGGGAAATTAAAACACCCCTAAGCCATAGCTTGAACAGGCTCGGAACCTCACGGTGAGACACAGTGGTTGGCTTGACAAAAAGGGAAATCTACCCCACGCTCCTAGCTCCGGTCTGGTGCCTGTACACCTACATATATATATGAGCAGTGAGCTAAAGCCCAGTGAATAACATAATGCGTAAAGGGGTTAAGAATGAATGTCCTTACAGTAATGAAAACAGTTCATTGATTCAGTATATCAGTCATTCAGTCATATGTGGTATGTGGTACATCCCTTAGCATAGCAGTACAGTAAACAGTAGGTCTTAAGAGACCGAACAGTAAGTGATGGCCATCAATCAGTGAACAATAGTGGTTCCAACAAGGGAACCGACAGAGATCTCTGTAACAGTAACAGTCAGTAACAGTAGTTGCTAAGAATTCCACAATACAGTTCAGAATATAGGACATACATTCATTCAATTAACAGTTTCAGTTCAGAAAGCAGTTCAGTTAAACAGTCAGAAATATTCACAGTTGAACATATCTTTACACAATTGTTACTCACAGAGTTCTAGGCTACAGTAAGCTAGAGCGTCTCCTCGGAAAGCCAACCCTACACAGTCACAGATTGAACACACACTAAGCTACACAGTTGAGAAAGATAATAACTTAATCCTTAAATTGCCTCGGTGTGGTTCTACATCTATATCCTCATTAAGATGTCTTAAACTAGGCCTAAGAATGCCTAGGATGGAATGAGGATGCAAAGATGCACTTAGAAAACATTTTCAAAATTTTCAGAAAGACAGAGTCCCGCTTGAGCGCAGGTTACCCTGCTCGAGCGGACAGGCAAACAAAGGTCTCCGCTCGAGCGTGATTTCATCCACTCGAGCGTAATGTAAAACAGTCAAAAGTGCTGGATGCTCAAAAATCACGCTCGATGGGCGCTTGATAGCCGCTCGAGCGTAAGACACAAGGTCCCGCTCGAGCACCAATTACCCCGCTCGAGCGTACTGCAAAACAGTGCAAAGTGCTGGGAGCACGAATTCTCCGCTCGAGCGCCAATATCCCCGCTCGAGCGGGAGCCCAAAATCTGGAAAACCTAGATTTGAGTTCCAAGTTCAAAACTCAATCTTTGATGCATCAAAACCAATCCCCTTGGGCTAATTTTCTAGAAAACATTTGTAAACCCATAGAACAACAAGTTTCAAAGGTCAATTTGAGAAATCAAAGCCCACAGGTAGGTCAATTCAACCCAATTTCAAATCAATTTTCATGATCGATCATCAAACATGACATGCATGAATTCAAACCACTTTAAAGCTTCAATACATGCTCTAATGAGCTCATTCTTTTCAAAACAAGATGAACTCATGGACTTAAACATAATTATGAGCATGCATGCAACATTTTGCCATGAAAACAACTTAAAACTCAACAATACCAACATGCATGCATGGAATGAGCTTCAATTCAACATGCTAGAACTAATTCATGACTTAACTCCTCAATATGACATGAACCATACAAGAATCAACTTAAAGACACAATTAAGAGGTTGAATCTCCTTACCTAAGTCTTCAATCACAAGACTAGAAGCTTAATTAGGCGATTGCCCTTCAATTCTTTAAGATCACCAAGCAATATCAAGCAAAAGTGAGATGAAATCAACTCTTCTAGTCTCTCTCTCTCTCTATAGTCGGCAATAACAAGGAGAATGGCTGATGAAATGTGTTATGAGATCAAGTGTAGGCTCAAATATGCTTGGATAGTGGGCTACTCACAATGGCAAAGTTGTAAATAAACCTAACTCATGTAGTTTAACTTATTTTAATCTAGTTTAATCATACTAAATCACTTTTCAGATAATTACACCATAAAATCACATAAATTATGATGGTCCTAAAACATCAATCAATTTCTGGTTCGGCCGCCGATAAGGCCTTCAATTTGCAGTTCAAACATAAAAACATGAATAGATAATCAAATAGGCGACAGATAGAAATGCAATATAACAGATATACTCAATCAATCAGTTTCAGATTTCAGTCAGTTAGTTCAGTATTTCAATTACTTCAGTTATCAATCATAATCAGTCTCAGTTTAGCAATAATCAGCGGTTAATCAGTAATCAGCGACGAGGGTTGTTACACTTCAGGTGCAACCCTAGCGCCTCACTGCGCCTTGCGCCTAGGTGCACCTTTCATAACACTGACCATATCTTTACTTGAAAAAGGTTCCTACTAAGGGGTGAGCTTAAAGCACACAGCAAAGATAATCTAAACAAAGCGCATACAGTTTAACAATATTATGAGGTGCAATGCAAATGTAATGCCAACGCCCAAAATATACATTTTTCTCATTTGAAATCCTTATGGCATGCACTTTTTCCAAAACATAACCAATTCAATTTTTTCCATTTGATAAACAAAGGGGTGGAAAATACAACACTAGTAATTCCTAAGCTGGTGTCTGCAGTAGGTTCCCAAAACACTACCAAAACCACTTTATCGACTCCTAACCAGAAGGAACTCGATACCTATTCCACGCATGTTTTTGGCCTTTCACCATGGACCTCAAGCCAACTTAATCTCAATTTTACACCCCTCAACAAGATCCACCAAGGTATTTACCCCAAATTCATCACATCTCAAATATTCCCAATGATTCAATTTGAAAACCAATTTCTCAATACCAAAGTGAGAGTTAAATCCTGAGGTTATGCAATGTTCAATGCCATGCATGAATTTCTAAATATTACAATTTACCTAATTCTCATGTGAGTTCTACAACAATCAACACAACCCTCCATTGGTTGCCAAAACAATTATCTCTATTCAATAAATATTTCAAACTGGACAATATACAATATGAGTATAATCAACAATCCTCAACAACATCAACATAGTAGGCATTCCTCATTCTTTCTCAAAAATTCAATACTTTCATATAACAATTTCCAAAAGGAATTCTAACATTCCCAACAACAATTTTATCAACTTCATCTCTTTTGAGCATATACTTCCATGGACTTATTAGCTCAACAAACACATGTTCTTCAACACTTATAAGTTCCTCATAACTTAGCCAAAATCTCAATTTCAACATTTTAAACTTTTGGGGTTTTATCAAAATTTGGGGATATCTCAAATTAAAAATATTTTTCATCAAAACTCATATAAAACCATGCTCAACTAAAAAGAACCTTCACAAAAATTTGAGAATCTCCCCCTTTTGTACATTAAACATATCTTGAATAAAAACCCTAATCTTTCCATGTGTTATATTATCAAAATAACACATAATAAAGTTAAAACACATACACTAAGCTTAGAAAATCCCTACCTCAAGTTCTAGAAGTGAAGAGAGTGAAAAATCCCAAATTTCCATGAAGCCAACACCTGACCTACACCGCACAAAATGCTTATCTCGAAATGCTCTCCAAAAATGCCTTAAGAGTAAGGGTCAAGAAATTTATGGATTTTGGTGGATAGGGAGATTTATGAGGGCAGGTAAGGGTTTTCTAGAGAGACATGAGAGAAGAGAAAAAAGTGAAGTGTAGAGACAAAGAGGGAAATGAAAAAGTGAGTAAGAATGAGTATTCCCTCAGATTTTAAGTGAATGGGCACGACTCCCAAATCTAAATTCGAACACACCGCTCGAGCGGTGAAACCTGTGCTTGAGAGATGTACGAAGGCCTGCAAAATCTATCTCCTTTGCAGAATAGACCACTTGAGCATTGAAACCACACTCCCAGTATCTCAAACTTCAAGACATAGTACTAGATGGATGCAATGACCGCTCAAGCGACAAAAGAACCGCTCGAGTAGACTCAAGTCTAAACTCAAGTAAAACCAAACTTAGAGTATTCCCACACCATTCCCCGATTCACTCTAACACCCAAAGACTCAAATCTCATCTCGGAATTACAATTTAGAACATGAGGTAATGTTGGGAATGAAAAGTAAATGGTGGTACACGATTCTCAAAGTTCCAAAAACAAACAATAATTCGGAAATAGGACATTTAATCCAAAATAAACGTAATTAAATTGGTTTAAAGACCTGGGACATCACATCTATCATAACCCACAATTTGGCTAGTGAAACCACCATGTTTGGCCCAATATTGTAAAAGGCGCACCTAGGCTCAAGGCGTAGCTTATGCAACTTGTACAAGCCCAAGCAAAGCGCATTCAAAGAGGGGCAGTGAGGCGCGTGCCTTAAGCACATAAGGCGCAAGGCGCAAAAAAAGCGCGCTTTATGCATCGTCAATTTTACTCCTTTTTTTTTGGGTTTATTATTGATTTATGATGTAATTATATGTGCCATCACACTGGATTAAAACTTCCAATATATATATACATATCAATACATCAAATATCAAAGAACGCCAACAAAGAAAAGTCCTATAGTGGTGAAGACACCAGTAGCTCCTCCTCCATATTCCACCAGCTTCTTCATCTCCAGTTTCGGACAGCTTCTTCTCCAGATTTCGGTTATGTTTTCTTCTACTTCTTTTCTTGTTCTCCTCGTCTTTCTTTTTCTTCCCTCTGTCTTGTTTTTCTTCTCCAGTGGTTGGGTTTGATTTCCACCCCCCTGTTTCTTTGTTTCTTCTTCTCCAAGTGCTTTTATTTTTATTTTTTTTTCTTCTCTTCTTTTTCTTCTCCAGTTGCTGGTTTTGATTTCCACCCCCATTGTTTCTTCGTTTCTTCTTCTTCTTCTCTAGGTGCTTTTGTTTTATTTAGTTTTCTTCTTTCTTTTTTTCTTCTCTTTTGCTCTGTTTTTTTTCCCCCCTTCCCCTTCCAGATTTCAGTTTGCTTCTCTTCTCCTTCATCTTCTCTAGATTTGTGCTATGTTGTGCTGATTTTCTGCTTCTATTGCTGTACTTCAAAGATGTTCCAAATTATCTTCAACCCCTTGCTGCACTGTCAAGACAAAGTTCTCTTCTTTTTTGTTTGTCCAACTTTCTTTTAGTGATTATAAGTTGTGAATTCTTTATTTTGATTATGTTGATGTCCAAATTATTAGTTTATGTTAATTTATCTACTTTTTTTATTGAAGGGTGCGGCCCGCTTCAATGAAGCATGTGGCTCGCCCTAAGCCCCAAGAGACCTTTGGCGCCTTGGTGCAACTTAAGCCTTTAAAAACACTGGTTTGGCCAACCAAAATGTGATCCAAAGAGGACTCTCTACATCCACAGGTTCGGCCAACCAAAACAAGGGCTGCGGCCAACCAATTGGATTTCAAAAAGCATGCCCAACTAGCCAGGCTGACCAACAATAAAAGTTTGGTGGTTGTTAAAACTAGCTATTGGGTAGAAAACCTATATATGTCCAAATGCCTCCTTTTGGTATTCCGTGATGAGAAACAGGTCTTTTGAGTGAACTAGCATTTCTATAGAATATTCACCCAAACAAGGCATTTCTATAGAATCTAAATCGCATCTCAAAGAGGTTCACTACTTGGTGTGAGTGAGCGTTAGCTTGGGAGGCCTTTACACAACTGCTGTAGAGCTTATTCCTTGGAGACTTTTGAGTTCTCATATTGTGAAAGGTATATTTCTCATCTAGTGTATCCTTTATACACTTTCAGCATCACATGCCAACACTTTGGTCTCACATAGAGACACCCTTCGAGCTTTCAATGAGTTCACAAGTTTAAGTGTTAGGATTGTTTTTTGTGCTGATTGTGATTTTGGGTAAGCCTAAACCCAATTTATTTATAGGGTCCTACTAATGACAACCCTAAGAGTTGTCTTTAAGAATCACAAAATGTCAAAATATTTATATTCTCACAAAATGTCAAAATATTTATATTCTCAGTACACTTTTCACATATCCCAAAACACTTCCATATTTTTATACATAATTTTTTACACATCTCAATACATTTTGTACACATTTTCCATCACTAACAAGCCCTAAGGGTTGTTTTTAGCACTTTCCTTAATTAAAATGCATGTGGAAGAGGTTGATAGTGGATCCTAGTGAAAACCCTAGTGAAGTGATCATAAAGGTTTTGGGTGATTCTAGTGAAAACCCATTTCATATTTTTTTTGTCTTTTGACATATTTTTTTTATGACCATTTTATTATCTTTTTAGATTTACTTAATTTACTATTTTTTCTATTTTTTAATTTTACTTTCAGATTTAGGTTCACTTAATCTAAATACACTTAGAAAATAATTTGTTGTGTATTCTTTTTAGAAAAAAATTATTAATATTAAATAATAATAATAATAAATCAATACATGTTTGAATTTATAAATATTTTTACTAATATTTTACTTTTTAATTCTATTTAAATTATTAGATATTATATTTTCATGTAAAAGTATAATTTAAATATAAAATATAAAGAAATTCCAATATCTTTAATCACCAAAAGTAAGAAAATATGAAAAATCAAAAAGTGAAAACAGATTTAAAAAATAAAACCAACAAAAGTGGTTCTTGTTTAAAATTTTGATGTCATATATGGTTATTAAAGTACTATGTAAATATTACAGTTCATAAAATATAATTTAAATAAAAAGAAAGTGTATGAAGATAACTTATGGATTTTTAAATGCAGCACAAATTTATATTTTAAAAATATAAGCACTTTTCTCTGTCTAGATTCGAACGAATGCATACAGTTTTAAAATTTAACCAAAATTATTCACAGTGATTTATATTGTAAATTTTATGTATATCAATATAAAAGCAGACACAAGAAAATAAGAATGGAATAGTTGGTTTATATAGGACTCTTCATGACTTTTAAAAAATATAGTAGATTTGAGAGGGCAAAGTTGAGATATATAAAAAAAGTAAAAAACAGGACATACAAAAAGTAGAAAACATGATAGGCTCTTTACACTTTTATAATAGTAGTAGATACTAGATAATGATTTTATCATGTCTTGATTTTGGTAATTTATTATACAATTTTTATGATTATATGTTCAAGTAAAATTTTGTATGGGTATTAGCAAAATAATATATATATATATATTGTAACTACTTATCATTTTATCCAAACACTTCAATTTTTTATTTTTTATTTTTTATTTTTGATTGTGTATAAAAGGCCCAACTTTAAAAATTCACGCAGGGTCCCGAAAAACATCAGGCCAATCCTATCTTGTATCAATAAGAGAATAGATGGCGAGATAGATGGAGCCAACTGCACCCACTTTCACCAAGTAGATAGGAGACAAAGTTGCATTCATTCTCATTTTATACGGGCTCATGGTCAGGAACACTACATAAAAATATCAAAATAGAGAATAGGTATTTATGTTCCTCTTTTAGCCTTAAAAATAAAAATAAAATAAAGGTATTTACATTCTTCTTTTTAGACTCTTGCACTTTTCTTGTCTTTTCTTTTCTTTTCTTTTGTTTTCTTTTTTAATTATTTTGTTTATCAAGTTGCCTCTGACACTAAAAGGAGTGTGAATCTCATTTTCAAAAAGAAAAAGAAGAAGGAAAAGTACTTGTACGGACATATTTTTTAAATTGTTCACGTGGCCGAGATTGTTAACTAAGGTGCCACGTAGATGTACTAAGTTACCGAGATATGGTGCTACCATATTAGAACCCGAGATATTTGGATAGAGAATAAGAGTCCTAGATGAGTTGAGGCTTTTAGCTCAGATGCAGATGATGCTCTTTATTGAGATCATTCTTATCTAACTAAGAGTCTGAGATAAATACTGTGCTTGAATCCTGTGAAGAGAGACTTCTAGGGGACTAGGGCACTGTTTATTATAAAAGTAAGGCACCCCCGTAAGTCCAAGGTACGTTTTTACTTGTGCATTGTTATTTGAGTTGATTTCTTTAAGAGATAAGTGACAAATTTGATCGTCGGAATGCCCCCGGTTAGAAGAGCCACCGTAATATTTCTTACTTTCTTGTGTGCAGGTGCTTGGTTTAATCTATTCTACTGCGTGTTCTCCAGCTAAGTTCCCTAGATCTCTACAGAGATATCAATTTGGTTGTGAGGTCAGAAATCAACACCCACAATTTGGTGCTGTCCATAGGAACTTACGAAGAATAGATGGCCAACGCTGGATAAGAAGTGAGATTCAGGGATGACATACATAGTGAGGATGAAGACAATGTCGATCCAAACATCAGAGGAGAAATCAATGAAGATGAAGTACAGGAAGTGAATCTAGAAGCAAACAATGCCACCAAGGGCTCGTAATGGCCCAAGGAGGGGCAACAGAGAGGAATACTACAACGAGAGTGACTTCCAGGTTTAGAAGGACAGGTGCCTGAGAAGAGACGACGAGGTGATGGACCTATCAAACAAGTTGATAAATTTGTAAACCATGGTGAACTTCATGATGCAGAACAAGGTGATGCAACCTACATTGCCATTATTAGCAACACCGACGCCAACTGTGAATGTCGGTGCCTAGAAGGGAGGACAAACAATGGTGCCGACCATCTCTCGACACAAAAAGAGACCTGGGAACTCAAATCGGTGACCGCAGAATGTCGGGTGAACGGAATCACGATAGGAAGATTCTTAGAGAACTCAGGGAACTAGATGAACACAAATCAGGGGATCTCGGCAAATCAATGGATAGGGCCATGACCTTGATGAGATACTAGACGTTGAGAAGTCCAAAAAAACACATCCCAGTATGAGAAGTAGCACGCCAAAGAGATTAAAGTCAATCGATAGCCGAGCTCTCGAACGGACGAAAGAGGACCTAAAGGATTACCTTCAAAAGAATAGGAACGGCGCCGAGGTTATGTCCACCGCATACTCGAGATCGTCGTTCTCGGTGGAGTTGGACGCGTTCAAGGCACCAAGAGATTCACCATACCGAGGTTCTCAATTTATGATGGTAAGTCAGACCCGAACTTTCATGTTGGTTTATATTTGAATGCAATGTCTTTGTGGAGCGGGAACGAACAGTTGTTGTGCAAGGTGTTTCCGTCGACATTTCAGAAAATAGCATCGTATTGGTTCCTCAAATTGTCAAAGGAATATGTCAAGAGTTGGAAAAGCCTGGCCAAGATGTTTGTGGCCAGGTTTGTTATGAACAGATTGCAGCCATTAAGGGTTCCCTATTGGCCTTGAAGATTGATGATGGTGAAAGCATTAAGGCTTACGCAAAAAAGTATTATGAGGTTTACAACCGGATTGAGGCATGTAACTAGGAGCTTGTAATCGTGTCTTTTAAGAATGGCTTGGAGAATGATTGCCCACTTCAGAGATCCCTTGCAAAGGCGCTCTCGAAAAATATAACGGATCTCATGGTAAGAATCAAGAAGTATGCAAGGGCAGAAGGACAAGAATGCAAAGAAAGGGAGTATAGTGAAGTAGAAGAAGCAAAATAGCTCACTAAAGCATAGCCAAGGAAGTACCAGTACCGATAAACCGAAACCGGGATTGAAGTCCATGCAAGCCGTAAGTACAGTTTTTAAGATCCTGATCTACAGGATCTTGGAAAGAATTAGGAACCAACCTTACTTTCAGCCTCTACAGAAGACCCCAGGGAAATACATGGACAGGTTCCCTTTGAAGAATTGTGCTTGCCATGATGAGTACGGACACATGACACAAGGGTGCCAGGCCCTGAAGAAACATCTAAAGGACCTTGTCAGGCAAGAGCACCTGAGAGACTTGATAAACGAGGAGAAGATGAAGGAGGAACAAGCGAAGCTAACTCAAGCACCAGAGTGGCACCACCACCACCCCTAGCACCACAGATCCACTTCAAGGTCAGTGCGAATGAAATTTAGGGAGAAACACAGAGGGTAAGACACCTTCAACACGTGATCCAAGTCCAGCAGAAGAAGCCAAGGATGGAGGGACACTGAAAGCCGATGATCTAGTTTATAGACAAAGATTTGGAGATGGTCTAGCATCCACACAACGATGCTTTGGTAGTGACCCTGAAGATCAGAGAGTGTCACGTAAGGCGGTTATTGATTGACCAAGGCAGCTCTTGTGACATCATGTACGTCAGATGTTACAACAGCTTGGCCTTCACAAGGATAACTTGGAGCAATCCAACAACCCCATGGTCGGATTCAGCGGAACGTCAATGTGGCCTCTGGGAACCACGACTTTGGAGATTAAGGTGGGGACAAAGACTATAATCATAGAGTTCACCATGATCGATGCACCTTTCCCATACAACATAATCTTGGGAAGACCTTAGCTACATGCAATGAGGGATGTTCCCTCAACCTTGCACCAGTTGTTGCGGTTTCCAACCAAGTTTGGGATCGAAAAAGTAAGAGGAGACCAAGTGCAGGCAAAAAATTGCTCTATGGCAGCAATAAAGTACACCTGCAATGTCAGAGAAACAGAGATAGCTGAAGTAGAAGACGAAGACTAGGAGGTCTTGGACGATGTCGGCAAAAAACCCACTGACAAAAGCCACGAACCTTTGAAAAAGGTCCTAGTAAAGGAATGAAACGAAGAGTGATTCTTTCTCCTCGGCTCAAGTTTAGCCAAAGAGGAAGAAAGAAAGAAAATTGAAGGAATTTTTAAGAGAAAATATAGAGGTGTTTGCTTGGACGCTGTATGAAATGCCAGGGATCAGCCCCGAGGTCATCTGCCACAAACTCAATGTGGATAGGTCGGCTAAACAGAGAGCAAACCGACCAACGTTGGTCCATGTAAAGGTTGTAGAAGAGCAAATAGAGAGGTTGTTGGCGGCACAATCAATCTAAGAAGTAAACTACCCAACCTGGTTGTCCAACACAGTGGTAGTTAAGAAAAATAATAGCAAATGGAGGGTTTTGGTGGACTTCACTAGCCTGAACAAGGCATACCCAAAGGACTACTTTCCTTTGCCTAAGATAAACTAACTCATGGACGCCACATTAGAACATGGAAAGATGAGCTTCCTTGATGCATACTGAGGTTATCACCAGATAGCCATGTACACACCAGATGAAGAGAATACGTCATTTATCATTCTAAATGGACTCTACTGCTATAGAGTCAAGCTCTTCAGACTAAAGAATCAGGGGCAACATACCAGAGACTTGTAACTAAGATGTTCAAGCATCTAATTGGGAAGACCGTGGAAGTCTACATCAATGACATGGTCATAAAAACTAGAGAACCTTCTAATTATCTAGCCGATCTCAAGGAGGTGTTGGACATCTTAAAGGCATATCAGCTTCGGTTAAATGCCTCCAAGTGTGCTTTTCAGAGTAGGGTCTGGTAAGTTTTTGGGATATTTGGTAACCAGGAGAGGGATTGAAGCAAGTCCCGATCAAGTCAAGGCCATCCTTGATCTGAAGAGCCCGATAACAGCTAAGGAAGTCCAAATTTAATAGGCAAAGTAGAAGCGTTGAACAAATTTATAAGCCAAAGTTTAGATAAATGCAAGCCATTCTTCCAACTACTAAAGAAGACCACAAATTTTCAATGGACAGAAGCATGCAAAGTCACATTGGCCGACTTGAAGAAGTATTTGGCATCCCTACTTGTTTTGTCAAATCCAGTTCCAAGATAGGAACTATTTTTATACCTGACAATCTCATACCATATGGTCAATGCAGTGGTTGTCCAAGAAGAAGGAGAGCAAAAAGCAGTATATTATGTGAGCAAAACCTTGGCAAGTGCGGAGACAATTTACATACCTCTGGAGAAACTGACGCTTGCTCTGGTGATGGCTTCAAAGAAGTTGAACCACTACTTTCAAGCTCACATGATTGTGGTTCTCATAGAGCACCCACTGAAGTCTCTATTGCAACACGGAGACTTGCCAAGAAGAATAGCACGATGGGCTGTAGTTCTAGATCAGTATGGCATAGAGTACAAACCAAGGACAGTGATCAAAGGCCAGGTTTTAACTGACTTTGTTGTTGAGTTTACACCGAGTGCAAGCCCGAAGCCAAGACCCATGAACCTCGGCCTAGGATGTACAGAAGAACCGAAAGAAATGTAGCTAGCAGTATAGAACCCCAAGCCAGCAGGACAGAAAGAAAAACAGAAAAAGCCGAAGCCTTGTGATATTTACATTAGGGAGTCTTTCCGCTTCTTTGTCGACGGCAACTCAAACCGGCAGGGAGCGAGGGCAAGAATGGTGCTAGTCTCACCAGATGGACAAATGTTAGAACAATCAATCAAGCTAGGGTTCAAGGCATCAAATAACGAAGTAGAGTACGAGGCATTAATTATCAGATTGAAGCTAGCAGCAACAGTCAAAGATGATGATGTGGTAGTCTACTGTGACTCCCAACTCATCGTAAACCAAGTGACGGGGGAGTACATTGCTTGAGATAAGAGAATTGTGGCCTATGTCAAAGAGGTTATCAAGTTGTTAGCATAGTTCAAGAGTTGACAACTTCAGCAGGTTTGCCGAAAAGACAACAGTCATGAAGATGACTAGCAAACCTTGCCTTAGTAATAAGTTGGACTCACCTAGAACAATTATGGTGGACTACTTGTCAGGCCCAAGCTTTGAGCCCGTGATACAAGAATATGAGGCAATGTGCATAGAATTGGACCCAAGTTGGATGGATCCTTTGTTCAAATTTATCAAAGATGGCAGGTTGCCAACAGACAAGAAAGAGGTACACAAGATAAGACTCAAGTCAGCAAGGTTCTGCTTGTCAACAGAAGGCCACCTCTACAAAAGGTCCTTCACTGGACCATTATTGGGATGTGTACATCCTTCCCAAATAGAAGACTTGTTTGAAATCCATGAAAGAGTTTATGGAAGCCATGCAGGGGGCAAATCTCTTGCCCACAAAGCCATTTCACAAGGGTACTGGTGTCCCTACATGTAGAAGGATGCAGAAGCTTACATCAAAAAATGAGAGAAGTGTCAAAGGTTTACACCTTTGGTACATCAGTCAACTCAACACTTGAATCTGGTATCCAATCCTTGGCCATTTGCCTAGTGGGGCATGGATCTAATTGGGCAATTGGCCAAGGCAACTAGACAAAGGAAGTACTTGCTAGTAGCCATGGACTTCTTCACAAAATAGATAGAGGCTGAACCTTTAACCAAAATTTGAGATGTAGACGTAAGAAGCTTCATCTGGAAGAACATTATTACCAAATTCGGGATCCCAAGAGCCATTGTGGTAGACAATGGTACCCAATTTGACAGTAAGATGATCAAGAATTTATGCGCAAAATACAAGATCAAGAAATACTATTCAACTCCTAGCTTTCCACAAAGCAATGGCCAAATCGATGCCTCCAACAAAACCATCTTGGATGGCATAAAAAAGAGACTGGAAGTTGCTAGAGGTAAGTGGATGGAGGAGTTGCCTAATGTGCTATGGGCATATCATACTACGCCGAGATGATCAGTAGGAGAGTCATATTTTTTCATGGCTTATGGTAGCGAGGTCGTTATATCATTAGAGAACGGCATTCCTAGTGCCAGAACTCAAGGAGTAGAGAATGGGACAAATGAGGCATTTTTAGCCCGAGATCTGGACTTGATCAAAGAAAGAAGGGATCGAGCAGCGATTCCACTGGGGGCATACCAACAAAGATTGGCTAGGGCATACAATAAGAAAGTAAACCCCAAAGAATTACAAGAGGGGGATCTTGTCTTAAGAAAATTCATCGGCAACAAGAAAGATCCTAGAGAAGGTAAACTCGGCCCAAACTGGGAAGGGCCATACAGAATTATCTCGGTCGTCGGCAATGGGGCATACTGGCTAGAAGATAATGATGGCAAGGAATTGCCAAGACCATGGAACACTAGTAATCTGAAGTTCTTCTAACACTGATTTACTTTATTTTTTCTGTTTTTGATGTAATTTAGAAGATGTTTAGCCGAAGTACTGATTAATAAAATACTAATCCGATTTTGTTCTTTACAAAATGTTGTTAAAATTCATGTGTTACTTAATTACTGTTAGATAAGACAGAAAGTCTTAGGCCGATGTTCCAAAGAGGAACAAGACATTTAACTTAGACTTGCCAGGATGGCAAAGTTGAACTAATTTAGAGAGATGTTTCAAAGAGAAACATGATGAAACTAGTCGCAATCTGGCTAGTTTGTACGAAAAGTCGAGGTAGCTAGTATTCTCGATGCACTAAGGTTAAGCTTTAAGTGTTTTGTTTAGACGAACTAAACACGATGACTCTGGTCATGGATGTCTAAGTTAGACTTAGGCAAGAGTCAGATAATGTATCCTTAATGTGAACCTAAGTTGTAACTTATGTTCACATTAGGGGGCATAGAGCCGAGATAAGTTGCTCTTTGAATAGAGCTGAGATGAGTTGCACTTTGGTTTGTGAAAATCAACATTTGGTGAAATTTTCAAAAATTTTCCAAGATGATATCAAAGATGTTGTACTTAGAAGAATTCATGAGAAACAAAGCATAAAGACAACAAAAGTATATAAGGCAAATGAAAGCAGCATAAAGAATCAAGCATCCAACACTTAGTCAAAAACAAACTTTCATTCATGAAAGAAGAACTTGTTTCAGTACATCAAATGGCACTTCGGCCTTACAAAAGTAGAAATCTTCTTAAAAGTAAAGTACAAATGAAAGCAAAAAGAAGGAAAAATCCTAAGTACTAGATGCTAGAGCAGTGTTCTCGGTCTATTCCACCTCGGTTGTTGGCGGTGTGTCGGCCTTGGTGGACAGTGTAGTAGCTTTCTCAACCTCAATGTCGGCTGTTATTTCCTTGCCAATCGCCTTCAAACTCTTGTCTAAGCTCTTGCTGGTTGTAGTGATCTCGGCTACAAAAGCGTCAGCCTTCTTCAAAGAGGTACTCTTGGAATATGCCCTAAAACTAACCACTGAAAGTGGATAAGTAAAAGGGAGAAAGAAATGGAGGTTGGAAGACATGCATCGCACACACGCACACTTATTACAACAGTACGCCCTCTCACAGGAGGGTCCGAATAATGAGCTAACTAGCTAATCTAAGCTAATTAAACTAATTATTACATCACAAAACTAATTAACTAACAAGCTAATTAATTAAGTACAAAACGAAGCTAATTAACTAACAAGTTAACTAACTAGTTATTACAACACAAATAAGAAGCTAAACGCATTAACTACTTAAATACAGAACCAAAGCATAAACTAGCTAAGGAAAGCAGTAAAGAGATGTCCTCGGGAAGAGGAGTGCATGCATGCTCGGTTGCCTCGTTCGGAAATCCGTCGCGATACCCCAACTTGCCTCTGTTTGCAACTGTTCTCAGAACCTTGCACCAAGCTCCAGAAAGCTTCCAACTCACTTTGGGGACCTGCAGGAGCATGGCCGACCACTTTTTGGGGGTACCAACCACCTGCTGGCCACTTGCCATTGTTGCAGACCAGAAAAAGTGGTCGGCCAGCTAGTTTTTTTGGTCGGCTGACCAGTTTTGCTGCCATATTTCCAATTTGCTGCAACAGAGAGCAAGAAAGGGCATGGCAATGTATTTGCAAGGTATGTGTGCACAACCACCCTCCCTATCATTTCATAAGCTCAAAGGAGTGCGGTTCTCGACCCTCGGGCGACCAATCGCGCATTTCAATGCATGATGGCCGAGAAGCCAAATTGCACAATTCAATATGAAATGAATGCACACATAAACACATAAAGCCTTGACCTCTATCATGTATGATCAAGAGGGTCGGCAACCGAGAATTGAGGCACGTTTCATCACTTCAAGTATGCAACATCCCTCGTTTCTCGTGTTTGGACTAACACCTAATCCAAACACAATGCAAGCAACAACATGGCATACTCAATGCAATGTAATATGGCATACACAATGCAAACAACAACATGGCATACACAATGCAAACAACAACATAGCATACACAATGCAACGTAACATGAGCATACTATCAATGCTAATAGCATGCATACTCAATGCAAAGCAACATAAGCAACCTATCTATACTAATGGCATGCATACACAATGCAATGCAACATAAGCAACCTATCAATGCTAATGTCATGCATACTCAATGCAAAGCAACATAAGCATGCAAATAACATGAAAACAAACATGCTCAATGGACTTAAACCAAAAATGGACAGACCTCAATCATGTCCAAATCAGTGGCCATAATGCTAAAATGAAGGAACAAAAGCAAATACAAGCATGCATGCCAATTGGCTCACCAATTAAGCATAAGAGCACAACTCTCAAGAGTTCTCAAGGAGTGACGAATGTGGAAGTGTAACAACACTATAGGCACTGAAATTAAGTGTGAAATGACGCCAAATCATTCAATCAACACAAGCAAGGCATGCAAGAGTCCTTAAAGCATAAAGCTACCAAAGAGGACTACTCTAGAGACATGCAATACATGGCACAAATGCATGAACCAACCATGGACAGAGCTCAAATAGGTCTAAACAAGGACCAAAATATGCTGAGATGAGAGCTCAAAGGCCTAGGCAGGCATGCATGCATACAAGCTAAGCCATTAACAAGGCAACAAATGCACAACCCTCAGAGGCACTCAAAGGGTGAAAGAAATGGGAACATGGCAATGCTACATGCTCTAAAATAACATATTAAGTGATGCCAAATCATGCACATGCCACAAATGAAGCATGCTATGGTACTCAATGCTTGAAGCTAGCATATGTACTTGCACTACAGCTATGCAATACATGAGGCATATGGAAAATACAACCCAAAACAGTCCTAGAGCATGTCAAAATGATGCTAAAACATGCATGGAGGGAAGTCAAAATAAGCTAGCATGGTGAGCATGAAGCATGAAATATGCAAGGCCAAAAGGGAGGATTACACTACACCTACTAAGACCAAGCATGAGATGGCTTCGCCAATAAAAATCAGAGTTATATCATGGAAAAATAACCCCAACAACACACTGAAATGATAGCTCGCAAGCTTAGGCGTGAAGGCATACACAATGACTCATGTTAGGGCATAAAGGACCAACCCTTCAAAGCATTGAAAGAGTGAAAAAGGCAAGTGTATGACCACACTACATGTACTGAAATCACATTTCAAATGATGCCAAATCATTCAAATAGGCCAAGCAATGCATGCTAATAGACTTAATACACAAAGCTAACAAGCAAGATTGAACCAAGGCTATACAAAGCAATGCATGCATGACCAAAACAACAGAAATCAGAGCTTAAGCATGCTCAAACATGGATAAAAGCTTCTTAGAGTTAAGCCAAAAGCATGCTAGAATGATGATCAAAAGCATGATATACATTAGGCTAGTTTGTGGGATTGCACTACAAGTGCATGGAGCATGCATGGGGCTATCAAACCAAACCTTAACAGACGTATATCATGGCAAAACAACACCAAGAACATGCTGAGATGGACTAAAAACAAGTTAGAAAGGCATGCTACTTCATGAAGTATACAAAGCTAGTTTGCAAGATTTACACTACAAGTGTATAAGGCATGCAAGAGATGACAAAACCAAATCAAAACAGTGGTATGCCATGTCAAGATAACCCCAAATACATGCTAAGATGGAGCCAACATAAGCTTAACAAACATGTTCAAACATGAGGCATACAAGCAAGCATACAAGACACAAGGAGAGGGGATGACCCTCTCCTATTTGGGACCTCAAAACATCATTTCCACCACTGAAATTCCTTTGAGTTTCAGTGGTGAGAAGGCCAAAACAAGGTGGTCCCAATAGCTTAAAAGGATGGTACAAAACAAAGCCAAACAAGGCCTAAGAGGGGGTAGGCTACACCCAACACAAAAGAGACCTTAAACAAACATGTTAAGCATGCAAAATCAAAACTTTTTGTAGTTTAAAGTCAGGCCAAAATAAGCATGCAAATAGGTCCAAAAGCTTAAACCAAAACAAGGGTTTTAAGGGTTAGAAGCTCACCCTTGTAGAACCACTTCAAAGCTACAACTCCAGCGGCTTTTCTGAGCTCAAACCTCTCCAAAAACTCCAAATCAACCTCAAAGTGCCTCAGCAACAAGAGTATGGCGTTTGAGTGTGTGTTTGTGTGCAATAGTATGGAAAAACTACACTTACAAGCACAAATATAGAGCAAGCAAGAAGATATAGAGACAAGGATGTATGTATAGCTCAAGCACCATTTTCTGAACCTAAGGCATGAGGGAGAAGGCTCCCTTATATAGAAAAATATGCAACAAGCTTGTTGAACACACTTGAGGCTCTAAGCCATCCCTCCATACATGTCTATGGAGGATGACTTCTGTGCCTTCCAGCTGTCACAGCTGGCAAGAAAAAATCTCCAAAAAGGTGATGGAAAGCTGCCAACCACTTGAAGTGGTCGGCCAGCTACTTACACTGGTCGGCCGACCAGTGGAAGTGGTCGGCCAGGGAAGAAAATGGTCGGCCATGGGGGGAAGATGGTCTGCAGCATGAAAGCAAGGTAGTGGTGTGGTGGCTGACCAGAAAAGGTGGCCCAAAGACCAAGAAAACCAGTTAGTCGACCAAAAAACTAGCTGGCAGGAAGGAAAGTGGTCTCCAAGGGGAAGAACTGGTCTCCCACCCTTATACCATCCTCCAAGCAAGGAAAACAAGGTTTGTGCCAAAAACAAACCAAAAAGGATGCAAGACGAAAGTCCGAAAGGCAAGGCGCGCAGCCGGAAGCCTCGAAAACTAGTCTACCGGCACTAAAAATGGTCTACGACCACAAAAAGTGGTCTCTCGGACCACAGTGGCCCTCTAGGCCAAGGTAACAAGGCATGGTCCAAAAACCAAGCCAAACGGAGAACGTTAAGCCGTCCCAAGACAAGGCACGCGGCTGAAAGCTCCGAAAACAGGAAACTAATCTCCAAGGGGGAAAAGTGGTCTACGACCACAAAAAGGTGGTCTATAGACCTCTCCCTCCCCTCCAGGAAAGAAAAACAAGGCTTGGTCCACAAACCGAGCCAAAACACAAAGAGTTCAGAGGCCCGGAGACAAGATACTCAGCCGAAAACTCCGGAAACTCGAAACGAGCATAACATGCACTATCACCGAGCGCTCAATCGATGATGTCTGAGTCTTAAGGTCGGTCAAAAATGGGGTGTCTACACTTGGCATCAAGAATGACGCGTTATGGGTGGCCTTGGTATCTTTCCAACTTAAAGGAGATGCGGGTCAATGGTGCAAGTATGCCCGAGGGCGTATTAGGGTGACTTGGAAGGCTTTTGTTAATGCCTTCGAGGACAAGATTTTTCTACCCACTACTAGGAAGAAGTTGAGAGAGCATTTTTTGAAGCTCAAACAATTGAACACACCAGTAGCCAAATTTGAGACTGCATTTACTAGTTTGTCGACGTTTGCACCGAAACTTGTGGCAACGAAAGAACACTGTTGCACTGAGTTCGAGAAAAGATTGAGGACCGAGCTCCTTTTCAGGGTGGATTGGTCTATGATTAGGGATTAAAGCCACCTAATAGAAGTGGCAGCTCACTTAGAGACTGTGATCCAGGCAGAGGTCTCCAAGTAGATGAGCCAGGATGTTCAGGGGGATGCAAGGGACAATAAGCGGCAAAGGGATTCGGCCCCATAGTAGTCCCAAGCCATGCAGTTTAGATCCACCTATCTCATACCGAGGTTGGGTTCAGGGAGAGGTAACCACGGTGGTTTTACTTGTTTCAAGTGTGGTAAGTTGGGCCACAAGTCTTCAGTTTGCCCGCAGAGGGGAGGAAGGCAACAATCTGCGCCATCCTTGGCTCGTTCTCAGGGTCAAGGCCAAGGGAGAGTTCAACCGCCAACCTGTTATCAATGTGGGTGGTCAGGACATTTTAGAAGGTTTTGCCCTCAGTCAAGTCGTATATTTAGTGCCTCTGGTTTAAGGCAAACACAAAGCTATCAGCTAACACAGTCAGCACAGACCTCAAAGACCAATCAGGGACCCTCTTTGGCTCAATCCGTGTACCAGACGTATGCTCCAAGGGGTGAGTGGGTGGATCAGAGGATTTCAAGGCATGTGTATGTTGTTACCACACTGGATCAATTGCCAGCACCTTCTGTTATGAGAGATAACTTTTTGTTGTTCATTTCTATTACCAACGTGTTGATTGATGCTGGTGCATCTCATTCCTTCATTTTGTCTGCATTCGCATTGGTTTTGGAGTTAGAAACAGCTCGGTTAGCGCCTACGCTCAGGGTAGAGTCACTAGTTGGGGGTAAGGTTGTTTTGGATTGGGGATGCCGTGGTTGTGAGATAGAGATTTTCGATCGCCGACTTCCTTTTGATTTCGTTTTATTAGACAAGCCGGGTTTCAATATCACTTGGGCATGAATTGGTTGTCCTCATACCATGCCATCATAGATTGTAATCGTTGAAGGGTTATCGTGTGCATTTCAAGTGGTGATTGCTTTTATTTTCTGGGGGATTGAACTAATAGATTTTTGCCACCATTGTATGACTCATGTGGTCAGAACGAGCTTAATTTTCTCATTGTGACCTTCTTGGGTAATGAGAGTGTGACGTGGTCCGAGGTGACTTGCTGAGGGTAGTTTGTAAATACCCGGATGTTTTTCCTAATAATCTTACCAGTTTATCACCCCACTGGGAGATTGAATTCTCCATTGACTTAGTGGTTGGCACGGCACCAATTTCCATGGCACTATATAGATTTGCACCCACCAAGTTGCACGAGTTAAAGATTCAACTCCAAGAGCTTTTAGATAAGGGTTTCATTCGCCCTAGTACCTCGCCTTGGGGACCACCAGCTCTATTTGCAAAGAAGAAATATAGCACATTGCGACTGTGCATCGATTACCGGAAGTTGAACCGGGTAACTATTAAGAACAAGTATCCATTACTGCGAATAGATGACCTATTTGACTACTTAAATAGGTCATGTTATTTTTCGAAGATTGATCTGAGATCAGGATATCACCAGTTGAAGGTGAAGGAGGAGGATGTTTAGAAAATGGCCTTCCGTACGTTGTATGGCCATTACGAGTTCTTAGTAATGCCTTTTGGGTTAACCAATTCACTGGCTTCATTTATGGACTTGATGAATCGAGTCTTTTGTGAGTTCGTAGATCAATTTGTGGTTGTTTTCATCGATGACATCTTAATCTACTCACCCTCCGAAGAGGAACACGAAGAACACTTGCGGATTGTACTTGAGTTGCTGGGAGCACATTGTTTATATGCTAAGTTTGAGAAGTGTGAATTTTGGCCCAACGAAGTTAAGTTTCTAAGCCATGTAGTGTCCAAGAAAGGGGTGACTGTAGATTCTTCTAAGATAAACGCAGTGCAAGATTAGGAACAACCTAAGAATGCCTTTCAAATCCGGAATTTCTTAGGCTTAACAGGGTATTACTGACGTTTTATGAAAGATTTCTCTAGATTGGCTACACCTTTAACCAGATTGACGAGGAAATGGGTTAAATTCATATAGAGTGAGGCATGTGAAAAGTCTTTTTAGGAGCTTAAGGATAGACATACCACTGCTCCTATTTTGATTATTTCGGAGAATGGTTTGAGTTATTCGGTTTATTGTGATGCATCTCGAGAAGGTTTGGATTGTGTCTTGATGCAAAATGGGAAGGTGGTAGTGTATGGTTAACGGTAGTTGAAAACATATAAGAGAAACTATCCAACTCATGACTTAGAGTTATATTATGATGATGAGTTGGTGGTAGTGGAGGAAGTAGCAGCATTAGTTATGGCGTCGACGGCAATAATGGTGGAGATAGAGGGATAGTGATTGTGATGATGGTTGAAGGGTAATGTCGTAGAGATAAAAAAAAAAAGAGATGGCGGCGGTGGTGTAATGATGGCGTCTGTTGTGGTGATGGTTGTGGCAATGATAGCAATGGTTGTGGAAGGAAAGGGTTGTTGTAGTGATGGTAGTAATAGCAGTAACTACTGTGGTGGTGGCGGTGGCGGCAGTGGTGATGGTAGTGGGCGATGGTAGTGAATTTATAATAGTCTATATCAATGCTTATGTTTAGTATTTATAAATTTAGTTGGAATTAAGTACGTTTCATATCACTTGAAATTTTCTTAACTTTTGGCCTCTATTTTAAAATGTAATTAAATTTTTAAATGATATTAATCGTGATTATCACTTAATACATTTAATTTTAAATATTGAATTAAGTTATGCCGATAAAAATAAATACTGAATTAAGTTATTAAACACCCTTAACCAAAATCCTAATTGCATTCGTGTGATGCCATATGAGAAACATTATTTGATATTTTACACCAATGTAATAAGTGCATATGATGAATAGGGTCGGATACCATTATGGTCCATTACATACATTTAACCCAACAAGAGAAAGTGAGCCAAGTTTTTAATCAACAAGACTAATTAATCACGTAAAACACTTGTAACATTTAATGTGATTGGTTTAGCGTCCATAGATTAATTAAAAAACTCAATTAGAGTGTAGTAATGCCTGAAAGAACAGCAGATAATTTGTTCTTGAAGGACTGATCTGTGTAATTACATGAGCAGACTTTTGGAATGACCCGGGAACAATACAGCTACTGTGAGTCAAGAGAGACCGAGATTCTCTAAAGAGAGAATTATTATTGTTTTGAAAATGAATTTTGCAGAAATCAAGATTGTGTTGTTATTGTTGAGTCAAACACTAAAGTAGCAGTGGTAGGTCCCGTCCCCATTTTCATTTCACAGTGCTTGATGGTCCAACATGACATTTTCGGAAAAATGTTCCGTTGTGCAATAATTTTATATGAAATTATGTAAATTTTTATGAATTTAGAGAAGTAATTGTGGTGAATCAACATTGACGAAGCCAAAGCTTATTTTGCGGCTTCTTTGTTGTATTACATAGTGAAAGGGATGAGCTTTCGAGACTGACGTCCAAGTCCGTGGGCAGTGGCGGAGGGTGTGGGATTAGGAGGTCACAGTTTCCTTTTTTAATTTTGGAATTTTTTTATTTTTTTTATTTTGTAAATATAAAAAAATATTTTAAATAAAAAAATTATAAAAGTATTATTAGAGTGAAATATTAATAACATTTTAAAAATTATAAGAACCATAATGGTTATTTTCATTAAAAATGAAGAGACTATTATAAATCATATTATTTATAAAAAAATTTATGAAAAATTTTAAATGTAACGGTAATATCATTATTAGTGACATGCAAGTATAAGTAATCTCACTATAAAGATATGAAATTTATTAGATTATTAGTTACATTTGGCATGTGAGGTTCGCTCTCTATGTGTTTATTTACTATTAATTAGTGATATCACATATCGATGATGGCGTGGTATTCCCATTATATTTAATTTTTAATCAAATTTTGTATAAAAAATAGTTTATCATTATATAATTTATCATTATATAATTTATTTTAAGACTTATATCCATATTTTTTTTTCCATAATACATTAGTTACAAATAATATTATTTTTTTGATATTTCTCAAAATCAATCGTAAAAACTTGTGTAAAATATTTTTGTAAAAATTTTTGATATTGTAATTAATAAGTGCCCCTTCTAATTTAATTTTTTGGCTCCGCCACTGTCCATGGGGGTATATTACAATTCTTGTTACAATAATCTAAATTATTCATTTTGTAGGATCTTACATATATATCATTCATGAAAAAAAATTAAGTCATTCAATAATTGTAATTTCTTCATTTTAGTCTATTTGTATAAAAATAAATAAATAAATAAAAGAAAAGACAAGTATGCTTAAAATATACCATCTATGTTTTGAAAAAAAAATATGATAAAATGAAAATTTTATAATTATCAAATGGAATTTTTTTTTAATAAATGATACACATAAAATAAAAAATAAAAATTTTACAAAATGAATGATTTGAATCATTAAAACAAAAATTATAATGGATCTCATAGGCCAAGATATCACCGTCTAATTTAGATTTTGAACTAAAAAAAAAATCAATTCATTGTGAAATTATAACTATTTAGCTTGATATAACCCTCACTATATTTGTAAATAACTTCTTTCTTAGACCCCTCCCACAAAAATAATAATAATAATAATAATAAAATTTATAAAAAAAAAAAATCTCGAAAAGTAGACATAGTAAGCTTACATAAGGAGGAAATAATCTTCCTGTCCTTGTAAAGATACGAACACATGAATCTTGAATGTTGGTTGTTCCTTTAGTCTAGGAGTGTAAAAATGGCTCGTGGGCGGCCTAAAACCCACCTACGACCTGGTGTGGGCCTGGCCTATTTGGGTCTGGGCCTGAGACCAGCTCGAGCCCTTGGGCCTGGACCATCATTTTTAAGCCTGGCCCAGCCAGTAGCCCAATCCATTAGCCCGCTTATGGCCCACTCAAGACTCGACCCATCCGAGGCCCAGTGTCTTTTTTAGTGAAAAATAATAAAATTTTGCTAGAAAAATTTTTAAAAAACAAAAAACAAAATGGTTGGGCCCGCCCAAGCCCCGCCCAAGCCTAAGGCCAGGCCCAAGCCCACCGGACCGGCCTAAGGCCCAGCCCGAGGCTCATCCAAGGCTAAAATACCCCTGGGCCTGTGGTTGGACCTAGGCCTAATTTTTTAGCCAGTGGGCCGGGCCAGAATTTTGACGGGAGCACACGAGGCCCGACATGGGCTGGCCGGGGCCAAGCCAAATTTACACCCCTACTTCAGCCTAAGACCTCGTTGCTTTCAGGAAAATTCTATGATGATACGAACCCTCTTTTGGGTTGTGGATGATTTGTTTGTATTTGGTTATGATTCAAAAAAAAATTTAAGATTATATTTAGTTGGAGGATTTGATGAGAAAAACGGTTTGGAAAAATGATATGGAATCCAACTTTTTTTTGGTTATAATGGAAAATACAAGAAAAAAAAAATGTAATCTCACTTTTTGTCTTTTGGGTCCACTTAAGCTCTTTTCTTTCTCCATTTTTCAACTCAACTAAACATAGGTGGGAATTCGAATCCTATCAATTCTTTCTCATTTTCTTTCTCTTTTCTTTTCATTTCTCTCATCAAATTCTCTAATGATGTGTTTGGTTGGGAGATTTGAGAAGGGATTTGGAAAAAGAAATGAAAAATGTAGGTGAAATGTGAACAAAATATATTTACATTTTACGTAGTTTCACATAATTTTTCCATTTCCTTTTCCGAATCCCTTCTTAAATCCCTCAGCTAAACACAACATAACTAAACCCAACCTTATACTTTATGTAGTACTAGCCTATCACCCGTGCTATGCACGGGATAATTATAGATATTTATATTTGTTTTCATTTTTTAAATATATAAATTAAATATATGGGGTTTGACCGAGGAGTTTGAAAGAATTTAATAAGTGTTTATTTATTTATTTAAGAGGCATTTACACAATAATTACATAATATATAAATTAAATACATGGGGTTTGACCGAGGAGTTTGAAAGAATTTAATAAGTGTTTATTTATTTATTTAAGAGACATTTACACAATAATTACATGGGTCTCTTGGGGATGCAAAAAGTAAGGAAATTAGGATTTCATTTATTGCGTTATTCATTTAATAAGTGTAATTATTATAAATTAAGTGTTTATTGTAATCAATAGTGTAATTATTACAATCTTTGAATTTATTGTAATCAATAGTGTAATTATTACAATCTTTGAACCAATCACCAATCACCAAGTCAATTTTTTTTTAAAAAAAATTAAAAAATCAAGAAATTAGGATTGGCATGTTGGAGGTTCCACAAGCCTTGGGTTTTAAAAGACCATTTTCCTTAATATATAGATTTGATTATGATTTATTATTTTTAATTAAAACAAAAAACAACTTAATTATAATATTTATAATAATTAACACCATAAATATCATAAGTTAGTAATACACCATCCAACTTAAACCAATGTGAACATGTATCATAACATGTTTTAGTTTGAAGCGTTTTTGTCATATGCACCCTCGCCATTGGGGGATCCACGTTTTGGTTGGAAAGGCGGAAAAAGTGGTGGGATTTTCCTTTTGCTTTCTTTTCTTTTTGAACTTTTTTTTCCCGGGAAAAGTGAATGGTAATCTGCCCTCGGTTTTCTTGATTCTGGTCATGTGGCATTCTTGGAAGTCTCTTGCTTTTCTTTCCCAATACTGTTTGAAACTTTTTAGTAGGCCACTAACGCATACCTGAATTGAAACGCAAGGTATGGATTTGTAATTTTTCTCTATTTTTTTTTCCTTTTTGATAAATGAAATTAGTATAGTAAGTGAGTTTTTTTTTTTTTTTTTTATCACCATATCTGACTCTTTTTCTTATGTAATTCATAAATCACATATGAGAAAAGTTCTTTTTCTTATATTTTTTTAAATTATTTTTCATCAAATTACTCAATTCAAACTCATCACTAGAAGAATAATTTCGTAGAAACAATGCAAGTTAAATTGACATTTATAAAGTCCAGTTATTATCAAACCACCAGGTGTGAACAAGTCATATTAGTTGGGTAAGGCCACGAAAACCTCCCAACCCAAAATAAATAAATAAATGACAAATCCACAGTCGTTTAATAGGCTCACCTCCCCTCCCTCGCTCACAAGTTAAGGATTCAATCTGATTATGAATTTAGTGCTTATCTAAGAAAATGAAAGAAACAAAAACAAAATTATGTGCCTAAATCATAGTTGTGAAATAGGGATTCGAATCGTGAATCAAAATAACCATGTACCGAATCGTGAATCAAATCAAATCGAATCGTGAATCATAATAATTCAGTCACTTTTTATAAATTACATTAAAAAAAACATAGTTATACATTTAGATTTATAAACATGAAATATTTAGACTTAAATTAATTAAAATGTTATTTTACATGATGATCACGTGGTCTAAATAGGTAAGACGCTTCTATGGCAAGAGATGTGGGTCCGAACCCCACCGTTATCTATGATCCTATATTATATTTATGCATTTATGATATAATTTATGTAAATTCACATCACATCATATATGTATGGCAATCCACATTCATTATAATATGATTCTAGGAATATATGATCATGAATAAGGTTCACAAATTAACAAGTTCTAAATTTTTCAAAACTCTAATCTATACTTGTAACTTGTGTCAAAAAGAAATCATACAAAACAAAAGTTAGATTAGAGAAATTTAAAAATTCTAAAAAGCCTTCATTTCTTCATTAGTCAATCTTCATCATCTACAAGGTCAATATCGGAGTCATCCTCTTCATCATCATCTACCATAGTCACTTTATCAAACTCTTCTTCCTCTTCCTCTTCTCCACCTTCAATCAATTCAATTTCATCATCATCTTCAAATACTTTTCTTTTTCCTCTATCGGCATTTAAATTTCTTGGTCCTACATTAATAAAAATAAATAAGGTTATGAATGGCAAGTAAAGGTGAAAATATAGAAACTAAATCTTTGAAATTAACTTATTTCAAATATAGAATTATACCTCTTTTTCTCTTTTTGCTACTTGTTGCTCCTTCATCATCTTTGAAGCACTCTTGGATGTCCATCCTTGAATGATCTTCGGGTAGACATGGATCCTCTTTCTTGGTAATCTATTCATCATTGAATTCCCTATCTGATAAATAAATAGGATCATAAGTCTCACCCCTTTCTTGTCTCTTAATTTGCCTCAACTTAAGTTGAATGTCATACTTCACAAAAATCAAAGCATTCAACTGTTGTTGCTCCAACCGGTTTCTTTTCTTGGAGTGCACATTATCAAAAGTGCTCCAATTTCTCTCATACCCGGTGGCACTATAAGTAAGGCTTAGCACTCGAAGCTTTTGGTAAATTTTCTTTGTAAATTTTTGAACAAATCAAGCACCCAAGAATGCCTATAAATGTACATAGCGATTTCCTTGGCTTTAATTATTGTATCTTTGAAAATCGTCAACTCACCTATGTCACTTAACATTAAGTCAATGCAATGTGCTGCACATGGGGACCAAAACAATTTAGTCATCTTCTCTTCCAATAATCTGCTGGCACCCACATAGGCTGATGCACTATCGGTTAACACTTGAACCACATTTTCTTCCCCAATTTCATTCACAATGTCATCAAACATCTCAAATAATTTTATAGAATTTTTAATTGCACTAGAGGTGTCTATTGATTTAATAAACACCGTTCCACTTGGACTATTAACAAGGAAATTAGTAAGAGAGCGAGACTTTCCATCGGTCCATCCATCAGACATTATAGTGCAACCCGTCTTCTTCCATTCCTTCCTATACACTTCTAAACTTGCATTCACATGATCAATCTCTTTTTTCAAAAAAGTTACTCTCATTTCATGATAACTTGGTGGTTTCAATCCCACACCATACTCACCAACTGACTTCAACATCTTTTTAAACAAGGGGTTTTTCACTAAATTAAAAGCCAATGCATGCCCACAAATGACTCTACAAATATCTCTAATCACGGGCTCTCTTTGCTTTACCATTTGATTCAAAGTTTGTTGTTTTGCCCTTCCTTTTGTGACATATGCATCCATAGTTCCCCTTTTTACTTTTCCCCTCAACATTTTTTTCATCAAAACAATCAACATCTATAACATTGTCTTGTTTTTTTTCGACTTAACAGTTGTGAAAACATATTCATAATATCTTCAGAAACTTAACTACAAGCACCAACATTATCATAAGTTCCGGCTAAATGATTTTTCATTTGAATCACCCCACCCCGGTAATCTTTTCCACAATAATTACATCTCAAATGCATTCTATTGTCATCTTTAACACGGGTACAATGGTCCCATGTCAGATCTTGTGTCCCATGTTTCTTATTTCTTTTCATATTTTTCTTATCCATCAAAGAAAGAAAAATATTGATTGAAGACAAAAGAAAGCAAAATATTTTTCTAATGTCCTAGCAGCAGCTTACCACAGTCCATAGTACACAACACAACAATAAAGTAATGAAAAAGTTTAAAATCAATATACTATTTTATAATACCTATGACGCTTGTTTGTTAGTAGCTGAAAGTTGAAGACCCAAGAGGACAAACTTTAATAAAGTTTTCTACAAGTTGAAGACCAAGAAGAAAGACCACCGAAGCATATTCCTACAGGAGAGGGGCCACCAAACAGTGACAGAGAGCACTGCATCGAACAGAGAGAAGGAGAAAACATGTGTTTTGTGTGATTTTCAATCAAGTTTCCATCCTTATATTTGAATGCTATGTTTGGTTTGAGTATTGAAATTATGATTCCAAATCAATTTCAAAACACATTTTGAAAACATGTTTGGTAAATTAGACAATTTTTGAATTTTTGGTCTACCCGGTAGTCCGTTCGGCCGGTTGACCGGAACAGTACAAATTTTTTCTTTCTTTTTTTTTCTTTTTTCTTTTTTTTTTTTTTACAATTGCCAATCGCCACATGTTATTTGGAAAAAAAAAAATTTGTATTTGTTTTTGATATTTTTTAAATGTACGAATTATTCTTTTAGACCAAAATCACAAATTATTTTTTTGAATTGAATTTTAAAAAGTGTTTGATTATGAGTTTTGAATAGAGTTTTTAATAGAGTTTTGAGTTTTGTGTTTGGTTATGAGTTATAAGTTTTTAAATTAAGTTTTGAAAACTCTTCAAAACTCATAACCAAACAACTTTTTTCATTTCATATATCACATCAAAAATTCAAAACTCAATTCAAAATTCTTTTCAAAACTCATAACCAAACAAATTTTTTCTTTTCAAATCATAATTCTAAAACTCTACCAAACACTACCATAGTTTTTCAAGGGTTTTGTCTTTTGGGAGTAAATAGAGACAATAGGTTAGGTTTGTTGGATTGTCGTTTCGTCTTAGAAGACCAAGTGACCCATCATCTAGCAAGAAAAAGCAAAAAAAAAGGGCAAAAAATCAATTTTTCTTCATTCAGGTCTGAGAAATCTGGGTCAACCCGTGACAAGACTAAATCGCACGATTCAGCAATTCTACAATTAGTATCATGAATCGTTCGATTCGTTTGCGATTATGTGTCATTTGCGATTCCTTCAACACATTCAAATTGATTTTCAAGTGTATCGAACCGAATCGTATGATTCGAATTGCGAATTGTAAAATTCTAGCAACAGAAGTCAAAATCACAATCATGTCAAGCACTACAAAAACATAAAATAAAATACTTAATACATATCCTGTCAACCGAGCCATTGCCATGTGCTTAGTGCTATATGTCTGTCTTTAAAATTTTGCAGTTATTTCGCTCAATTTATTTGAGCGATTTATAATTTATTTATTTATTTTTAGTAATTTATATTATATTTTTTTATACAGCTTTTATTTGTAGTTTTATTTTTATTTATTTTTTATTTTTTGGTGTTCAATCCATAGTAAAATAAATTAAAAAGTCAACAATCATCAAACCAAAGCCCAAGCCCAACTAAAACTATTTGGAGTTTTTATTTTTTTTATTTTTTTATTTTTTTTTTGGAGGAATAGAGTTGTTTGTTGCAATTTATTTAAGTGATTTATAATTTTATAGTAATTTGTGTTGGATTGTTCCATATAGTTTTCTACTTATAGTTTTTTTTTTTTTGTCAGTTCATAGGAGAATAAATACAAATATTAGAAATATTACATCAAATAGATCATTAGCCCGACAATAACTAAGAAAGTCAACAATTACCAAATCCAAACCCAACAACCACAAGCTATTTGGAGTTGTTTGGTTCAATTTATTTAATTTTTAGTAATTTGTGTTAGATTATTTCATACAGTTTCTACATAAAGTTTTTTTTAGGGTCAATCGGTAGGAGAATAATTAGAATTATTACATCAAATAGAACACTAGCCGAACAATAACTAAAAAGTCAACAATCACCAAACCCAAGCCCAACAACTACTAGTTATTTGGAGTTGTTTGGTGCAATTTATATATTTTTTAGTAATTTTTGTTAGATTGTTTCATATAGTTTCTACATATAGCTTTTTTTTCTTTTTTCTTTTTGGGTCAATTGGTAGAAGAATAATTAGAAATATTACATCAAATAAACCACTAGCCGAACAATAATTAAAAAGTCAACAATCACCCAGCCCAAGCCCAACAACTACTAGCTATTTGGAATTGTTTGGTAGAATTTATTTGAGCCATTTTTTTTAGAGTAATTTGTGTTAAATTGTTTGATACAATTTTTTTTTTTTTTTTTTTGTGGGTCAATCGGCATAATAGTTACAAATATTAAAAATATGGGGCACTTACCAATAAGTCTCATACATAAAATTCAAAACTCATCTACTCCCAAAACAAAACACTTATACCAATTAGTCCAACATATTTTTAATTGTTACCAAAAAATCTTCTTTTTTTTTTTTTTGGTTAAATTTAAAACACTGTTACATCCCACTACCATCAGACTTCCATCAAACGGTCATCGGATACTCGCTGGAATGTTCAACATCATCGAGAAGTCGCTGGAGTATCGCCGGAGTGTTTTGAATGTCACTAGAAGTCACCAGAATGTTTAGAATGTTTGTTAGATATCAAGAATATTGTCGAAGACTCACCAGAATGTCCAAAATATTGTCTAAAAAAAATAATAAATGGAGAAATTATAGTGAAAAAATATAGCAAAATGTGATAAATATTGACAAAATGAAAGAAAAACTATATATATATAACAACTAACAGCAATAAAAAATAGCAATAATGGGGAAAAAATTATTATTTTTCAATTTTTGTAAAGTTTAAGCAAATAATCTTGAATATTGATCAAACTAAAAAGTAAACCTTGAAACTATAAAATGTTATAGTTTCAAAACATGATCCTATTAAGCATTTTTTCTTATTAATCAAATTGGAAAACATGTTATAAAATTACAAAATTTTACAGTTCTAAAAAATGTTATGAAACTGCAAATTTTGCAGTTTTAAAGTATGATTCATTTCAGCACCAAAAAAACTAAAACAGTAAAATTTTACAGTTTTCAAAGCCTATAATTAAAACTTGAAAACAGCTTATTCAGAACTTGAAATTTTTTTTTCATGAAAATAAGAAAATAGATGTGTGTAGTCGGGAAAAGTAGAAAAAATTAAGAGATTAAAAGAGAGAAATAGATATAGAGAAAAGACTGTACTCCGGCAACTATTTTTTGTTTAAATCTAGTCGGATCTCATGTAGATTTACGCAGATCTGATGTAGATCTAAGTAGATCTATATCATATTTGAGGAGATCTACTCATCTTCTTTGCCAAAAACTCGTCTCATTCGCTTTCGATGAGAGTGAAGTAAGGATTCAATAGTCGATGGTTACTGGTGAACCACAATCAATGGTAGTTGTCGGTCACCGGTCATATATTAGAAAGAGAAAGAGAAGAAGTAAGGTGTGACCGTCGGTCGCTGAAAATCAGGAAGACAAAAAGGCAAAGAAGAACGAAAAAGAAAAATTCATAGTGGACTTTTGAGAGTATCCAAAAGGTTGTGGGACTAAATAGACTTCTCCTCTTTTAAATAGGACTTCTAGGTAATTTGTCCTAGAAATATAACATCAAATAGACACTAGCCCAACAATAACAATTACCAAGCCTGTGACACCATGAAATAATTATAATAAACCATCCACGACGATAAGTAAATAACAATCTAAATCAGAGTATAACATTCTTCCATAACATAAGACTCAGTTGTACAAAATGGTGACACATGCGGATATACGTTCATAAGTCCTAAACCTGAATCTATAACATGTGCCAACAACAAAGATACAAAATAGAAATTCAACAAATAATTGAAATGTCCTGAAGGATACAACTTTCCAAGACTATACTTGGTTACATCAAATTGGATTTAAATCCAATACAGATAAAGCCCTAGGCTTGTACAAAATAATAATCACAAGAAAACAAAATGAAGCTCTTGCTCCAATCCTCTCAAGCTACTGTCTTGGCGGAGGTATCTCACCAACACCTGAAAATGGTTTTCCCATATAGGGTGAGCCAAAGTCTAGAAAAAATAATCCAACACAATATATGAATCTTAACAAAGATATAAGGGTGAAATGCATATGCAATGCCCATGTCAAAACGTTTTACATTTCTTTCCCAAAAGCTATTCCATATTCAGTTTATATCATAATTCTCAAATCATGTCCGTTACAATAGAAAATAATGGGGAATTTTCAAACTAGTATAACCTTTTACAGATATTTCGTCCGCGAAAAACAGTCAAGCGACACCCATGTAAACGCAACCTATACAAGCACTACTATTGTCATTTTACGGATATTTCGTCCGCAGGAATTGAAACCTATGTATATGTGCGTTTTTCAGAACTTTCACCCTGGACACACAGGCCAACTTAATTTGGTGATACACGCCTCTTTCCCACGTTCACTAATTTTTCTCAAAATCATATACATTTACAATGTATTAAATGAGCAACAACATTCAATACACATGGATGATAAATTAATTTCAATTCACCTAATCCTCATGCAATTTCTACAACAATCATAACTATCCTCCACCGATAACCCAAAACAGCTATTTCTAAACAGATATAAAATCTCCAATACAGACAAACTTTCCAAAATTTAAGATGTGAGCGATAATACATATCCAACTCCATCATCCATATTAATATCCATCCAATTTCACATTTTCAACATCAATTTCATTTATTTATACAAAATAAGTATTTGAGACATATAGGGCAAAATCCATTTTTCTTCCAAAATCTAACCTAAGTACCAAATCAACAATTTTATCACAACTCAACCTCATTTCCAATCCCATAACTATTTTCAATACATCCATTTGAAAACCCCCTTTTTTGATTTTAAACCAAAGCCTTGGGTTTGTTCAAAATCTTCCAAAATCACAAGATTGTTTTATAAAAACAAATAGCTAAGTTAAAAATTATAAAAGAGCGTAGAGAATCCCCTCGAAGCTAAAAGACCAAGGAGGGAATGGAAAAACCTCAAAGAAGCCGAAATCCAACTTTGCTCGGATGAAAACGAAACTCTAAGTGAGCTCTACCTTTTTCTCAAAAGAAGTAGGGTAGAGAAATCACTGGATCTAAGTGTTTTAGAAGAGAGAATATGAGTTTTAGAGACAGATAGAGTTTCAACTTAGGATTTTTAGAAAGTTTAGAGAGAGAGAGAGATGAAAAAGTGATGTAAAAATGATTTTTACGAACTGATATACACACAATCCGCTCGAGCTCAAGAAATGACGCTCCAGACACAAAAATAGTTATTACCGCTCGAGTGCAGAAAATGTCGCTCGAGCGTAGAATACACTCTCTCAGTAGTGTTACAAACAGATGCCTGCCGCTCGAGCTCAAGAAGAGTCGCTTGAGCGCGCAACCGCCTGAGCATAGGAAGCACCGCTTGTGTAGAATACACTCTCTCAGTAGTTTTGCAGGCTTGTAAAAGTACTGAGAGTTCACAAAGGCCACTCGAGTGCAAGAAGTGATGCTCGAGTGTGGAGGCAAAATTCTGGACAATAAGGTTTTGAAAAACAAGGTATCAACCTGTTCCAAATGCAACCAACACAACCCAAAAGCCAAATCAAAGAGGTATAAGGGAAACAAGACATAAATGACTATACAAGGCATTGAAAACCCAGATCCAAAACATCAAATAGTTCGGGTCCAAACCAGAATCGATATAAAGCCCAATTCCAATAACTACTTGCTATTTAGAGTTGTTTGTTGCAATTTATTTGAGCTATTTGTAATTTTTTTAGTAATTTGTGTTAGATTGTTTCATACAATTTCTACTTATATATATATATATATTTGGTTGAATCGGTAGGGGAGTAATTACAAATATTAGAAATATTACATCAAATAGACCACTAGTCCAACAATAATTAGAAGTCAATAATCACTAAGCCCAAGCCTAACAACTACTAACTTTTTGGAGTTGTTTGGTGCAATTTATTTATTTTTATAGTACTTTGTGCTAGATTGATTCATACAGTTTTTACTTTTAGTTTTTTTTTTTTTTTTTTTTTGTGGTCATTTAGTAGAAGAATAATTAGAAATATTACATCAACTAGATCACTAGCTTAACAATAACTAGAAAGTCAACAATCACCAAGCCCAAGCCAAAGCTCAGCAACTACTAGTTATTTGGAGTTGTTTGGTGCAATTTATTTGAGGTATAAATAAAGAACTCATAAATAATAACTAAAATAATTAAGGTGTTTGGGAACTTAATTTTTGGGGTTATTTTTTTTTTTTTTTACTACGAGACAAATGTTTTACAAAACCAAAAAAACAAATCCAACCAAAATATCACATCAAACCCCATAATCATTTCACTTTTTCTCCTCACAAACATCATATCCAACCACAAAAAACCTCAACTATCTTTCCAAACACAAAAAAAAAATTTCTCCAATAATATCCTACAACTAAAAAAACCTACAAAAAAACCCACTTCCCAAACACCCACAATGTCATAACTAAAAAAAAAAATTTGCCATAACTAAAAAAGAAAATGGCATAGCTAGAAGTGCATATGATATGCCATTTTTAAAGGGGTGTATATTAGAATTTCCCAAATAGTTATAACTCTTATGTTATTTTGATTCATTCGAATTAAATGAAATGAAATAAATCATTCCATCATAATACTCATTTTCACATTTGTTTAACTAAAAAAGTGATAATAAAAAATATATTACAAATAAAAACTCATTCACCATTGTGAGAGAATAATCATTCTATAAAAAGGTCAATGAATGACCATTTCATTCATTTAGTTTTATTATAGTGAACCAAACACTATTAGTAGCTTAAATGAAGTTTTATCTAAAAGATTTTAAATGAATTATTCAAAGGTAATGAACGATTGTTTGCAAAATTTATGAATTCATTATAGAATATTGTGGACTATGCTAGTTACCATTGTTTTTGGGAGAAAAAAATTAATAAGTTGAAATTGATCAAATTTTTCATTCAATCAATTATGTCAAATTTTTTTATAAATAAATTAATAATGTACTATGGGAGGGAAAATCCAAGCTCTAGGTCGTAACCCACCAACCTAGGCCGAATAAGGGTATGAAAGTGGCTAGTCCAAGCTAGAAGACAAGCCAAGACCAATCAGTCGAGCTAGAATTATCTTAGAAAGTCGTGCATGACCACGAGTTGCGTCCGAATCCTCTAGAGTGATCCTGTGAAGTGATCCTCTAGAGTTATCCTTTATGGCAGACACGTGTCCCATTAATGGAACCAATGACTGAGATGATTCCTTGCCAAAACGACGTCATTTTGGTGAGCCAGACCCCAAAAAAAAAATAAAAAATAAAAAATTACAAAGTTTGCAGATCAGAGGAGGAAGAAGAAAATGGATTTGAGAGAAACTGGGTTTGAGAGAAAATGTGTGGATTTGTAGAGAAAATGGGTTTGAGAGATGAAGAAGAAAAAGGGTTTGAGAGATGAAGAAGAAAATGGAAGTTCATTCATGGCGATGAATTTCTTGAGAGACCAAGCCCATTAACCCAACATAGCAAAAAAACTTTTCTTCTTCCTCAAATCCATTTTCTTCCAGTTTTCCTCCAGTTTCTCTCAAATCCATTTTCTTCTTCCAGTTTTCTTCCATTTTCTTCTTCCTCCTCTTCCCTCTCAAGTCCATTTTCTTCTTCTTCCTTCGATCTGCAAACTCTGAAAAAAAAAAAAAAAAAAAATTGGGGTCTAGCTCACCAAAACGACGTCGTTTTGGCGTGGAATCATCTCAGCCATTGGTTCTATTAATGGAACATGTGTCGCGCCATAAAGGATCACTCTAGAGGATCCAGACGCCCACGACTTAGCTTGGACATAGAGCTACCCAATTGTTCAAACAGAGAGTCCGAACATTGGAGGACTAGGTAAGCTGAAGTTGATCAAATTTTACATTTAATTAGTTATGTTAATTTTTTTAAAAAATAAATTAATAATATTACTGTAGGAGGTAAAATCTAAGCTCCAGGCTGAGACCCACCAACCTAGGATGGACAAGGCTAGGAAAGTGGCCAGTCGAGCTAGAATACGGGGCAAGACCAACCAATTAAGCTAGAATGCCTCGAAAAGTTGAGTAGGACCACGAGTCAGCTAGGACATCGAGCTATCCAAGTGTTCAAACAGATAATCCGAACATTAGGTAACTAGGTCAATGCATGGGCCACCCATTATGGACTCATCCAATCCTAGAAAGTCACGATCATGGAACACGATCCCATGCAGAGTAAAACAACAAGGGAGGAGTGACAGAGATCTCTTAACACCCAAACAATTAGGAATAAGTAGGGGTGGGCGACGGTTTATCCGATCAGCAAAAACCGCCCAACCCGCCCAATCCTCATACAAATGGGCGGTTTCGCAAATACAATGCAGGCGGATGCCGTTTGAAATATGGCATCTTTGCGGGTTGCGGGTTTAACCCGCACCCGCAAGAAACCGCCCGCACTTTATTTATTTATTTATTTATTTTTATCTTAACTATTGATTTCATTTCTATATCCCACCTAGATATTTTTGTCCAAAATAAGACACCCTTTATTTTTTGAACTTACTCTAGCATTACATTTTCTAATAGTATTATATCAACTGAAACTGTATAAATACTGATCATATTATTATTGTTACATAACTGAACTTGTCCCGGATGAAGTGTGATTTGGAATTTTAAATTCCTTAATGAATATGGAGTTATAGTTTAGGATTTTGAAATATATGCTTGTGTTAGTTTATGATTTGATTTAAGATTTTGAATGATTTGTTTGTGTTACGAATTAATTTTGTTGTATTTTTAATTTTATAAGTTTTAATTCATTAATTATTAATGTTGGAGCATTTTAGAAAATGGGGAGAAAAGGGCCCAAAATAAATATTTACAAAATGAGAAAAAAATAAGACTCAAAAATAAATTTTTGAAGAAAAAAGTCCAATCAGCAAACCGCCCGCAATCGCCCGCACATCCGCGAACCCTATCCACACAAACTGCAAACTGCAGTGCGGGCGGTTGCGGGTTGTCTTTTCCCCAAACCGCATAAATGCTGGCGGGTCTAAACCGATCCGCAAACCGTCCAAAACCGAACCGTGAACACCTCTAAGAATAAGGCCTATACAAGCAAGTCATCCAAACCTAAAAGGTACACACAACGATTCATACTCAAGGAAAAATGTTCCAAACCCCACTGGAGATGACCCCCAGTGGGTTGTGATTGGCCAGAATTTTTTTTTTCTTCTCCAATCACCAACCCCCACGTGTATGTGGGGGTGGTGGGGGGGCGGGGAGTGGGGGTCACAATCAGATCTCCATACTCAAGCTATACTTTTTTGTGCTTATTTCCACTACTAACTTACGCATCGATAAGTCTCTTGACGATGAGTCAAAGTTCTTCTTTCTTTGAGTGAGTTTGAAGATTTTCTGACTTTGTTGCGCAAGAATAGAAAGTTTTTTGCCACACAATTACCTATAAAAATTATTCAAAAGTTATCTTAATAATTATGATTTATGTCTATCAATTATTAAAATTATATGAAATTGCTTAGAAAATGCGATAAAACAAATTACAATTGATTCACTCACTAATATAATATTTTCAAATTAGATTTGTCACCTAATATTTTAAGTGGGTAGAAATTAGTAATTTTAGTGTTTACATAAGCAAAATTTGTGTGGATACAAATAACAATAAAAATAAATAATAATACTTACTTTGATCAACAAATATATATATTTTTAAATATGTATGAAAGTCTCATTTTTTGAGTTTACTTTGAGGCAGAGACGAAAGCAATGTATGGCCAAGAGTGGCAATGGCCCCTCTTAAGCTTTTCAAATTGATGAAGTAATCCTATATTTTATAACAATTTTCATATTGTATATAGAAGAACTCGTAGTTTTTTTTAAGGGTTTTTCTTTTAGGGTCCCTGATATTAAAATTTTATAGTAGTATAAAGGACATTTAATATTTTCATAATGTCTAAGATCTCTCAACATTGATCCAGAAAAATTTCAGTCCAGAGAAATTCCAGCCCAGAGAAATTTTTCCATGGAGATGGTTTGCAAATCCCCTCCAAAATATCTGACATATAAGCGGCTTATTGGAATCCCATATCCATAACCAGACATTGTTACTACATTGGCTATTCCAAGTTCTTACCACTGATCCATGGGATTTTTGGCAGTACTGTAAAGATATGTAAACATTTCTTTGGATTCTTAGAATTTCTCTGGAGGAAGAAGATGATGAAGGGTTGAGTTAAAAATTTATCTAAGAAGTCTAGAATTTATCTGGAGAGAAATTTCTCTAAAATTTCAATTTTCTCTGAACAAAGTCAAAGAAATTTATGAACAAAGTCAGAGAAATTTCAATTTTCTGTGAGTAATTTTCTCTGCCATGTTTAAAATTGTGAACAACACAAAGAAAATTTTCTCTGGTTTGATTAAAACAATTTCTCTGAACTCGCTCTTTCCAGAACCCATTTTCTTTGCTAAGAAAAGAGTTTGTTTCACTGCAACAAGGGCTTTTCTCTCAACTTCTAAAGGAATAGTTTTAAAGGATTTTCATAAAAGAAGAACTCTCAAGGTATTTTTCATGAAAAGGATTTTCATGAAAAATGACACAGGAGCAAGCAAGTAAACCCCCCCTCCCAATGTCACTTTCATTACTCTCTCTCTCTGTCCTTCTCTGTTTAATGGCAACTTTGTGGCCTCCCTTCCTCTCCTTCTCTATTTAATGGCAACTTTGTTGTGGCCTCCATTCCTCTCATTATCACAATCTCACACCCAGAAGAAAAAACCCATCTCAGTCTCATCATTAATCTCTTACTATTATATATATATATACCCACATAAATGGACTTACCCAATTCTTTTCACATGAATGAATCGCTATAAGGATTCTTGACTAGGGTTTTGGATTTTTTCAGGTTGGGTCTTTGACTTAATTGTTGGTTATTATGTACATACGTATGCGAAGATATGAAAGTGTTCATATGATTGAAAGTTGGGAATTGGGTGTATTGGACCGAAAGAGAAGACATTGTCCCGGTGTTTTTAGTGAGTGAAAGCCATGAATTTCAATTGCTTTGGAGGATTCAAAATTGAGGAAGGAGGCTCGCAAGATCAATGGCGATGAGATCGGGGAGAGAGAGATCGTGGTGGGATTGATTTGGAAATTTCTGTGTGGTATATATGATTGTGGGGGTGGAGGACCTTAAATAAAATAAAATAATATTGTTGATCTCTTACATTATCAAATATGGAAGAGGGACCTTAGACTAATTTTTCCCTTTTTAAAAATTCTTCCACTAATTCTTTATATTGCATAAGTATTCTTATAGTGCATATAAGATTATCTCAAATTATTTAATATAATACTTAAATTCTTTCATTAGAATTTTTTATTTTTTATTTTTTTACAACACTTATTTAGGCCCCTTTTAAAATAAATTTATGATTTCGTCACTACCTTAAGTCACCAAAAAGCTATAACCAGCACCCTAGTTATATCAATATTGAATGGCGAATTACAGTGAGGTCCTATAGTTTAGGACTTGTGTCACTTTAATTTCTGACTTTTTAATTGTGATACATTTGATTTTGAATTTTGAATCTTGTTCCAAATAAGGACAATTGAATATATCATTGCTCAATTTTAAGGGCAAAGTCGTCAATTTAATAAAATATAAACAAATTTAACAAAAATAAATGTCAAAAAATATTTCTTAATTTTAAAAATTTATTTCTATCCACCAATGATAAAATTATGTAAAATTGATAAATCTTTTACACATCTTTTTTTTTTTTTTTTACCAAATTAATTTTTATTATATGTTTGGATGAAGATCATATAATGGGTGGTTATAAGAGTATGGGGGTGAGGGACTTTAGACTACAAAGAAAATATTGTGGACTTATTTCATTACTAAAAATTGAACAGAGATGGTAGACTAATTTTCCCTATTAAATATATCGATTACACATTAAAAGCCTAGCAACCACCCATTACATGATCATCATCTAAACACATAATAAAAATTAATTTGGTAAAAAAAATAAATAAATGTGTAAAAGATTTATCAATTTTACATAATTTTATCTTTAGTGTGTAGAAATAATTTTTAAAAATTCAAAAATATTTTTTTGGACATTTATTTTTATCAAATTAGTTTATATTTTATCAAATTGACGACTTTGCCCTTGAAATTGAGCAATGGTATCTTCAATTGTCTTTATTTGGAACAAGATTCAAAATTCATGGTCAAATGTGTCACAATTGAAAAGTCAGGGACCAAAGTGACACAAGTCCCAAACTATAAGGACTGTTAGTGTAATTTGCCTAATATTGAATATATGACTAGATTTAGATAAATGAATAAAAACAAGAACTACCTATTTGATTTCTAATACATTTCTCAAGTATAATCTCTAATCTTGACTGGAAGGTGCCATATATGTCATCTTGATTTCACGAAGCTCTCTCGGGTTGAAAGTTACTCTCATGAGTGTCATTGTTCTCTGAAAATAAAAAACTTGTTCAATCCATTTATGTTGGATCAGGGTTTTATGTTATCGTATTGTGTTAATAAGTCACGATAAAAAATTATTTTTAATGAAAATATCAAGTATGTGATGAGATTAACAACTTTCCTATAAATTAAATTTATAAAACATTATTTACTAAATGAAATCATTCATAAAATGTTTAATTTCAACTCAATTGCATTTCCTTAATTTACAGGGGGAAAAAAAAAGTATACCCTATTATTTTATTTTTTTTATTAAATTGACTCTATAATAAGTAACAAAAAATACATATCTTACATTAATATGATAGTTTTGAATTCTTATTTTACATATATTTTTTATTCAAATAAATGGAGTTGTATAAAATATTGTGAGGTTGGGATAGCGGGAGGGGCGGCGGAGTGAGGGAAGAGAATGGTAGTGTTGATTAGTTTTTTGTTAGGTGTAGGGTTGCAGATGAACAAAATCATTCATGAAATGGTTCAAGCTCAACTCTATAAGTGCTCGCTTGAATTCGATTTATTAAATTTTTATTGCGTTCGAGTTTGAACTTGAACTCATTAAAATCTTAATAAATAAATCAAAACAACCTCGACTTGTTAATTTGGTTTGTTAGTTAGCTCGTTTAACATTTATTTAAATAATATAGATATAAATAATAGCTAAATTTATTTATATATAAATAAAAGATAATTGTAGATAATACATTTATATAATAGTTGCAGATGATATTATTATTTTAGTAAAATATTGAATTTTTTCAGTATATTTATATATATTCTATATATAATTGTATAATCAAAATTTTAATTGTAATTTTAGTCTTATACATAAATATGAATTTATAATTTACTTGGCTTGTTAAGGTTTGTGCATAGGCTCAAGCTTAAATCAAGCCTAAGTCAACTCGACTCGAGCTTAATTTGTTAAATTTTTATTGAGTTTGGGCTCGAATTCAATCTCGTTAAAATTTTAACAAACAAATCTAAATATACTAAAACTCGGTTCGGTTCAACTTATTTGCAGCTCTAATTAAGTGATAAGAAATTAATGTAGAGAATTTAGGTTCAAGTGAATGTCAGCATTTAAATCAATAATGTAGTTGGAATTAGTATATTTTTTTTCTCACGCGATAAGAAGAGTAACTAAAAATTTATCAAAGTGAACTATGACAAATAAATTAAGAATAGAAGCACAAAATAAATTTTTTTATTAAGGATTAAAGTGGAAGAAAATTCTTTTTACAAACTAAATTATATTGTTGAAGAGAATGCCAAGTTTTAACATGAAAAAGTAATGAAATAGTTTTCTAAAATGTGATTCTTAAAGAAATTTAATTCAAAATTCAAAATAAAATAGAAAGTTTTTAGCTTTTTGTATTTTTTTAAATTTTTTTAAAAAGTAGTTAATACTCGTATTATGTACTGACTATTAATTCAACCCATTGTTAATAATTTCTGATTTCATCATTGATCAAATTAAAATTAAATTTAAAATGTATGCACCAAATTATGCAACAATTAAAATAAAATTTTGACCAATTTATAAGAATTAAAAGTATAATTTAGGCCTCATTTGGCAAGTTAACATTCTATCTAAAAAGTCAAAAAGTTATTAAAAAAATTAAATAACCTCTATCAAAAAGTTAAAAATTTTCTTTTCTCTCTATTTTTTACATATCTTTTCATAAAAAATTAAAAAGTCACTCCAAACATATTAATTATTTTTACTTTATATTTTAACTAAAAAATTTAAAAATTACTAAAATAACATATTCCCCAAACAAGGCCTAATCTAAATTTTTTCGGTGATGGTCGCGTTCCAAATCTTGTTCAACTTACAATGTTAAAAACTATTATGATGATATCTACGAAATAATTAGTCAAATCTTTAGAACGTGATCGTTGTCCTTTTGGGCTTCTAGAAGGCAAGGGATAGAGATTCGCTATAGTTAACCAGACCATGACTTACGATACGGCCCACCGAAGATTACTGTATCACTGCCCATACGACGTCGTTATTGACGACCCCAGCTGTCATAGAAGCGCCCTTAAGTTCTGACCAATCAACAAATAATTAGCCATAGTATGTTTTAATTGAAGAATTAGTAAAATAATGCTAGAGATTATTTGACTCATAAATTTATTTTTAATGATGTGGTAAAGAAATTAGATCATTAATTATTGATTGCGTAATAAATTAAAAATTGACACATATCTTAACATATTATCAGGAGTAGAATTGTGAGCGTTTTTTTTAGAGTTTCAAATATATATATTTTAAAATTTTCGGGGTCTAAAAACTTAATCCTAAAATTTTAAGGAAAATTTACTTTAAACTATTTCTTTATCCTTAAATTATTATTCTGAACAATTATCCTTTTAAATTATTGACAGTAATTTATTTTATTTCAAATCATCAACGAATTAATATTTTTAGAGAAATATAAAAAATAAAAATAAAAAATCCCAAGGTTTGATCACTGTAACAAAATAAATTTTGATTTTTTAATTTTATTAATTTAAATCATAATTTTTTGATTTATTTTCAATATAAACTATTTGTCTATTTTTATTTAGTAAAATTAATGAAAAATATTATTTAGTTATTAAACTTTTGAAAAATTGTATTTTCGATATTTTGTGTACACTTACATTGCATTTAATGGCTAAAATACTCTTTTTCTGTTAACGAAACTAAGTAAATGACTTAAATTAAAAACAAATCAAAATATTAGAGTCTAAATTGTTAAAATTAAAAATTCATAATTTAGTTTGTTGAAATGATTAAACTCTAAGAATTTTTTTATAATTTTTCCTAATATTTTTGATAAATTATTATAACTATCCACAAACAAAAATATTTGTGAATCTGATTTGTTTAATTGTTATATTCACAAGCAGCAATTTATTACAATTCGTTGAATTTTATATTTTATTCAATATTTTAAAAATAATCAGCTCTTTTTTCTTTTTTCTTTTTTTTCTTTTTGTACATTACACAATATCTTGATATATATATATATTTCTATCTAATATAGTGAATTAGTACCCTCAATTGACCACGTGCATGCCAACAAATGTTTATTGTGTCACTAACATTAAACTTGTTACTGGTTTAGGGTAATGATTTATTGAAATTTTAGCTTATGGTCTCTAATATTAAGATTTTATCAGATAAAAGACATACAATATTTTTATAGTAATTGCAATCCCTCAACATTTTTACAAAGGCATAGAAAAATTTCAGCACTAAAAAATTTTTCTTCATAGAGAAATTTCAGCTGTTCAAAGAGAAATTTTACATTTACAAAGACATTTCATAGGAAAATTCGTTACAAAAAAATTTGTGATTTTTTTTTTTTTTTTTGGTGATAAGTTGAAATTTCTCTAATAATATTATTGAAGGACCTTAACTAATAAGAAAAAACATATTAGACCTCTATTATTACCAAAAGTTAGAGAGATATTTCACTAATTTTTCCTAATTTATTAGGTAATTGTTCAAATTGATAACATAATGGTAAAATCACACAAAACAAAAATATTTACTGATTTGCTTAATTGGTTATATTCAGAAGCAATAATTTGTAATAATTCATGTATTTTTGTGTTTTATTAAATCTTTTTTTTATAAAAAGTAAATCAATAGCTTTAATTAATCAGTTGTGTATCCGCACGGATGATACTGCCAAAGGATTAATTGATATATTAATTAGTATACTAACAGATGATATGATATAATTTTAAAAAGGATTAATTACCAAAAAGTCATATCTACATATTTGGTGGTAACTTAGGTCCTGTCAAAAAGTTTTTAAACCATTAAGTCCCATTTATAGGTAAAAAGATGTTTTTCCCTTTAATCCCAAAAGTGAGAATGTTCTCAATTTTAAAACTGAGAATGTTCTCAATTTATAATTATCAAAACTAAAAAATTTCTCAATTTTTTTTCTAACTAAGAATATTATCAAAACTAAGAAATTTATAATTATCAATTTTGAGAAATTTCTCAATTTTTTTCATGATTAAAATTGAGAATATTATAAACTGAGAATGTTCTCAATTTCAAATTAGAATTCAGAAGAACAATGTAGTTGAGTACATAGGGTTACAATTTCAAATCTGATGAACTTTTTGACTTGGAAGGTTGTAATTTGGGGTTCGATTCGAAACCCTGGTGTGATCTGCGTATTTTTGACATCTAATATGTTATTTTGGACATGCTAGAAAAAAATCTCCACTAATTTAAAATGAGTTCTACAAATTTAGCCTCGAAACGTAGGGATTCCATTGTGCATTGTATTAAATAAAAATAAAAATAAATAAAAATCTAAGCTCTCTTATTGTGTGTGAAGATCGAACTGGGACTGTCTTAGTGCTTGCTTTTTTATTTTACAGAGAAAAAAGCTGACAATGGTAATAATAATAATAATAATAATAATAATGAGAATTTTCTCATGATATTTTTCCTAGAAAGTGGAAGTAGAAGAGAGAATGCGGGAAAGTGGGTCTGGGTTTGGAGGAACGTACCTGTGAGAGAGAGAGAGAGAGAGAGAGAGAGAATTGATCAAAAGAGAGAGGAATCGAAAAACAGAGAAAGAGGTCTTGGAAGGATAAATTGGGCTATTAAAAATTAATGGGACTTGAAGGAACAAATAATTTTATTTAGGACTTAATGGATTATAAGTTCACAAAATGGGACTTGTATGTAAATGCCCCTTTTAAAAATTTTAGATTTTTGTAGTTTGCATAATATGTGGGGTCATAGTTTTGAAGTGATAATGTTATAACATCTATCTATCTATTTATATATTATTTAAGGAAAATGAGATTTTTAGGAAGAAGCCTTCTAGAAGTTTCAAACCCTTATTCTAAAATTATTGAATTTTTTTAATTTTAAACAATTAAGAAAATTCTCATTGGCTAGTTTCTATTTACCTTTTATTTTACAATTACACATTAGAAAAAGAAAGAAAAAATGAATTATTTCACTTACATAAAATGAATCTTATGCTCCCATTTATATAAGCAAAAAAAGATTTTTAGTGAGAAGTCCTATGATCAATATCTTATACTCATTTTTTTTTTTAATTTTAAACAATTAAAAAAATCTCTATTGACTAACTTCCATTCAACTTTTAGTTTACAATCCCACATAGATATTTTCATTTTAAAAATAATTTTGTATGAGATTTTGAAACTCTCATAATATTTAATTTTAAAACAATTACGATCTTATATCCAGAAAAAAAAAAAAAAAAAAAGTGAGTTGTTTCACTTATATAAAGTGTTACAATCTCACTTCGGGAAAAGAAAGAAAAAGTAAGTTGTTTCACTTATATAAAGTGAATCTTATAAATGAAGTTTTGAGAGGAGAAGCCTTCTTGAAGCTCCAAATCCTCTTTATAAAATTATTGAATTTTCTTAATTTTAAATAATTAAGAAAATTCTCATTGGCTATCTTTCATTTACCTTTTATTTAACAATCCCAAATCCCGAAAAAAAGTGAATTGTTTCATTTATATAAAGTGAATCTTATGTTTCAATTTATATAAATTATTGAATTTTCTGAATTTTAAATAATTAAGAAAATCCACATTGGTTAGCTTCCATTTAACTTTTATTTTATAATCCCATCTACTCATGGTGAATAGTTAGAGAAATTGATATTACATTTAATTGTTAACTAGCAGTTGACCCGTACAATGCACATGTTATTTTATTTATTTATTTATTTTTTAAATTTGATGGTACAATGTGTGTTATAAAAGAATAATTTTAACTTTAATTTAAAATTAAAATTAAAGTATGACTTCAATTATTTATTTTGATAATATTAGCGCTATCGTTCTATAAAATTGTTACTCGAATACTTATGTGTATATATATATTAATTTTAGTTAAATTAATTGTTATTTAGATAATTTTAGTTCTATCGTGTTATAAATTAATTGTGTATTTTGATTATTGAACTTTCTTAATTTTAAACAATTAAGAAAATTCTCATTGGCTATCTTTCATTTACCTTTTATTTAACAATCCCAAATCCCGAAAAAAAGAAAAAAGTGAATTGTTTCATTTACATAAAGTGAATCCTATACTTCAATTTATATAAATTATTGAATTTTCTTAATTTTAAATAATTAAGAAAATCCACATTGGTTAGTTTCCATTTAACTTTTATTTTATAATCCCATCTACACATAGTGAATAGTTAGAGATATTGATATTACATTTAATAGTTAACTAGCAGTTGACGCGTATAATGCACATGTTAATTTTTTTTTTTAAATTTTTAAATTTGATGGTACAATATGTGTTATAAAAGAATAATTTTAACTTTAATTTAAAATTAAAATTAAAGTATGACTTTAATTATTTATTTTGATAATATTAGCGCTATCGTTCTATAAAATTGTTACGCGAATACTTATGTATATATATACATATATATATATATTAATTTTAGTTAAATTAATTGTGTGTTTTGATATTTTAGTTCTATCATGTTATAAAAATGTAATTATCATATAATAATTTTGTATGATATATAAAATAGTAAAATAAATACTCATTTTGATATTAAAAATTATAATTAAATTAGAAGAATAATTAGTAACATAAAATTAAAAGTAATTCTAACTATTTAATTTGCTTTTATATTCATTTGGAAAATAAAAATTAAATATAAATATGTTGTAGTTGGATTATCATATAATAATGTTATATGACACACACACACACACACACACACATATTAAATTATAAGATTGTAAAATAAGCACTCTTAATTAAATTAAAATATCAACTATATAAAAGAAATTCAACAATGACTAACCAAGAAAGAATTGCATAACAATATCTAAACTCAATAAAAAAAAAATAATAAAAACATCCAAACGATATATACAGTAAATCCAAAATCTGCACAATATGATGTCAAAGCATTAAAAAAAAAAAAAAAAAAAAAACTTATTGTTGAACAATTGAAAAGTAACTTAAGTAGTAAATCTAAACTTTAGAGGTTGCTTGATAGTATCATTATTATGTAGGTTTTTCCTCCTGTGAGTTGTGATTATATAAAATAATATAGGAAATGAATAATAATTTCATATATAGAATCACTATAAAATTTAAACGACAAATTCATAATATAGAATAATATAAAATTGGTATTGAATATAGAATAATACATGCGAAAAAAAAGAAAAAAAAAAAGAAGAAGAAGGTAATTTAGTATTAAAAAAAATCCTAGTATCCTTGAAAGAATTAAGAAGAAACACGTGAAATACAAAAATTGGTGAATTATCTCAATTTATGATGAAAAATATGTGGAAAAGAAATATTTGTCACATAGAGTCTATATAAAATATGTAAAATTAGTATAATTTAAATTAGGTGGGTTTGTGTAGAACTCTATATATAATTAAGAAAATACATGTTGATGTGACTCTCTGAGAAAAAAAAAAAAAACCCTTATAATGTGCTACCTAAGCATGGGAAAAACACTACTTTTAATCTTCGTCACTTACAGAGTTGGAAGTCTCGATGTTCTCAACATCGCCGTCACAATTTTCGACGACGAAGACTCTTGGCATTGTTCATAGATGCATTGATTTCATTGCTGCTAGGGCTCTCTCCACAGATCCATCTTTATTTGGATGGCCGGTGAATGAAAAATCCTTCGGAAATGGATGCTGGAAAACTACCGACAAAGCTATAGGAGCAAACTCTTGGTTCGATAGACTAGCACATCTCGGTCTAATTCTATTCAAACGCTTGATTTCTTCTATGAAAGCTTGAGATCTCAGTCTAGAGATCATCGAGATCTCATTTGCTACGTGAAAAGACACATTCCAGGTATTTCACGCGATGGTCAGATCTAGAGCTTCAAGGCAAGAAAGAGAAAAACAATGTATTTGTGAGGCCCCTAACCTTTGTAAAACCTATTAAATCCTTGACTTTTGAATTATTTCAATAAAACTCTCCAATCTTTATTTGTCTTCAATTCTAGTTATAGAATTGAACATGTATGCCAATCGAAAACTCAAAAACCCTGATTGAACCCGAAACTCAAGAACCACTTATAAAACCCAAATAATAATTAAATTAAATTTCTAAGTATATTTTTCATACAAAAAACCCTAAGTTTCCGGTTCTCAATATAATTTGCCGTTTAATTCAAAACAAAGAAACTTTATCCGAATTAAATTTCCAGACCTTAAATAAATTAAATACTACACTTAATTAAACGTTCAAATTCATAAATTAAGATTCTTGGCCCTCATATTCTTATTAAATCACAAGTTAACCTCAAGTTAGTACCATTATACATATATTTGTACCTTTTATTTCTATGGAATTTGTATACAAAATAAATAGGAAAATCCCTCAAATCTTGAGCACATGGCCAGCCATTATACCTTCTAGACTATAATTATTGTACTTTAGAGACAAATCCCTTGAATCATGGAAATAATTATGACTTTGCTACCAATTCTATATATATACATGTATATATCTAATGTACTTATAACTAGAATGGTTTAAATTAGACTTAAGCCTAACTAGATCATAATTAAATACATAATTAAGGTCCTAATTATCCATTATTCCATTTCATTTGAACTAAATACAACTCAATTCCATTACATTTCAACCAAAGGACATTTTAGACAATTCATATCATTTTTCCTATAAATACACCACCATCCTCCATCTATATGAACATCAAACACCACACCCACACACCCATACAGAATAGAGAGAGGGAGAGGAATGGAGAGTGAGCTTGTGGGAGGGAGAAGAAGAGAAAGAGAGCAAGTCTTGCAAAATTAGTTCCATAAGCATTTAAGTAAGCCACAACACAACTCTCTTTTATTTTCCTTTTTCAAATACATGTTATTGGAGATTTTATATAATATTTTCAGATGTGTTGTAATGGTGTTCATGTGTTCAAAATGGATGAATTGGGCTTCAATCATTCTTCTACTCATATTTCCTCTTAATAGATGCAAAACTATATTTTCTTCCCATGTCTCACATTTTTTTAAAAGCATACCATCACTCTAAAAATTTGAGTTATTGATACATTATTTAGTATATTTTCATCACAAAATAAGTGAAAAATTTCCCTTAGTTGGCCTCTTTTCTCACAAATCTTCTTATTTTGAATATTGTATATGAAAAATCTATTTTACATCCAAATTTCAAAAATTCTAGGAAAATGTAGAAAAATCTTATGGACCTCAATTTTATGTCAACATCTTCCTTAAAGAGTTATCTTTCAAGTAAAATTAATTTCATTGAAAAAGAGTGAGCGATTTGAAAGAAAATTCAATTTTCGTAACGGTCGACGAATCTGGACAGTGCTGGAGTGTTTCTTAAATAACTAAAAATCGAGAAAAGCTATTCCATTTCCGAAACATGTTCTGAAAACTAGATTAAATTCTCTATGAACCATAGAAAGGCCGAGTTCGGAAAAAAATTGAAATAACCTTTTTGATTTTAATATTTAATTGGTACTAATCTGGAAATTTAGTTTTACATGGGTGTTTTATGCTCTTGTGTTCATGAATATGCTTATTAGTACATGATCATGTCTTGGTATGATATTGCATGTATTATGTTATGTTCTTTATCTTCTTCAATTGATGATGTTCATGCTTGTGTAGATATTATTATCTTGATAAGTTGTTTTAACTTTATTTTAAGACATCTAACTCAACGGAAACCTTAATTGGGGTGGTATTGGATTTTCGATCACTTGGATTAGAAAGATATGATAATGTGTTAAGTATGGATTGAGGGGATGTGCTCTCTAATTGAAAGTTAAGTCTTGCGCAAGCAGTTATCGCGTAAACCCTAGAATAGAACAGACATATTCGGACTCTTTGTGATGATTTGATTTGGTGAGATAAGGTTGGGTCCAAATGGGACACTTAGGAGGATAAAACTTTTTTTTGGAAGGATAAGGTTGGATTCAAGATGATAAAGCCTTTTTCTTTTCGCCGTCCCTTTTGAGGCCCTGCAGTTGGCGCTACGCAATATATAACCGTTGGTATCCGAGGTTAGTTCTGTAACAAAGCAGCAAAAGGGGGAGTTCTGAATAGTCCGGTGTCCAATTCATATGGTTAGGAGGATGAAATCTCTTTGGGGATTTCTAGAATACTAACCACTAACATTATAACCTTTGTTATCTATTTGAATGACATGTTCCTTTCCTTTATTATTAAAATTGTTGTTATTGACTTGAATGTCATGCTTCGCTACTTGCTTCTTGTAAATATGATGGTATATTAGATTGGAAAAAAGGGACAGGGTGTGTGTGCATTTACTGGGCATTCAAAACTCATGGCGTTTCATGTCAAGTATTGAAGACTATTAGACTGGTCGAAGGCAAAGCTGAAGCATTTGGAGACGTACGTCTACCCTAGGAGGATTAGAAACTAGTTTGTAAACGTGTTTTGAGGTTGTAAGTGATAGATCCCATATTGTATTTAAGACTTGATTTTGTAATTATTATATATCTATACATATCTTTTATATTATCCATCCCTTATGTTTTATCAACTTATGTAGACCTTGTGTTAATATGTTGTTAAGATCTGTCAAAAGGGTAGCTTTGCTATCTAAGGAGATTGGACTTTGAAGGGAGGCTAATTTGACTTCTCCAATCTTTTCTGGGATCTTACTTGGTTATTAACCAAAGGACTCTTTGGTGACATTCTCTAACTCGTAATCTTAGATAAATCCTATATTTATTTGTTAATATGTTCTCTGATGTTCCCGATTTTTGAGGCATCACAGAATTTGTTGTCGATATACATATACATATGGTTAGGGTTTTGCAGAGTGAACGATTGTTGTTGTTTTGATTGCATTTGAGACGGAGAAATGAGGGGAGCTTGGAAATCCATAGTCATCTAAGACATCACTGGCGAGAGCTCATGAAATTGGCCGAAAAAGTGAGTCAGTGCAGGAGAATTTAGGGGGGCTCAAATTAGGGATTTTTGGTTTGGTTTGGTGTATAGCTTTTATTTGCTTAGTTTTGAAGTAAGAGAGAGAGAGAGAGAGAGAGAGAGACCTACGAAGTTATTTTTTTTCTTTTATTTGTTGTTGTATGGTCCTCTCGGGTCTAGAAAGACCATCCTGGCCATTGCGACGAAGTGTGGGGCTATGTTTATCAACGTTAGGGTTTCAAATTTGAACAGATAGAAAGAGAAAGAGAAAAGAGGAAGAGAGAGAGAGAGAGTTTGAAACATTTGTACAGATAAGCAAATAGAAAAAAATTTCATTAGATATAATTTCACACAGCTAAAGTTTCATCAGATAAAAAAGTAGATTTGAATAGATAAGAAAAGGAAATATTTGAACAGATAGTAAAAAAAAATTAAATAGATAAAAAAAATATTTGAATAGATAAAAAAATAATTTAATAGATAAGAAAAAAATTTGAATAGATAGATAAAAATTTTGAATGGATAGAAATTGATTTGAATAGATAGTCAAAAGAAGTCAACAGATAAATTAAGCGGTAAAATTAGAAACAAAATGTTAAAATAAACAAAATAACTTTTCAACAAACTATTTCACAAAGAGTGGATCTCTTACTAACAAAAAAAATTCACTGGATCTTATGTTTTATACACTTCTTAAATTTTAGATTGGATTTATTACTAATTTTCTCAAAAAAAATTCCATGCATAGAAAAAAAAAAGAACCCCACAAAAATAAGATGGTAATGTCATTTTTATGAATAGAAGTCATCGTCATACGTTTTTTGTTTTCAAATGAAAGGTATATATTAAATGACATTATTTATGAAAAATTTTGTACAAATTTTTTATTTGCTTAGGGGTGTTTTGGGAAGTTGGTAAAAAGCCAAAAGCTTTTTACCAAGCTTTTTGACTTTTTTGGAAGTGATTTGGGAAGTTGATAAAAACTTGACTTTTTTGCTTTTTGGTTTAATATTTTTTAAAAGTGTCACATCACTCTAAAATAACCAAAATATCCTTACTTTTTGCATGTCAACAATTTTTTGAATTAATTAATTATAATGTTCCAGATGGTAATTTGGTAAATTTGTAAGTGGCTTTTTTGGGTCTTCCCAAATGAGATCAGTGGCGTTTTTGCAAGGGTTGGCGTTTTTGGGAAGTTGCTCAAAACGCAGCTTTTTGCTGTGTTGCCAAAACGGCACTTAAATATATATATATAATAATGGGCTATGCTATGTACCATATACACGTTATGATATTTATGAGGTTAATTATTTAAATGTGATAATTTAATTTTATGAGTCATAATTAAAAGAAAAAAAGAATTAAGTTATAACTAAATAATTCTTAAATGATAATTAAAATAATATCATAATTAATATAATAATAAATTATAACCAAATAGTAGAAAAGGTTATAAAACCAAATGTGTACCATAGAATTTTCCTGAGGCAGGAGACTTTACTTTACCTAAAGACAAAGAAAAGGGATTTGAGAGTGAGAAAAGCAAATTAGCAGAATTTGACACAGAAATGTGAGAGTTTTTTTTTTGAACAGGGGAATTAACAACCAAGCAAACAAAACAGAGCAAAGAAAAACATAGCAAACTAGTAAAATACCCAACAAAGCAACAAGGGCAGCTGGTGGGTTTGAGACCCAATCCTATGGGAGCTAACCATGCAGCGGCGTTTGTGCCACCCAATGGGCGAGTTGATACGTGCGAAGTAGCTCCTCCGTATCCGTCTTGTTCATTAACATGTAAACTATTCTATTTTTCATCGTATTCGTATTGTTCATTCACATGTAAATTATCTTATTTTTTATTTGAGATGTGAGTTGATTTTTTAATTATTTTAATTTGTAATTAAAATAGTTTCGTTTAAAATGAATTTTTTAATTTTTTTAAATTTTTATGAAAATAAAAAAATAATTATAATTTAAATATGATAATTTTTAACATAAAACTAAAAAATCTATCTTATCCTTTTATAATTAAGGAAAATATTTGGTGGTCACAAATTTTGTGGTTCAAATGGCCAGAAACTGTCAAAACGACGTCGTTTTGCGTCGTTTTGCACCCAAAACAACGTCGTTTTGACAGTTTCGGGCCATTTGAGCCACAAAATTTGTGGCCACCTATCATTGTTGTATAATTAAAATAAGAATACTACTATATGTATCAATTAATATACACATTAATATATTAAAAGATAATATATCATCATTTATATGATTTTAAATATTTATAACTTATATAATAAATGTGGTCAATAATAATATTATAATATTAATTAGGACATTAATATGTTCAATCTAATCCAAACTCACAAGCACTTCAAGATGTTAGCATTTTCACTAAAACACCATAATGTTCCACCAGCAATCTTAGGTATCATAAAAAATCTTTCATGAAAATAATTATAAAAACTTTGTGACCCTTAGATTATACTTAGAATAAAATACCATACTTAGATAATTCAAAAATCACAAATCTTTCATGATCATAAAATTTTCATAATCCCTAACTTTTCTCATGTTCCACACATGCAAACACCCGGGGCATTTCCCTAAATAAGCCAAAATACTAAATCAATTCCCAAACTAAGCTTAGTTTTGAAAGAATTCGCAAAATAAGTTAAATCGTGGTTCACAACCACGATTTCAACGTATGTACGCCTGTCTCGCGTGAAATTTGGGTAGTCTTAAAATCGTGGTTACAAAACGCGCTTTTGATTAAAAAATCGCGGTTACAAAAGGCGCTTTTAATTAATTATTTTTTCTTCTGAAATCGCTGTTCTGAACCACGATTTTATCCAAAAAAAATTTTCTTGTGAAATCGCTATTCCTAACCACGATTTATCAAAAAATATTTTTCTTCTGAACTCGCTGTTCCAAACCACACTTTCACTGTGTGAAGAAAGCGTGATTAGAAAACCACGCTTTCAACACTGCCCTCACATACACTCACAAATTTGACTCTGACACCAAACACAAACAAACACTCACACACACAGTCACACTCAACACATATATATATATAAATTTTATTTCATAAAATTGAAATCAATATTAAATATATATAATAATTTATAATAACAAATAATAATCAATTATATAAAATGATTACTTTTTATTTTAATTCTTAATTTTTTTATTTTACTGTTTAGGGATAAAATTTATTTTTTTTATTTTAGGGTTTAAAGTTTAATTCTTAAAATTTATTTTTTTTATTTTAGGGTTTAAGATTTATAAAAAAAAAAAAATTTATTCCTAAACTATAAATTCTAAACCCTAAATCCTAAACCCTAAAATAAAAATAAATAAATTTTAAGAATTAAACCCTAAATTCCAAAAATAAAAAAAATAAATTTTATCCCTAAACAGTAAAATAAAAAAAAAATTAAGATAGTAAATTCTAAACCCTAAATTTTTTTTAGAATTTACTATCTTAATTTTTTCCCCTAAATTTACTATCTTAATTTTTTTTTATTTTACTGTTTAGGGATAAAATTTATTTATTTTTATTTAAGGGTTTAAGGTTTAATTCTTAAAATTTATTTTTTTAATTTTAGGGTTTAGGATTTATAAAAAAAAAAATATAAATTTTAAGAATTAAACTATAAATTCTAAACCCTAAATCATAAACCCTAAAATAAAAATAAATAAATTTTAAGAATTAAACCCTAAACCCTAAAATAAAAAATAAATAAATTTTATCCCTAAACACTAAGGTAGCGTTTGGTAATATTTACGTTTTTGATTTATGTTTATAAAAATTTTATAAACTGGTGTCTGTTTATTTTTAGAAAAACATAAATTATAAACCAACGATTTTTCCAAAAAAAAATTTCAATAATTTTTACAAACCACGTTTTTTCCAATTAAATTTTTTTCAAATATTTTTTTAATTAATTTTTTTTCAATTATAATATGTGTGATCCCATTGTCATAAATAATAAATATAAATATAAATATTTTAGCCTTGAACAACAATATTTTTTAGTTTATGTTTTAAGATTTTTTAAAACATTTTGTTCCAATTAAATTTTTTTTTATAAATCCTAAACCCTAAAATAAATTTTTTTTTATATTAAACCTTAAACCCTAAAATAAAAAAAAAATAAATTTTATCCCTAAACAGTAAAATAAAAAAAATTAAGAATTAAAATAAAAAGTAATCATTTTATATAAAAAAATTATTTGTTATTATAAATTATTATATATATTTAATATTGATTTCAATTTTATGAAATAAAATTTATATATATATATGTTGAGTGTGACTGTGTGTGCGAGTCTTTGTTTGTGTTTGGTGTCGGAGTCAAATTTGTGAGTGTATGTGAGGGAAGTGTTGAAAGCGTGGTTTCTAACCACGCTTTCTTCACACAGTGAAAGCGTGGTTTGAACAGCGAGTTCAGAACAAAAATGTTTTTTTGATAAAATCGTGGTAAGGAGCAACGATTTCAGAAAAAAAAAAACAATTAAAAGCACCTTTTGTAATCACAATTTCTTAATCAAAAGCGCGTTTTGTAACCACGATTTTAAGACTACCCAAATTTCACGCGAGACAGGCATACACACGTTGAAATCGTGATTCTGAACCACAATTTAGCTTATTTTGAGAATCCTTTCAAAATTAGGCTTAATTTGGGAATTGGTTTAATATTACAAAAATGTTAGAGGTCTCAAAAATTCTATCAAAAATTTTACCAAATGTCTCACATGGGTGTGGGACCCACAATGTGGTCCCACACCTATATAAGACATTTAGTAAAACTTTTGATAGAATATTTGGAGTCTCTAACATTACTCTCAATTATTTTGACTTATTTAAGGAAATGCCCCCAAACGCCCAGCGCAATCTTTTTCCACTCTCTCTGTCTCTTCCCAGTCTCTCTCATCTTTATCTCTCCACCAATGTCTTCTCATCTTCCGCATAACCATCTTACCACCATGAAACCAAATCATCTAAGGTCAGCCGGCCATTCACTCACACATATTCAATCTGCTCTCTATTCTTCTCATCATTTCTACACACGCGCGCGCGCGCACACACACACACATACACACACACAAACATATATAATCTCATATGTATAGTATATAGGGGAAATATATATCGTATATACGTATATACTATATTTCACATTTTTGTTATTTTTGTTTTGAAGTTGGTTGAGTTGAGACTGCGGTACGTTGAAGTCATTCCTATCCTATGAGATTTCTAGGTTTCCGGCTGCCGGAATGTTCAAAAAAATCAGAATTCTCCGGTGAAATTATCTGTCGTTGTTGATTTGGTGTTTTGACATAAATTTCAATCTGAAGGAGGTTTCCGGCGGATCTAATGGCGGCTGCGTTGGCCGGAGACGATCTGGCGAGATTGGGGAGTAGCAGGAGGAGTTTGGGAGGGTCGGGAAGCCGGAGGAGTTTGGGGGGATTGGGAAGCCGGAGGAGTTGGGCGTCGGCCAGTTTGAGAGAGGTATGGCAAGCGCCACCGGACGTATTCATCCGGAGCGCTCGACAGGAGGACGACGAGGCGGAGCTGATGTGGGCGGCGATTGAGAGGCTCCCGACGTACGACCGAATGAGGAAAGGGATGCTATCCAAAGTTCTCGATAACGGTAAAGTTGTGCGTGATGCGATAGATGTCACCAATCTCGGAATGCAAGATAAACAACTGTTGATGGAGAGTATACTCAAGGTTGTTGAAGATGATAACGAAAAGTTTCTTCAGAGGCTCAGGGACAGGACAGATAGGTTAACTCTCTCTCTCTCTCTCTCTCTCTCTCTCTATAAATATATATATATATGTATGTATGTATACATGTTTATAGGAGTTATTGAATTGTGAGATTTTGGTTAAGAAAAATCTTGGTTTGATTTAGTTGAATTTTGTTATGATTGACACAACAGAGTGGGAATTGAGATTCCGAAGATCGAAGTGCGGTATGAAAATTTGTCAATTGAGGGAGATGTACATGTTGGGAGCAGAGCACTTCCTACTCTGTTGCTTTCCTTTTGGATGAGATTATCTCAATTTAAAAATCTGATTTTTCCTATTTTTAATTTTTTTTTTTTTTTTTTTGGTGGTCCTCCTTCCACACACACAGATGTCTGGGTTCGACATTTAGAGGCTTGATTTTTCTCGGAAAATTGCCCCGCGAGTAGTATGAATCCATGAATCCATGGCTCTATGAGGATTGAATAGTTTTTCGTGTGTGGAATGAGTGTGTTTAATTGGGTGGATAAAGGAGACTATTCACTATTAGAATTATAATTCGAGAGAAGCTTCTTATTGGGTGTTTGTTTTTATTTTTTAGTCCGCCGAATATGAAATTCAACCGAATTCTTTATCCCCATATGGGGGGATTATAATGACTATTTTAACCTTTAATTATTTAATTATTTATTATATTTAATAAGATTCAATAAAATCTAAATGCCCCAATATAAAAATAAAATAATTTTGTTTAATTTTTTATTGATGTTTTATTTATTTAATTTTTTAAAATAATTTTTTATAGATATTTTATTTTAAAATTTTATTTATATTTTATTTTAATTTGATTATTTAAATTTTAATAGATGTTTTATTTAATTTCACTGTTTAATTATTATTATTTTTAAAAATAAATTTATTTAAAATTTTAATTAAAAAAATAACATATATTTTTATTGATATTTTATTTATTTAATTTTTAAAAAATAAAATTATTTAATTGTGTAAAAAATAAAATAAAATAAAATTTTATTTAATCTAGTTAAAAATAATTAAAATATTAAAGATATGTTTAATATTACTATTACTTAGTAAATAATTAAAAAATGATAAAATAGTCTTTTTATTCATTTCTCTTATCCAGTCCGTCTAACCAAATATTAGATTTATTAAAAATAGTCATTTCCAGACATCTAATCCTATGCAAAAACAAACACAAGATATATATCTAAGCTAACTAAATAATCCAGAAGATTCACAGTACTAAAATTCAAGTTCGATGAATTTTAATCCACTTTTATCTAATCCGTCCCAATCAAACACACGCTGAGTGTAGAGCTGAGTGTAGAGCTCACTTTGACCTCAGTGGGATTCCTGTGGAATGAGTGTAGAGCTCACTTTGACTCCAGTGGGATTCCTTTATTTGGGTTGTGTTAAATATGACAATCAGTCGCCTATACCAGGACCAAGACCCGTGGAAGCTGTCATGTCCCTATGAAACTTCTTTTTATTCTAATTAAAAAATAAAAAATAAAAATCTGAACTTGACCCTTATGTTAAGGTTTAATGAGCAGATAATTCAATCATTTATTTTAGGATAAATTATAAATACATCATTTAAAATTTACTTAAAATATAGATTATTCCATATACTTTGAAAAATTATAAATACTCTTTTGTAAGAATTTTTATTAACAGAATTAACTAAAAAAAATAAAATTTCTAACTGTTTTCCTATGTAATAATAAAACTACGAGAATTATTAATTGAAATATATTTTTGACATTATTAAAAACTATTAATTGACTTGATGATAAAAGAGGCTATTTGCCATGAAATGAGAATCTTCAAGGGGGTGGAATGTAATGTTTAAAATTATATGGGACAATTCGTATTTTTAAGTAAACTTTAGGAGTATATTTGTAATTTAACCTTGATTTTATAATTTTTTTTTGTACATATCATCTTTGGAAAAAATTAGATCTATCCAATAATTATAATTTTTTTGTTTTATTGCATTTCGTTTCGAAAAAAAAATAAATGGTTTATTTTTGAAAAAAATACTTATTCACATCTATAAAAAGAAAAAAAAAATACAAAAAACTTGTTCATTTTTTAGGAGACAAATGCGATTAAATGAAAATGTTATGATTATCAGATGTACCTTATATTTTCTAATGAATGATACATACGAAAGACTTTACAAAATAAACGATTTAAATTATCAAAATAGAACTCATGATGACCTCCTACAGACCCCTAACATAATGGTTAAGTTCAAATTTTGTTGAATCCTTTTTTTATTAAACGTTTGTGAGAATTAAATTTTTTTTTTTTCTCATTTGAATAATTATAAAAAAAATTTGTCGTTAATAAGAGAATAAGCAGTTGTACTATGTATCAAGAGACTCAATTTTGTTGATATGATTTATTTATGAGTCATTCTAGAATACACATCTCTAAAAAGGTAATGAACCATATGTAAGTTGTCATAACTATAATTCTTTTCAGGAATAATTAAAAATGACAATGGGTTATAATTGAACACGTATAATTAAAGAAATTTCGATTATAATCAAGATAATAATTACTATAACTTATGACCAATAGTACAATAAGGTATAACTAATGCCGCAATAAGTCATAGTTAAGTTATAAATAACACCATAATAATTTGTAATAAAAAATCACAAACGTCATAAGTATGACATATGTAATATACAATTTACCATTATTATTTAGAAATGGACACTTGGGCCTGTTTTTATTTTATGTGTTCTACGCTATATTTTAAAAATACAAAGTAAAAACAATGGATATTTTTTAACTTCTTATTATTTTGTTTCTAAGAATAAGAATAAGAATAACAAAAACGAAGAAAATGAAAACAAAAACTATAAAGGCCTTTAGAAATTTTTTATTATGATTTATTTTGGGTTAAATATACCAATGACCCTTAACTATTAGCCAATTTCAGTTTGTCCTCTTAATTATGAATTTGTATATTTCCACCACCTCAACTATAAAAAATGCAGAACTTCCACCCCTCTAGAAGGGGTCTTGGTGTAATTAACCACTTGTATTTCAGTTTTCTTAAGAAATTTTGAATGGGTAAAATTTAAGCCATTCAGAAAAAAATAAAAAATAAAAATGAATCAGTAAATTTACGTATCTTCATTTAGATTGAAGTAAACAAGAAAATGATATCACTAAATCTTTGCTTTAATTGTCAAGCAAAATTTATTACCTATATATATATATATATCAGTTTCATGTTGTTTGATGCTCCATGAATAATGTTACTATAAAAAGAAAGATTTTACATTTTCCATAAGTTTTGTGCTTTACTTTGGTGACTTGCTAACATTGTTTTTGCCTATTGTGAACAATAGAGTCTTCTTGGACTAATTCGGCTTGTCCCTTCAAAAAAGAGAAAAATTCAAATACTTAAAGATGTTAGTGGCATTGTGAAACCTTCAAGGTAAATTTTAGTGTTAAATGTGTTTATTTTTTATTTATTTATTTATTTTTCTAAGTAAATTTTTTTTCAAATGTTTCAAAAATTGCGGAAGCAATATTTGCTGGTGTAAAATACAAGTTTCCTATGTATTTTGACATTGATAAGAAGGGTAACATGGAAAAGTATTTTGAATTCTGTTATTTTACAAACTTATATGGTGAAATTTGCCTTTCAATTTTAGTTTTCTTTTTCTTTTTAATAAATAATGCAAACTAATTTACCTTTTGGTTGTTTGTATTCCAAATATTACTGAAACCATTATTCCACACATATTTTTCATTGTTTTTATTGATTACATTGATTACCACGATTAGTTGTTTTGTTGAAGTAGGTAATGTTAATCTATGTTCTATCACTCCTTTCATGTTTTTAATTACTGATTTCATCATTTTCAGGATGACACTGCTTTTGGGTCCACCAGGCGCGGGGAAAACAACATTATTGCTAGCACTTGCAGGGAAGCTTGATAAGAATCTAAGGGTGTGTTTCTTATTTTCGGTTAATAATTTTCTTTGTTAATAATTAGTGTGTTTGGATACTGATGACTTGGGGTTTTGAACAGGTATCTGGAAAAGTTACATATTGTGGTCATGAGTTGAATGAATTTGTTCCTCAAAGGACTTGTGCTTACATTAGTCAGCATGATCTTCACTATGGAGAGCTGACAGTAAGAGAGACATTGGATTTCTCAGGACGCTGTTTGGGGGTTGGCACAAGATATGAAATGCTGGTGGAGCTCTCTAGACGAGAGAAAGAAGCAGGAATTAAACCAGATCCTGATATTGATGCATTTATGAAGGCCACAGCAATGTCGGGCCAAGAAACCAGTTTGGTTACAGATTATGTTCTCAAGGTTCAATGATTAAATTTCAAGCTGTTACATTTATTTTTCTATTTTAGGAGTTCATTTTTAAAAAACAAAAAGCAAAAACTTACTATTAACAAACTTACTATTAATGAACTTATAACAGATACTCGGATTGGATATTTGTGTGGATATTATGGTTGGCAATGACATGAGAAGGGGCATATCTGGTGGACAAAAGAAACGTGTGACCACTGGTATGCTTTCAAATCTAAAAAGCGATATATTTATTATTCTACTTGTTTTCATATGATTTCTAGAAATGGTTCAAGCATGACTAAATTATTCTTCATTTGTAGAAGCCATGCCATTTGTCTTCAGTTTTAATGGCATTAGACATCCATTTAATTGTTAGATTCCTAGTAGTTTTTAGGTGCTGCAAATACTTTTCCACATATTGTGTCGAAAATATCTATTGTCCACTTCAATTTTGCTACATGCTGGTGATAATGGTGACCTGTGTTATATGTGCTTGCTATTTTCAAAATCAGTCTAGCTTCATCACAATCTTTTATTTGTTTTTCAATAGTTTTCATTGCTTGTTAGTTTGCTTTTGTGCTAATTCACCCGTCTAATACCTTTTTGGTTTAACTAAATTCAGGAGAGATGTTGGTTGGACCAGCAAAAGCTCTTTTTATGGATGAGATATCAACCGGGTTGGACAGTTCTACCACCTTTCAAATTATCAAGTTCATGAGGCAAATGGTTCATATAATGGATGTGACCATGATCATCTCTCTCTTGCAGCCAGCTCCCGAGACTTATAATCTATTCGATGACATCATATTACTTGCAGAAGGTCAAATTGTTTATCAAGGTCCACGTGAAGATATCCTGGAGTTCTTTGAAGTAATGGGTTTCAAATGCCCAGAAAGGAAGGAGTTGCAGACTTTCTCCAAGAAGTAACTTCAAAGAAGGATCAAGAACAATATTGGTTCAAGAAGAACCAACCTTACATATATGTCTCAGTTTCTGAATTTGCTGAGGCCTTCAACTCATTCCATATTGGTCAACAACTAGCAGCAAATCTTAGTGTTCCTTACAATAAATCAAGAGCCCACCCTGCTGCATTGGTGACAGAAAAGTATGGTATCTCCAAAAGGGAACTCTTCAAGGCATGCTTTGACAGAGAGTGGCTACTAATGAAGCGTAACAATTTTGTATATGTGTTCAAGACTACCCAGATAACAATCATATCATTGATAGCCATGACTGTGTTCTTCCGGACAACAATGCCATCTGGCACCTTGGTAGACGGAGGAAAGTTTTTTGGAGCTCTTTTCTTCAGTCTTATGAATGTGATGTTTAATGGGATGGCAGAGCTTGCGATGACTGTTGTTGTGCTACCTGTCTTCTATAAACAAAGGGATTTTTTATTCTATCCTCCATGGGCTTTTGGCTTGCCAATTTGGGTCCTTAGGATACCTATTTCATTCATGGAATCAGGGATATGGGTCATTCTTACGTATTATACAATTGGGTTTGCTCCAGCTGCGAGCAGGTAAGAGTGGTTCACATGTTCTTGGCTCTTCCAGTGGTAGTGTTCTTGTCAATGTCATTGCTTACTTAATTCTGCATTAGAAATTTATTCTTCCCGCTCTGCATTTAGTGATTGCTGGTAACTAATAATTTCTTGTAATTAGAGTTTATTTCATTGACAAATATCCTTCATCTCTTTCAGGTTTTTCCGGCAGTTCCTGGCATTCTTCAGTGTACATCAAATGGCTTTGTCTCTGTTTCGTTTTATTGCTGCATTGGGGAGAACGCAGGTTGTTGCAAGCACTTTAGGCACCTTTACCTTGCTAATGGTTTTTGTGCTTGGAGGATTTATAGTTGCCAAAAGTAAGCTGTTGATATATACGTTCACTTTGAGACTTTCTTGTAATTAGAATGAGCTTTAAATTAATTAATTGGCTACATCACATGTTGAATATTGCTTGACATTTGGTCAAAAGTTATGGATTTTTTTATGAGATTGCTTATGTTAGATGATCAGAACATTACAATAATTTATTTATATTTGTGATCGCAGACGACATTCAACCATTTATGATATGGGGTTATTATATTTCTCCAATGATGTATGGACAGAATGCAATAGTTATGAATGAATTTCTTGATAAAAGATGGAGCGCCGTAAGTTCTCTTTTATGGTTGCTTGTGATCTTTACCTTTTTATTTTTAGTTCAAATGTTGGTTTTATTTTCAGGTTTGTCATTGTAGTTCACGTTGTAGCCTCATAAAAAATTTAAACATTTTTTTTTTAATGCAGAACAACACAGACCCCCGAATTAATGCTCCTACAATTGGGAAAGCCCTTCTTACCACAAGAAGCTTCTATAAGGATGATTACATGTTTTGGGTTTGCATTGTAGCACTTATTGGGTTTTCTCTTCTCTTCAACATTTTGTTTATTGTAGCGTTGACTTTTTTGAATCGTAAGTCATCTCATCTAGTAATTTGGTTTGGGTTTTTTTTATTAGAAAAATAGAATTTCTTTGTTGAAAGTAGAACTCTTGGATTGACAACCCTGTTTGTGTTTTCTCTATTTCAGCTCTAGGTGATTCGAAAGTTGTAGTCTTAGATGAAGATAATGAAAATAAGAATAGGAAATCATCCTTTGGACAAATGACATCTGAAGGTTCGAGTCTGTACCTTTGCCTCTTGTTGATCTTTACTTGATTACCTCTTCTTCCATTCCTTATACTGCTAATTAAGTTAACATTTAGGTTACTAGTTACTAATTGTACAAGCTTGGAGGAGTTAAAATCCATTTGTTTAAGTTGTTCAAAGAGTCTCATGAGTCCATCTCTTTGATCATTTTTAAAGTTCATGGTGAGTAGAGTTGCATTGTGTGTGTAATGATGGAAATGAAGTTGGGATACCAAATGTCCTAGACTATGGAATGACATCTAATACATTCCAGTTGTGTCAAAAATGTTCTACTGGTCTGAATTTTGAAATCTTGTGAATGATTTACAGGTATTGATATGGCAGTGAGAAATGCTTCACAGGGTAGTTACTCAATTATTGGTGCCTCTGGTCATTCAACAAGAAAAGGAATGGTTTTGCCCTTCCAACCCCTTTCACTTGCATTTAACCACATCAACTACTATGTAGATATGCCTGCTGTAAGTCAGTCATTCTAAGAAGATTATTGTCATGTGCTTACATGAACACTTTTTTGTTTCTCTTTTTATAGTTTTTTTTTTAATTATTCTTTTTATTTTATTCTTGATTTGAGAATCAAGGTCCCGTTTGTTTTGGGAGATAGAATGGAGGCGATTGATAGTGAGGGGATTAATAGTGAGGGGATTGTTAGTGAGGGGATTAGTAGTGAGGGGATTGATAGTGAGGAATTGTTAAATTATTTTTATATAAAATAATAAAACAAATAAAAAAATATAAAAAATTAAACGTTATATTTAAAAAAAAAATTCCAATATATAAAAAATAAAAAAAATAAATTTTTTTTAATCCCCTCACTATTTTTCTAATACCATCTCTATCTCTTCCTTACTAATCCCCCCTCCAAGGGTATTAGTAATACCAAGGGACTAATAGTCCCAAGGCCTTCTCCCAAAACAAACAAGGGCATTACTAATACCAAGGTATTAGTAGTCCCAATACCCTCCCTATAACCCAAAACAAACGGGTAGGTTAGTGAAACACCATTCTTTTCTAATCTGAGCAACTTAATATCTAGTGAATGACCTCACTTCTTTATTCTTTTGATTAAAAAACCCTATATTTTGCATACTTAAATAAACAACACCATTCTTTTCTAATCTGAGCAACTTAATATCTAGTGAATGACCTCACTTCTTTATTCTTTTGATTAAAAAACCCTATATTTTGCATACTTAAATAAACATATGGCACTTTTGTTTGTACATTGAGTAGCTTTAAAATCAACACAAAAATATAATTTGATGTTAACCTTTTTTACCAATTTTGACTACTTGAATGAGTTGAATTTTTTTTCTGTTTTGTTTTGTTTTGTTTTGTTTTTGTGTTTGTTTTTTTGTTTTTTTTTGTATTTTGTAATTTGTATTTTGTTTTGTTTTGTTTTGTTTTTGTGTTTGTTTTTTTTGTTTTTTTTGTATTTTGTAATTTGTATTTTGTTTTGTTTTGTTTTGTTTTGTTTGTTTGTTTGTTTGTTTTTTTTTTTTTTAATACTAGGAAATGAAAAATCAAGGAATCAAGGAGGATCGCCTTCAACTCCTACGAGATGTTAGTGGTGCTTTCAGACCAGGAATATTGACAGCGCTTGTAGGTGTTAGTGGTGCTGGAAAGACCACCTTGATGGATGTGTTAGCTGGAAGGAAGACCGGCGGATACATTGAAGGAACTATTAGCATTTCAGGTTTCCCAAAGAACCAATCAACATTTGCTCGTGTTAGTGGTTACTGTGAACAGAATGACATTCATTCACCATATGTCACTGTTTATGAATCTCTTCTATACTCAGCTTGGCTTCGTCTTTCTTCAGATGTAAACAAAAAAACATGCAAGGTATGTCACTTAGTAAACGTCACTAGAATCTTATGAAGTTCAAAATTTAATTTTTAAAATTTATTTTACTTTTTTTTTTCTTCCCTTCTTTTTGTTACTTAGATGTTTGTTGAAGAAGTGACAGACTTGGTTGAGCTTAATGCGATAAGGAATTCTTTAGTTGGCCTTCCAGGAATTAATGGCCTTTCAACGGAACAAAGAAAAAGGTTGACAATAGCTGTAGAATTGGTTGCTAACCCATCTATCATTTTCATGGATGAACCAACATCTGGCCTTGATGCTAGAGCTGCAGCCATTGTTATGCGAACTGTGAGAAATACAGTAGACACAGGTAGAACTGTGGTGTGCACAATTCACCAACCAAGCATAGACATTTTTGAATCTTTTAATGAGGTGTGACTCAATTTTCCTAAATCGTGTTCTTGAAGTTTGTTTGTTTTGTGATTTTTCATCATATTATGCATAGACTAATTATTGTGCTTGTTATAGTTACTTTTGATGAAAAGAGGAGGTCAAGTCATTTATGCAGGACCTCTAGGTCGCAACTCTCACAAGCTTGTAGAATATTTTGAAGTGAGTATATTTGTTTTTTGTGTTTTTTATTCATTTTTGTATGAAAGCAATTTTTAAAAATTGAAAAACAACTTTTTGATGTTACTTAAATAGTGAGATTTTTTTCAAAAGAAAATTTGGACAAACAATGGTGTTTTCTTTAAGGGGGGGGGGGGGGGGGGGGAAATCTTTAGCAAGCATGGTGGACAATCAATTTCGTACTACTCTGGATATTTTTAGTATGGATTAATATATTTATAGCCTGGCACAGGCTATCCCAGGTGTCCCCAAGATTAAGGATGGTTACAATCCTGCAACATGGATGTTAGAGATTAGTGCTCCTTCAGTTGAGGCTCAAATGGATGTGGATTTTGCTGATATTTATGCCGATTCCTCTCTTCATCAGTAAGCAAATTAGTTTTTTTTTTTAATTGTACCATCTATATACTGCATACTTTGTTACAAAACTGTTCTTAATATCTATAAAAAAAAACTCTTTTAGGAGAAATCAAGAGCTTATTGAAGAACTCAGTACTCCACCTCCAGGTTCCAAGGACCTATACTTCCCGACCAAGTACTCCCAACCATTTATTACTCAATGCTCAGCTTGTTTCTGGAAACAACACTGGTCTTATTGGAGGAACCCCCAGTATAATGCCATTAGATTCTTCATGACAATTGTCGTTGGGTGTATATTCGGTTTTACTTTCTGGAACAAAGGACAACATACGTAAGTCTTTAATTTTTTCATTTTTTTGTTTGAATTTTCTCTGTTTCACAAAAATGTCGCCAATGACCCAAATTTATAGGACCTGAAAGGAGGTGTGTTTTGTAAGACCCCACAAAAAAATAGATGTATGTGAATACTGGCATTCTAGATTATAAGTTGCAATTGGGAGACTAATAGAGTAGCATACCATTCATTCGAGTTTTGGTATTTTATCAAATTAAAATTTGAAATATCCAACACTTCATAGCTTGCATTATTAAATGTTTTTTTATTTTGTTGTTTGATGAAAATTGGATATTTTTGTAACTATTATTGACAAAAAAAATTTGCTGACAGAATGAAACAACAAGATCTATTGAATCTTTTGGGAGCTATGTATGCTGCTGTCGTCTTCCTAGGAGCCACTAATGCTAATACAGTGCAATCTATTGTTGCTATTGAGAGAACAGTGTTTTATCGTGAAAGAGCAGCTGGGATGTATTCAGAATTGCCTTATGCATTTGCTCAGGTAACAACAAGAAGAAAATTTTTCTTAGTATTTTCGAGAGAGAAAATGCAAATATTTTCTTAATATAGTGATAATAAGCTTACTGTTTCAACTAAAGCAATGTCCTAAATTTTCTGATATTTTTAAATTCTGCAGGTGGCTATAGAGACATTATATGTTACAATTCAAACAATGATATACAGCCTTCTTTTGTACTCTATGATCGGGTTTGAGTGGAAGGTTGGCAAAGTCTTGTGGTTTTACTACTTCATATTGATGTGTTTTGTCTACTTCACATTGTACGGCATGATGGTTGTTGCATTGACACCGGGCCACCAAATTGCTGCCATTGTGATGTCCTTCTTCATGAGCTTCTGGAACTTATTCTCTGGTTTCCTTATTCCCAGGCCAGTACGTCAATTTTTTGCCTCTTTCAGGCTCTAATTCCGAGGAAGATTATACAACACAAATTTTTTTTTATTTTTATATAGGATCAACACTGCATATTGTGCACTTTTTCTATGAAATATTTATGTGTTTATAGTATTACTATAGTTTCTAACCACAAAATTGTTCTTTTGCTTTATAAATTGACATATTTCAATTATTGCAGCAAATCCCAGTCTGGTGGAGGTGGTATTACTGGGCTTCTCCAATCTCTTGGACACTCTACGGACTTGTGACCTCTCAAGTGGGTGACAAAAATGCTTCCCTTGAGATACCGGGAGAGGGTAATGTGCTTCTAAAGAAATTTCTTGAAGATTACTTTGGTTTTAAGTATAGCTTCCTACCAGTAGTTGCAGTGGCCCATTTGGGTTGGGTCGCCTGCTTCTTCTTCGTCTTTGCCTACGGCATCAAGTTCCTCAACTTCCAAAGAAGATAACAAGCTTTGGTTCCAAAAAATGGTGCTTTTCTAAATTATGTACGAAGCTCGAAATTAGATTATGTAATTACTCAGGAGTGAGAAAATGAAATATGTAGTCATTAGTCAACTATTTTTTTGGTCATTTTTCTATCTTTTTTTTGTTTGCTCAATGTTGTGTTATTATATTATTTTTTTTTTGACTTGGATTGCTTTTGTACTGCATCAAAATAGATGTTATACAAAATGTTTGGATGTAAACAAAATAAAACATTTTAGTAATTTGTTTATTTATTTATCTATTTGTATGCTTTGGGATTGTCACAACCCAATCCCAGGAAAGCAAGCCCTGTCAAGAGAGAAAACCTTAAGCACTATAACACCTCACGTACAATCTCCATATTTACATCACCAATAGTACATAAATTCTTTCAATCAGCCATTATATACTAATTGATCCATTCAAGTACAAAAACATCATCATTCCACACTAAGTTAGTTCCCAAGCACCATTTCCCAAAAACACTAACATGAATTCATCTTTACAACAAATTTCATAATAAAAAATATTTATAATTTACTGCCTTCGTAAATATAAAAGATAGAATTACATCCTAGAGTGACCCTACGCAAAATCCCAACTACAAAACGCCTATCTTTGATCCTCCAAAAATCTAAGCTTCCAAGTTAAGACCACGCTATAGTCTAGGAATATAAAAAAAATTTAATTTAAAAAGAATGAGCTAGAGCCCAATGAGTATACCAATCCCGTGGAGTTATTAAACTTGTTCCTTCCAATTGGGGTCCAAAAATAAGGATAATAAATATAAGAGTTTGATTGGAACGAAATTAATATATATATATATATAATGAAAATCTGCATAAACCATTTATCAAGAATTTTCAAAGAATATCATAATGCAGTAAAATACATTTGAAACAAGGAGATTCAAAGAAAAAATACAACTTTTCAATACATTAAAATCTCATGTCATCATAATGTATTGAAAAGTATGGATATGAGATTTTAATTAGTTGAAAAGTTGTATACATTCTCTTGAAAAACTAGTTGCCTCTTTATACACATAAAAAATAATTTAATTAAACTTTAAATTTTGTCCCCAAATTAATTTATAGGTTTTCAATACGTACTAATAACATGATAAAACATGCAATTTAGTTCATTGATTTCCTTTAATTGAAAATATTCTCAAATCTTGTTTTTCAAACAGAGGTAATGTGAATTTTTATGGTAAAGTATACTCGCCTCCAATATAGCAAAAAGTGTAAATCACAACTCTACGAACTAACTTTCACGAGGAGTAGGGACAACTTCCTCCAATCCTAAAAATTTGTAAAAGGGACTAAAATTAGGGAAATGCTTTCAAGAAAATGCAACATCTAGAAAGTTGAACCTAAACAAGACATGTAATGCGATGAGCGCTAAAGACAAGCTAACGAACTCCCCCAAACTCCTTAAGTCACCCAAGCAATAATTTATCCAAATTTCACAACACCCAACCTTAAAATATTTTAACTTATCAATTATTTTAATACCCAATCAATTTATATGCACGATGCCACCACCAATTAAACCACAAAGGTCAAAAATCAACATTTTCATAAACCTAACAACTAGTAAAACCACTTCGATAATATATAAAATTCATCTAAAATCATTTATAGTTCATAGAGATACCTAATCCACCATTTATCATATCAATTTCTTAGCACCAAGTCCTTGATTTTTACATCACATTCAAACCCTAGAATAACCCAAATCTCAATCTCCAAATCAATTATCAAATTAATAATTTTTCTACATGCATAAATATCCATAGAAACTAAATCCAAGTATAAAACTCAATAACTAAAACTAAATCATAATAAATCTAGGAATCACCATCTCTAACTCTAAAAATGTAAAACATTAAACTAAAACCTTTTAGAGAGATATTCTTACCAATTAAAAGCCTCTAATCCTTGAAGAGATTTAAAAAAAAAAAATCTAGAGTTGAAACTGTTTTTGTGCTATTTTCATAGAGAGAAAAAAAAGTGGCCGACCGGAGCTTTTTTCGGCTAGGTAAGATGGCCGGCGGTGGCGATGATGGTGGATTGCGGTGGTGGTGTAAGGGTGGAGCAATGGTAGAGTGTTTGGCCATCGAGAAAGTAAAGGAAAATGAGAGAAAGAAAAGAAAATGAAATAAAAAAAATGTCCATTTCTTATTTTTGTTTTGAGCTGAAGGGTGGTGTTTGGGAACACCCACAAGCAAGTTTGGAGTTGGGTTTTATATATTTTAGATTGGGTTTAACTTAGGGGTGTTTGGCTTCACATATTGTTGGGTTATTATTCAATCGCTCTTTTGCCAATTAATGGTCAGAGAATTCAGGAAAAGTGGTGGTTAGAAAATATAAATGAATAAGTTGAAACTTGAAAATAGTTATATTTCTTTGCCATTGCATTTTTCAGTCCTGATGAATTAGCACCCATCCATTCGATCTTAGCCCACTAATGTCTTTGCCAGAATCAAGTAACAACCTTCATTATTTTCCTTGGAATGTTTTCTACTTTTGTTTTCTTTTGGGTGGTCTATTAGCACTCCATTTTTCAAGAAAACACTTCAAATTTTATCCATATTATTGAATCACTTCTGCATAAATATCAAAATTATTTCTTGTAAAAAGAAAATAAGTAGCTTTTGTTGGCCATTGGATTAGAAAAGTTGAGAAAGTACCCCTTTAGTTGAACTTTTTTTTTTATCAGCTCACCTTCTTCTTTTTGTCTCTTTTAACTAGGATGACTGCAATACTTTAAATGATGGAAAAATAATATGCATAAGTAGAGTCACCCATCCTTTTATAGAGGTGAAGGGATGATCAAATAAACTTTATCAAAAAATCCCTATCCATCAACATTTTCTTCTTATCTTATAAGAGTAATTATCCCATATTTAAAATTTGAATTTATGAACTTTATCTCAATATTGGCTTTATCTAATTGTAGAGTCAACATATAAGAAAACATGTAAAAGATATGTAGGCTAGTAGGCCACACCAAAATGGAAAACTAACATTCTCCCACTTGGCTAATTTAAGGCAATTATGATGCAACCATGGTTTTCAAAAATAAAAAATTTTGACTCAGTTAGATTTCACACTAAAAACTTTGACATGTGATTACGATTTTTTTAAAAAGTCAATAAGTTCAGACTTATTAGAAACTATAATTTTGTGATTACGTCAAATTACCTATGTGAGTCATAGCAGTTATATGACACCAATGCTAAGCATTATACTATTGATAACCTTCACTAACATAACCTGATGTAGATTTTCTATTATCAAGGTAACCAACAAAATCCAAGTCTAAGTATCCAGTCACTTGTTATTGTTTTGATCTCTTATAAGTGAGCATATGATCCTTTGTTCCATGAAGATACCTTATAACTTTCTTCACTGCTTTCCAATGTTCCACTCCAAAATTAGTTTGGAATCTTTCTAACTGCAAGACTAATATCTAGTCTGGTACAGGTCTGGGTATACATCAAACTTCCTACCATTGATGCATATGGAATGTCCTTAAATTCTTAAGGAATTGTAGCCAATAGGACATAAACTTGTATTTATCTAGTTTTAAGTTGTGCAATCACATGCTATAGATTCAATTCATAGGGAATATGAATGTATAACTGCATGTGATCCTCTTTTGTAAATCTCATATATAACTCGTGAATGAAATATGGAGATTTAGTATTAATGTTGATTAATGAATTGTCATTAACATCTATTGTTTCTACATGTTAGTTATAGTAATAATGAGAATTGGACTATGAATATGAGTTAATTTAGATGAATCGAGTTCTATTATTTTAAGGTCGTGTAGACACCCCATTTTTGACGGCCCTTACGACTTGGACGCCATCGCTTGCACACCCAATGATGAGTGGATACGCTTGTCAAGTGCTCAAAGTCCTCAGCGGAATGCCACAGCTTTGAGCCTTTCAAACTTTGCACCCTTGTTGCCTTATTTTTGGATCAAAACCTTGGTTTTTCAAGCCTGCAACCCCTGGTGGCTTGCCGGCCACTACTTTGGGCCACCGGCCATCACTTTTGGTTGCTAGCTACTGATGTGGCCTTTCGGCCACCAGTGATGGCCTGTCGGCCACCAATGTCTTTTGCAGATATTTTGTGACAGCTGTGACAGCTGCGCCAGCTGTTTGCACAGATGCATGCATCTGCTCCCACATGTATGGCTGGATGTTTCTGAGGGAAATTTATGTTTTCTATATATAGAGGACCTCCCTCTCATATTTGGAGGTTAGAAAAATTTTGGAGCAAAATTTTTCATCTCTCTACAATTTTTTTCTTCTCTCTCTCTCTCTCTCTCTCTCTCTTACAAATTTCTTAACCTTTGCTTATAAACTTAACCAAACCTCTCTATCTTTGAGTTGAGGTATCTTTGAGCCTTGTTTGAGCTCTAGAATTGGTTCTCCTCTTCAAAGGTATAAAGCTTTGTCTCTTTACTTGCTTTTGTAGACACCCCATTTTTGACCGTCCTAAAGACTTGGACGTCATGGATTGAGTGCTCGATGATTGCGCATGCTCGGGCTCGTTTGGAGTCCCTGAGGTTTTCGGCTGTGCACCTTGCCTCTGAGTCTCTGAACTTTCTTGGTTTTGTGCTTGTTTTAAGCTAACCCTTGGTCCCCCTTTTTGCCTAGGGAGAGAAGCAATGGTGTAAACCACTTTTCTCCCATGTCGACCAGTTTTCTCCCTTGTCAGCCACTTTAGGTGGTCGATTGACTAGGGTTGGTGGTCGGTCGACCACCTCAAGTGGTCTGCAGCATGCCACCACTTTCCCCTCCCTTGGGAGACCTCTTTTTTGCCCTGTCGACCAGATTTTGTCCCTATCGACCACCTTGGGTGGTCGGTCGACCAGGTGGGGTGGTAGGTCGACCCCTTTAACTGGTCGGCTGCCTTTCTGCACTTTCTGCAGATATTTTTGGTGCCAGCTATGCCAGCTGTTAGGCACAGAATGCATCCTCCCTATACGTGTAGGGAGGGATTCAAGCAAGCTTTTGCTTGCATATTCTATATAAGGGGAGCCCTCTCCCCCTTCCAAGAGGTTCAGAAAATTTAGAGACAAAAAATTGACTCTCTCTCTCTCTCTCTCTATTGTGCTCTATAGTGCTTAGAATTGCATTTTCTTCACACTTTGCACACAACCTCATAGCCAAACACTCCTACTTTGTTGTTGAGGTGCTTGAGGGTCTTGTGGGAGCTTCAAAAGGCTGGTTTTTGACTCAAGAAGTTGCCGTTGTGGCTGTGCTTCAAAGGTAATCCCTTTATCCCCTCTTGAGCCTTGTTTTGGTTGCATATTTAGCCACCTTTTCATGCTATTTTAGGCTTAGCTTTCAACTGAAAAAAGTTCAATTTTTGAGTGTTTAAAATGGTTGTTTAAGGCTTAGTTTGAGTTAGGGGTGGTTTACCCCCTTTGGTGGCTTGTTTTGCTTTGCTTTGTGCCATCTCTTAAGGCCTTTGAGACCATCTCTTTTTGGCCTTCTTACCATTGAAACTTAGAGGAATTTCAGTGTTAGAAAGGTGGTTTTGAGGTCCCAAATGGGTGGGGGTTGTCCCCCCTCCTCTTCTCTTGTTTGCATGTGTTGATGGCCCATCAAAAGAACATGTGTTTCTACTTCTTTGTGGCTTTATTTAGGCTCATTTTTGTGACTTTTCAAACCTACCATAACTCTATTTTTGGATGTCTTGGTCACCTCTTGCATGCTTCTTGCACTTGTAGTGCAATTTTGTTCACTAGCCTAGTGTATTTGGTGTTTAGCCTATTGATCTAGCATGTATATGCTCTACTCCAACACATTTTTGGCTATGTTTTAGCATGCTTTAGGTCTGATTTGAGTGGTTTTGGTCATGCATGCTTGGCTTTGCATAGCTATAGTGTATTTGGCCTTGCTAGCCTTGCACTTTGAGACCTCTAGCATGTCATATTTGAGCTTTTTGCATGGCATAACATCATTTGGCATGTTATTTCAGACCATATATCTCTACCATATTCTTGCATTTATCACTCTTTCAATGCTTTTGGAGAATTGTGCCTTATGCCTTGATCATGAGCTAATTTGCATGCATGCTTGTCTAAGCTTTTGAGCTACCATCTCAGCATGTTTTTGGGGTTATTTTGCCATGTTATAACTCAGATTTTGGTTGGTGGAGTCACCTCTTGCTTGGTTTTGGTACTTGTAGTGTAATCCCACTCATTGGCCTTGTATGCTTAGTGTTTTGGCTTACCATGCTAGGTTGTTTTGGCTACACTCCATCATGTTTCTAGCATTGTTTTGACCTGTCTTAGGACTGTTTTGAGTCATCTTGGTCCTTTGGGGCTTGTTTGATGTAATAACCCGACCCTCGTACATGTTTTCTGGTATGCTTTTAGTCCCTTACTTTGTGCATTTATGAGCTTGTTGTGAAATTTCATGTGAAATTAAGTTAAAATGAGTGAATCTTTTGATTATAGATTCATATCTGTCTAATAAGAGAAATATCTATTGTAATTGTGATGTTTGGATTAGGAATTGAAAGCCTTAGGAGCTTAATAATCTGAAATTGATTATATATTTGAGATCAACATGATTTTTAGGTCATAATATGACTTACTGTGAAATTTTGATTTGGAATGATTAAACTGATTAAATTTTGTCTTATGCAACACACACACACACACACACACACACACATATATATCCTTTTAACCCTTGATTTAGAAAAGGCTAAGGCATAAAATATCTCCTGAGAAAGGGTTAGAGAGGAAAAGAGAGTTAGAGAGGAGGAAAAGAAATTAGCAAGGAAGAAGATTGGAAACTTGAAGGGAATTTGAGAGATTTAAGCTCAAAGTAAGGTTATTTATCTTCTACAATTTTTCTCTTGAATTTGAGTGAGGTTTGTTCACATTTATGTAACCTAGGGTTTGCAATTGTGATCATGTGTTTGATAAGTGTTTAATTGAAAGTTATTCTTTCCATTTGGTTGTGTTGGGAACTCATTTGAGTTATGTGAAGAAATTGCATCCTACTCCCTTGTTATGTCATGTTGAAACTCATCCATATGTTTAGATAGCTATATATATATGAGTATGTATATGTGATTGGAACCAAGAAGTATGGTTAGGAATTCAAGTGATTAACTTGTGTTGTGAATTTAAAGCTTTTAAGGATTAAGTTGAGTTTGTGAAATATGTTATGGTGATAATATATCCTAAGACTTACATTATTGCACCTAGTTTCTCACTCTTTCATATGTTGGCTTGATTGAAATAGTGCCTTGGTTCGGACTACAAAACAGGGCAGAATCGCCGCACGTGCAGGGGTCATGGCTGCACATGCGGGAGCACTACCGCACGTACGGGGCTCACAGCCGCACGTGCGGAAAACAGGGGATTTAGGGTTGGAAGCCACTGGAAAAAAGGCACGTGCGGGACCTCACAGTCGCATGTGCGGGAACCACTACCGCACATGAGGGGCTCACAGCCGCACGTGCGGCCCATGCTGGAAAATTCTGTCTGTTCTGTTTTACCTGTTTAACCCTCTGGTGTTATTAAAATCTATATTTGATGCCTCTTCAATGGTTGTAAATTCGTTTGAAGCAAAGCGAACCAGATATTGTTTTAATTGGGAAATGAACTAATTTCTGAACTGCGCGTGTATGTAGGGCATATACCGGAAGGGACTGTCGCTTCACCACAGCACTGTGAGTAATAGTACTATAGTAGCACATTTACTTATGTTAATAATTACTATTAACGCTCTGTTATTCGCAAATTGACTATGCTCGCTTTTATGGACGATTAGAAAATTTGTATACATTTGTATAACTCTGGAAACACTCTGCTTTGTTGATATCCGGGCCAGAGGCCAATCTTTAAAGTCTGTTGGGCTAGAGGCTGTTCTGTATAATCTGTTGGGCCTAAGGCCAATCTGTGAAATCTGTAAGGCCTAAGGCCATCCTATATGTTGCTAGGCTTAAAGCCGCTCTGTATAAAATCTGGGTCCAAGGCCGTTTTGAAATTATTTATAGAATAAGCTTGATTATATATCCGCTGCACTTATGTAAATTATAATTCAAGTTTAATCATTGAATTGTTTGAGTACTATTATTCACTGAGCCTGGCTCACCTTGTGTTATGTCTGTTTCTGTAGGCAATCAACCTAGAGATCGGTCTTAGTTCAGCTTTGGTCATTCCTTTTGGTCAAGCAATGTAGAGAAGCTTATGCATTTTGTGGGGTTCCCTTAATAACCCCTCGTATGATCCATAATCTTTTGTTTAATGTAATTAATATGTATAACCTTCTTTTCGGCAATGTTTTTGTTACACCCCCAGTCATGGGGCTGGGTCTGTATATGTGTATGTACATAACTGATTATCATGTGTATGTTCACTGTATGTATATCTACCTGATGCAATGTTCGTGATTCTGGCATATTAGTGGTAGCTCAATGGATACTATTTATGTTGATAATTGCTTCCGTTCAGGCCCCATATGTTATGTAGACTAAATTGTGTGTCCGTTCCAAAGTGGTCATGCCCACACTTTTAGGGCGGGTGCAGGGCGTGACACTTGATGTGGCTATGGTGCAAGTGCCTTAGCTAGTCTTGAGTTTTGAGCACCATAGCATGTTATACTTGTGATGGTTGCATGTCTTGGCATCATTTAACATGTTATTTCAGAGCATATACTTGTGTCATGTTCTCACTTCTTTCACTCCTTGAGAGCTTTTGAGAGTTGTGCTTTTGTGCCTTATTTGTGAGCTGCCAAAGGAGTATGATTTTCTTCCTCTTTTGTGCCTTGGTTTTAGCTCTTTTTAGCCACTGTTTTGGCATGTTTAACCATTGTCCGGGGCTGGTTTGGTTGTTTAGGCTTGGTATTATGTGCCTATAATGCTTTGCTCTTTGCTAGTTTCAATGCTTTTGACTCCGAACATTTTTTGCATGCATGTCTTGCATGATTTAGCGTCTTTAGCATGTCATTTCAGTGTTGAAATATATGCCATTGCATCCCACTAATTCACTCTTTCAAAACTAGAGGACTCCCACTTTTGGACTTAACTGATTAAGGGACTAATTGGTAATTTAAAATGTGTAAACAAAATTGAATCAAGTAAAACATGACCAAAATAACATGTTGTGTTGTATTGCATGTGCTTGGATCAGACGTTAATCTAAACATGAGAAATATAGGATGTTTCATACTCTTAGTGATGAAACGTGTCACATTTCTCGGTCGCCGACGCCCTTGATTGTGCATGATAGGGTGGAGGCCTTTCGAGTCTCATGTGTGCATTTACTAAGCTTGCACAAGCCTGATTCTTTGGCCACCATGCATTGAAAATGCTTGGTTAGTGGCTCGAGAGTCAAGTGCCATACTCCTTTGAGCTTGGGATATGATAAGGAGTGTGGAAATGCATACATTTCCTTGCAAATACACTGTCTTGCCTCTGTCCGTGCTCTGTTGTAGCAACAGGAGGAATTTCAGTCCTCAAGGTGTTCTTAAGATCAGAAAGAAGCAATATGGAAATCGGTGTACTTTTCAAAGGTTCAAAAGAGTGCAAACAGAGGCGTTTTGAGGCAAGGCGGTGGATTTCTGGGAGGACGCAACCGAGCATGCATATCTCCCTCACCCGCGAGGCCATTTATCGCTTTCGTTGGCTAGTTGTAGTTAATTACCTGTGCTGTAATTATTTCAGCTTAGTGCTTTGTAATACTCTAATTAGCTTAGATTAGCTAGTTATTCAATTTGGTTTGTAATAATTAATTAGCTAGAATAGTTAGTTAATTAGTTGATTTGTAATAAGTAGATTAGCTTAGCTAATTCATTTGGACCCTCCGTCGAGAGGGCAAATGTTGTAATAAGTGTGCGTGTGCGTGTGAATGTCTTCCAACTCCACGTCTTTCTCCCTTTTATTTACCAGCTTTTGATGGTTAGTTTTAGGGCATGTTTCAATTAGCATACTTATGCTTTGCATGCGTGCATCATTCATTCATATTGCATGCATCGGGCTCGGCACATCATTCAAACTGCATCGTATTTCAATACTTACTTGAATACGTGTATCAATTGTTGCATTCACATGCCATCTTAGATAGCCGAGCCTATTTAATTGTATTTTTGCATGTGTTGCATTAGGCTTCTTAACATAGCTAGGATCATGCATGATTTCTAACTAGTTTTCTGTTTTGGCTCGGAGTACACTGTAAGTGTTTACGCTTTAGCATACTGCATGAGATATGTATGTTGCCATGTTTAGCATGCTTGCCATGAGGCTATTTGCTTAATTGCTATAACTGCATGAATGCCTGTGGATGAAGGCTTCATTGCTTGAATTGGAACAATTCATCAAAATGTGCATTTTAAGCCCACTTGGAGTGACAAATCATCATGCTTTTAAGCCCACCTTGTTTGGTGGCAAATCCGCGTTTTAGCCTACTTGTGAGTAACATCTTCAAACCATTTTCAAAAAACAAACATGAGATGTTTTGTTCCAAATCGAGTGATGTAGTCTATACTTGTATGCTGTGTGCATCACATAGTAAGTTAAGCTAATAATCGGAATAAGAACACACGTGTTTTCAAAAACAACATATCATGTTAGTAGTGGCCGATCTTTGATCGGGCGAGCGAGGGTGCTCATTTCAGGACCTTCCCCTCTCGTACCCAAGTTCCCGAGCTGAGGTAACTTTGGTGATGACGGACACGTGGCCGTAGGCACGACTCAGGGTTTCTTAAATTTCCCAAAAATAAAATATTTAGGTGGCGACTCTGAAATCTAGCAAAGCAATCCATGTTTGGCGCTTTTTGATTCAAAATTGATTTTTCAAAACCAATTGCCGGATTTGGACTCTTTGGTGATTTATCAGTCTTACATTGCACTTTGTGAGATTAGATTCAGAACTGTGACAGGAGTCCGAACTGTAGTAGCTATGAACCTAATTCGCACCCTCGCGCGCGGAGCGAGTTCTGGGCGGTCTACAGTTTCTGGCGACTCCGCTAGGGATTTAGAGAACTTGACTCGAATTCATGATATGTTGTTTTGTTTTCACTTATGTGTTTCTTTGCATTGCATTTGCATTGGTGCGCCTAGGACATTGTAGACGTCCCCGAACGCCCCGGGAGGGTTAAGTCCCGTTCCGTTCGTTTGTGGGTCTACTACAGTTCGGACTCAAATGTCACGGTTCTAAATCTTGAACCAAAGAGTCCAAATCTGGCAAATCGTTTTGAGAAAAATAGATTTTGAAAAGAAGTGCCAAACATGAACTGCTTTGCCAGATACAGAGTTGCCACCTAAATATTTTTTATGGGGGAATTTAGGAAACCCTGACTCGGTGCCAAAGGCCACGTGTCCGTCATCACCAAAGTTGTCTTGGCTCGGGAGCTTGGGTACGATCGGGGAAGGTCAGCTATGAGCACCCCCTTTCGCCCGGTCTGAAGACCGGCCTCTACTAACCGTGATATCCAATTTTGAAAACATTATGTATTCTTATTCCGGTTATTAGCCTAGATTTACTACGTTATGCGCACAGCAAACAAGTATAGACCAAATCGCCTAAATTGGAATAAAACATTTCATGTTTGTTTTGAAAATGATTTGCTACTCGCAAGTAGGCTAAAATGCAGGTTTTGCCACCCTCAAGTGGGCTTTAGAAAAAAGATTTTGCCACTATCTAGTGGGCCTAAAACTCATAGTTTTAATGTATTGTCCCAATTTAGGTAATTCAACCTCCATCCACAGGCATTCGAGTAGTTATATCACATAAGCAACTAGCCTCATGGTAATCATGCTATCATGTTAACATTCACACGCATGTGGGGATGCTAAAGCATAAAAGCTTACCTAGTACTCCAACCCAAAACAGAAACTAGTTAGTAATCATATGCATGATCCTAGTTCATGTTAAAAATGGCTAATGCAACACATGCAAAGATGCAATCTAGACAGGCTCGGCTACCCTAAACATGGCATGTGAAGTGCTACAACTATCACGTATTCAATTTGGAATTGAAAGTACGATGCAGTTTGTATGATGTGCCAAGCCCGGTGCATGTGAAACAGATGTATGGATGCACGCATGCACAGCATAAGGTATGCTAATTTAAATATGCCCTAATCTACCATCATAAGCAGGTAAATAAAAGGGAGAAAGAAGTGGGGGTTGGAAGACATGCACACACGCACCCACACTTATTACAAATGTACCCTCACACGGAGGGACCAAAATAATAATACAGTCCGAAGAATAAATGAATAAATTATTACAAAATTCTAATTATCAAATAAATTAAATGCAAAAAGGAGGTGGCCGCAGCCCTGCCTCGGGATGCGTGAATGATGTATGTCTGGCTCGCCTTGCTTGGAAACCCGCACCATGCCACTGTTGCCTCTGTTTACACTGTCCTACTCCTCGAAAATTTGCACAGATCCCAAGGATGCTTCCCTGGACACTTTGGAGCACCACCGGCTGAAGAGAAACACCACCGGCCGAAGGATATGATCACCGGCTACATATTATGCTATCGGCCAATCATTCTTTGCCGGTCGGCACTTAACAGTGCCGGTCGGCCAAAAAATCTTACAGAACCTGCAATTGACAGCAGCAGAGGGCAAGCAGTGTATGGCATGGAATTTCAAGCAAATGTGTGCACAGACACACTCCCTATCATGCAATGGACTCAAGGGAGCATGGCCCTTGACCCCCGGGCCATCAATCATGCATTTCAATGCATGATGGCCCAAAAGCCAAGTTAGCAACTTTGATATCAAATGTCATGCAAACCAAACAAACACATAAAGCCCAACCTCTATCACTTGATCAAGAGGCAAGGCATGCATGCCAATGCAATGCAACCTAGGCATGTGATCTAGTATGCAACATGGGCATGCAAATGAACAATGTATGTTAGGCGCACAACCTAAACATGTAAACAAACATGGCATGCAACAACATGCAACGATGGGCTTAAACTAACATGGATAGCTCGCAAGCATGCCAAAATCAGCGGCCATAATGAGGCAAGTGAGGCAACACAATACATGGGATGCATGCACAATGCATTAATCAAACCTAAGGCACGAAAATGCAACTCTACCAAAGCATGGCAAGGGATGCAAGATGGCATACAAGCATGTGAATTTCAGCGCTGGAACATGATGCCAAATGGTCCCAAAACATAGCGAAATGACACTAAGTGCATGAAATGGACCCGAAATGCAAGATTAGGCTCATGAAATGACCTATAGCTATATCAAACATGCATAATCTGGACATGAAGAATGAAAACAGAAGCAAGGAAGCCCCAAAACAAGCATTTTTTCAGTTCAAAGCATGGCCAAAAAGTGAGCATAGATAGGGCAAAAATAGCACGCAAAAACGGGCCCTCAAGCTAGGTAATGAAGCAAGTGGTAGATGCAAAGCCCAAACTGAAAAAGACCCTTCGACAACACTGAAGAGGGGCCAAAAATATGACTACTCACAGTTTATGACAGCCCCCAAATCAATATACAAACACCCTTAAAATGCAATGCAAGATTAAGGCCACAAGAGGGCTATAACATGAAGTATACAAAAAATGCATCAAACAACCAAAGACCCTTAATGAAACATGTCAAGGGGGTCAAAATATGGCCACTCTCAGTTCTGATCATGGCCGAAAAACAGAAGCAAAATAAGCTAAACAAACATGCAAAAATGGGGACCAAAGAGGGGTAATGAAGCAAGTCATACATGGAGGTCCCCAACAGTGTTGAGCCCTTCTTCAATGTTGAATAAGGGCTCAAAATGAGCCTACTTACAGTTTATTACATGCTCAAAAATAGATTAAAAATAAGCTAAAAATAGCATGCAAAATAATGGCATACAAAGGAGTATTGAAGCAAGTGCACTATGGAGGGCTCAAACAGGGTTGAGCCCTTAAACAAACATGAAGAATGGCTCAAAAGAGTGCCCCTTTCAATTAGGGTCGGAGCACAAAACAGTAAGCAAATAGGGTAGAAAAATGTGACAAGAATGTGCTACAAAAGAGAGAAAATGATCTCACCCTTGAAGACTACCCTTTTGGTTGCTTCTTGGCTTGAGTTGCAGCACCTTTGGCCTCTGAAAAACTTCTCCAAGCTGCTGTGATGGAATAGTGGTGGTGGTGCTATGGGTTGGTGAAGGAATGGCCCAAGAACAAGGGTGTTTGGAGGTTGAATGAGAGAGATATAGTGAGAGATGGAGGGATATATGTATCTATATCAGATATGTATCTATATCTCTGGTTTTTTTGCTTCAAAAAATCCAACCCCAAGCAATGGAGGAGGAGAGCTCCTTATATAGGCAAAGGTGCAAGCTTCAAGCTTCTTAGAGAAGCTATTGTAGAAGGGTCAAGGGGTGCAAATGGCTCAAGGCTTCTTGGAGAAGCTAAAACAGCTGGCCAAGCTTCTCCAAGAAGCTTGGCCAAAGGGTTCAAGTTTCTAGAAGCAAAAGGGGGTTCAAAGGTGCAAAAGGGTGCAAAATAGCCACATGCATGCACGTGGATCTGGTTCTGTGCGTCCCAGCTGGCACAGCTGGTATGCACCAGGCTTGGAGGGTGCAAAGGGTGCAAACCGGCCAGAAAATTTGATCGTCGGCCAAAATAAAGTGCCGGTCGGCACTATATATTGCCGGTCGGAAAAATATAGTGCCGATAGATGATTCTGAGGTCAAAAAATGTCCGGTGGGTATGCAAATTGAAGCCCCAGAAGTTAGCTTTCCAATGGCGCAAACCTTGCATCAAAATTCCTCCTGGGCAAAAAGTTATGCCCTTTTCCGTGAAGCCGCACAGACTCAATCCAACCGGGATGATGCCCAGCTTCAACCAATCATATCTCCTCCACCCGGACATGGCTCTAGGAGATTCTTGAGTGAAAAGTGAAGCCCCGGAAGTCTTCTTTCCGATGGCGGTGGCCTCATAGCTCAAATCCAAGTATGCAATTGAATAAGCCTGGTTCAGCGAGGGCCGCTCGACTTTCTTCTACTCGGATTCATGCCGAACTTCTTCTCCAACCTATTTTCTCCCCTCCTCTCCTCTTTTCTTCAACTCCAAACCCCTAAACAAAGTGTTTTGAAGGGTTTGCCTCTCTCCTTGCCGAAGGAATTGAATCTTTGGCCTGCACATCTCTCAACACCGAGCAAACCATCAGTAATGCCCAAGTCTTAAGGGCGGTCAAAAATGGGGTGTCTACAGACATCGTGTTTGCCATATGCTATTCCTGAATGGTTTGCCAGAGGCTTGCTTGGAAAAGCGTGCCATAAGGCTGACTGGTTACGGGCTCTGCCACGATGGGAACACAAACCTCAGTTTCTGCCGAGGCACCCTTTTCGACCATTCGACCTAGTTGCATATCGGAAACCATAGTGACCATTCCAAACTAGGACAGGTTGCTTACCCGATTGTAGGTTGTTTGAAACCACTGCGTGCGTAGTGAAACCCTAACTCTTGACAAAATAGGATAGGGAAACACTACCCCACCATAGGGGTGTTTTGGCTCTCACTTGCTTGATATGTGCTGCTAGGGTGTGTCTCTACAGGATGTATGTATCAGTTTATAGGCAGAATTTTGGGGCAGAATTCAGTAGAGAGCATAGTCATTCAGCTATGCTCATATCTGTTCTGGTGAAATCAGGCTGAGATGCTGTCTGTTTTCTCTTTTGCAAGGTAGTCTTGGAACCATAGCTTCAGAAGACTCTAATATCCCCTGGGTACATTGGACTTGTGTTGATAGACTTTGTTAGGTCAGAGATTCAGTTCAAGGACAACTAGTTTTCCTTCACCAGTGGTAAGGCAAAGAAAGGCTAGTCAGGGCTCACCGGTTTAACTGATTTGACAGTCACCAGTCACATCACCTTTGTTCAAACTCAGCAGACCGTGATGGCACAGAGTTTGAAAGAAGTTGTGGCCATGATAGCAGCATTAAACCAGGGAATCATCGTGCAGGGTGAGACCGATGCCGAAATGCAACGCCCATCTGGGGCACCTACCACACACCCAGTCTCGGAACCCCAATCATCTCAAACCTGTGAACCCACTACTTCTGAGCTGATGAGAATGATTGAAGATCTTCAGAGAATAGTGGTGGATTTAGCCTTTGGAGTTTTGGCTCCATCATCAACCACATCGCCTACCAGGGATTTCACGCCAAAAGGCTCCCCAATCTTGGGACGAGCTGCATTGGAAGAAGGCCAATCTCTTGGCAAAGTGGAGGCCAGTGATAAGAACAAGGTAGGGGCAGGCATTGGTCCCTATGAACATCTTCAGTGGGCTGTTAAGGCTTTGAAAGCCGAAAGGCTGAACAAACAGCGAGTGCTCGCAATTGTTGCAAAAACTGTGGATGACACTTTCGCCACTCAAGTTGGGGGCAGTTTGAATCAATGGGCAAGCCGGGAGAAGGGTTATAGTACCAGAAACGTTCATTTCAGCACTAATCCTGCACTCAGAAGAGATCAGCAAACCCAGTCAGTGCCTACCAATCCCTTTGCTGGTGCATCCAGCAAAACTCCACAAACCTCGAAGTACTAACCCCGAGGTCAGAGGGTCTTCCATGCCCTCTGTATGCCTTTGTCCAAAGCTTTCCAAATCCTTGTTGGACAAGGCCATCTCAAACCTCTTGAGCCTCAGCCTCTCCCGGATCCCCTTCTAGCTAAGCATGATGCTGCCAAGTATTGTGCCTTCCATCAACAAATTGGTCATGGCACTGACCTTTGTTTCCGTCTTCGCCACGAAATACAAGATCTGATTGACAATGAGGTCATTGTCGCACCAGGTCTTGCAAAGTCTATCAGCACTAGATCAGTGACCTTGGGGGATAATGTGATGTGATATGGGGATGAACCACCTGCGAATGGCGCTCAGTTTACTCCAGACGTGGGAATGTCACACACTGTTTTGAGCATTGTGTAGATGCTGGTTATTTTACCTTTCTGACTTAGGTGTTGGGTCAGTTTTGTTGTGTTGTATTGAGTCAGTCTTTTTGCACTGAGTTAGTTGCGTCTGTCTTGTTGTATCGAGTCAGTCTTGTTTTGTTAGAATCGGGTGATTTCAGGAGTGTTACCTCGGGCATCACTTGCTCGTTTTGTGTTTGTCTTTTACACTCTTTTGAGTCTATTTCTGCCATGGGGCCAGTTGCACCAGAAGATTTGAATGAAACAACAATGATTTTCACACTTTTGAGTTTGTTTCTGCCTTAAGCTAGAAGATCTGAATGAAACGGCAGTGCTTTTCACCTACTTTTCTGTGCCTTGAAATCATTGCATTGACCTAAGTTTTTCAAAACTTTTCTAACACTGTGATGGAAACAAAGAGGGAGAAATTTCTCGGGATTTGCAAAATTTGATCAATTGAGAGAAAGAGAGGCATGCTAAGCCCTTAATGAATAAGATCATATTTGTTAATGTGAGTACTGGGAAGGATCCTAGCTTGATCCAGATTGGTTCTATATTGTCTTTGGCGTGAGCGACTAGTCGCTTTCTTAAAAGATTTCAAAAAATGTTTTGTGTGATCCTGTGAAGACATGTATGGAATCGCACTTGAGATTGTGCAACATAGGATCGCTCTCGGCCTCGAAACTTGACCCCTTTGCTTTCAAACCTTGAACTTGGCTCCAGAATATTCAATGGTCAACCAGAATGTGAGGCTTGTATGACCAGATTTGAAGCAGCCCTCGAACTAGGGGCAAGAAAGTCAGGTCAAGAAGATCAGATGTGATCAAAGGAAGCTAGCAAAGCTAGATTAGAAGCAGCCCTTGAACGAGGGGCAAAAAATGTCAGATGTGCTCGAAGAGTCAAAAAATTGGGACATTTCTCAAGCTAACGAAGACTGGCAAGAAACCCAAATCCCAGAAGGGAAGAAAGAAGAAAGTTTTTGCTGAAGGACAACCGAGTTCCTATCTGCAACACTAGGGGCAACTTCAGCCCCCATTGGATGGACTTCTACATCATCAGTGAACAGCAACCATTCTCCTGGATTCAGATGGCTTTGAGATCCTACGACTGATTAACATGGACCAAGTTACACTCTTCTATACTTGAGAGGCTCGTTGGGCTGAAAACCTGGAAGGGCGACCCAGGCGAAAGTTAGAGCAAAAACAAAAAAAGAAAAGAAAAGAAGAAAAAGAACAAAAATGAAAAAAGAAAAGAAAAGAAAAGAATGAAAAGAAATTTGAAATAATAAAAACAGAGCTCGCAAGGTTGAAAACCCGGAAGGGCGGCCTTGGCAAAAGTTAGAGTGCAAAAGGAGAGGTTAATACCTGAGTGTACCTTAACCTGGAACTACGTCAGGCTTGATTCCCATCTTTGGGATACGTAGGCAACTTCATTCTGAAGTCCAGCCATAAAACACTTCAAATTCAACTATCCTGTCCATGAGATTGAATGGGTCATCTTTGTCATTTCTGTATCCAAGAGTTCGGTTGTGATCTTCATTATGAGAACTGGTTACAATGTGCTGCAGTGCTATTCAAACAAGGGGCAACTTTTCTTTGCTGTTCAGTATGCTGCGGTGCTATTCAGACAAGGGGTAACTTTCCATTGCCGTGAGTTGCCATTCAAACAACGGGCAACTTTTCATTGCTAGATTTGGTACCGTGCAGTGTCATTCAGACAAGGGAGAATTTTCCATTGTTTTGGATTTGAGGTTGTGCATCTCAAGAGTAGATTCTGTGTTGGTCGAGCAGTGGCCATTTGTAAAAGCAAGTTTTGAGAACTTTTAATGAAGTTGACTAATTTTCTTAAAAATTGCTCCATTTTTCAAAAACTTGAACCATTTCTTGGACACAAAAAAGGAAAATTTTCAGTGCTCACAACCTGACTTGCATGATTTCAATTCAGAAAATCGAACAAGTAAGTTAATCTAACTCTTATGTTGGTCAAAATTGTTTTAGTAGAAAACCAAAACAAAAAAATGGTCAAAATGATGAACTAGGGGCATAGTTGAGTCAGGCTTCCTGTCTTTTTCCCGTTGTCAACATACTTGCCGGAAAGGGCACCATATTCGCCAGAAAGGGCACAACTGAAGCTAACACAGAGGGCCGAAAGCTCTCTTATGCTCCGAGTAGCGAGGTATCAAATCAAGTGCGAAGCACGAATTGAAATTGGAGCGGGATATTCGGTTCCCTCATCTGGATGATCAAATAAAAAATTGGCGTCTGACCCGGAATGGGGACGTAGAGAATGCAATGTGTGTGAGACCAATCAATTGTATACCTGGCCAGTGAGATGTGCTGTAACTGATCTCGGTTAAGTTAAGTCAAGCGCATCGTCAACCGATGTCAATTACGGATCTGCTGCACATCCAACCGCATCACAACTCCTCTGTGGGAAAGCTCACTGTTGTGAGTGGAAGAAAGAGAATCTAGTAGAATGCTAGAGGCAAGAACCCGCAACTTCTTGTTTATCCATCAATCACCTAGGGGAGGGATAAAAAATGAGAGATTGAAGAATAGAGAGACGCTTACTGAGAGAAAAAGTGAGGAAAGGGCTTTTCAGAAAAACAGAGATTGAGTGCCAGAGTGATGTAAGGATCACAAATGAGAAAAGGGTGGGAAACAATACCAGAAGAAATTGGCTCCTCGTGAACTGAGAGGTCTCTTACCATTGGAACACATCTGAGTGTTGTGTGTGTGTGTTTTGTTTGTCTCAATTTTTGTTTTGAGTCGTTTCGGGTGTCTACAGATGTGTTTAGGTTGTTGTACCTTGTCTTTCTCTTTGTTGAGTCATTTTGGCTGTGGTCAGTCATAGGCTCAATACCCAGTTGAGAACCCTTTTCTCATTTCAATTTCAAAAAAAAAAAAAAAAAAAAATCGTTTTGTGCTCAGAGTGCTGTGCCATTCTCCACATTTATGCAAAATAGGATTTGTTCTTTCAAAAAACTGCAGGGTTCAACCCAGGTCATGTGAGAATAGTAAAACCAGGACCTATTTGAAGCTATATAGGTTCCAGACTGCAAAGCAAAAGAAAAGAGGGAAAATTTAGAGCATCTTAGTGTGTTTCAACTCCAACGAATTCCGAGATTGCATGCCAAGTGCACCTTCTCAGGCTTCGCCTTTCTCGAGAGTATGAGTGTATCTCGACCCCAAGTGTAAGCCTGTTTCAAGTCAGAATGGCAGTCCAAGTAGCACCTGTGGTTTTCACATGCAGATGTTATCTCTCGCCAATATGAACAGGGTGTTCCCTTTTTGAGCTGAGCATGTTGCAAAGTCCTATGCGAGGTAAATTGGAGGCACCAAAGTACATATTTGATGCCCCTTCTATTGCGTAGAATGTGCACTTTCATATACACTTCTGCTGCATGCGTGCCGCGCATCATTTGTGATTCTTGCATAGAATATGCTTTCAATGTCCCATAGAATTTGCCTGCCTCATGCATAGAAAATCCCCCCATACTGGCATAGAAAATGCTCGTATCTTTTGCATAGAAAATGCACCCATTCTTGCATAGAAAATGCATTTCATCGCACTTTTTTTGTACACCTCACTTGCATAGAAAATGCATTTTATCGCACTTTCCTATGCATTTTAACTCACTCGCACTTTCTTGTGCATTGTACCTCCCTTGCACTATCTTGTGTGCTCACTTGGTCTAGGAGACCTTAAAATCCTGCATTTACACTCGTGCTGTTTAGTGCATCGCACTGTCTAGTGCATTTCAAATCACTCGTGCTCTCTTGCGCATCGCACTTTCTTGTGCAGTTTACACTCGCTCTTTCTTGTGCATCGCACTTTCTTGTGTAGTCTACACTCGCGCTTTCTTGCGCATTGCACTATTTTGTGCAGTTTACACGCGCGTTTTCTTGCGCATCGCACTGTTTTGTGCAGTTTTCACTCGTGCTTTCTTACGCTTCGCACTGTTTTGTGCAGTTTACACTCGCGCTCTCTTGCGCATCGCACTATCATTATGCATTTCATTACATGCTCTCATCTTGCATAGAAAATGCTTGTAGCACTTGTTAGTGCATTGCTCGCGCTTTCTTGCGCACCTCACCTGCACTTGTTAGTGCATTACATCGCACTGTTTTGTGCATTTAGCTTGCACTCGCATTGTCTTGTGCACCTGTCTAGCATTGTTTTGTGCGTTCATGCTGCTTCGCACTGTCTTGTGCACTCCTTTGGTCTAGGAGACCTTAAATCCTCTGAAGATGCAATTCCTTTGGTGTTTGTCGTGCCCGAACGACTTCCGGTGGTCTGGTATAGCCACCTGCCTGTGTTTGCGGTGAGTTCCTAAGAGATCAACTGAGACGGTAGAAACTAGAGTTCGAATGGCTGTTGCCTAGAACGCAAAGGTTTGGATTTTCGAGACTAAAATCTAGTTTAAATACCCAGGAGTGTATCCCCAGCTTGAAATCTGTATAGAAGCCCCATAGGTTGAGGTAGCGTGTATACGCCTCAATTCTGGATACTGAACCAACCTAGTCTGTCACTCCGTTGAAGAATAGGGAAAGTTGTGAATATGATCGGGAAGAAAAGCGGCATCCGTGGCTTCTACATGAAGAACCCACTTTTTAGCTCAAAATGTTCTACGGAAGTTTCAACTCATGTCTTTGATGCGTAGCTCATCGTCAGTTGGCATGCACGAGGTGTATCCTTTTGAAATATATTGTAACCCCTCCAAGAGGAAATCAGAGGTCAGAACTAAATCGGTCTTGCCAAGACGCACATTTCTTCATTGAGCATATTGCATCGAATATGCATTGATTATTGTGCATAAAATATGTTATGCACCTTTTTACTTGCATTGTTATGCACATTTTCACTTGCATTGTTATGTACGTTTCACTCGCATTGTTATGCACATTTCACTTGCATTGTTATGCACCTTTTCACTCGCATTGTTATGCACATTTCGCTTGCATTGTTATGCACCGTCCTACTTGAATTGTTATGCACGGTTCTATTCGCATTGTTATGCATGTTTCACTTGCACTATTATGCACTGTTCTACTTGCATTGTTATGCACTGTTTCACTTGCATTGTTATGCACGTCTCCCATGCATTGTTATGCACCTTTTCATTCGCGCATTGTATATGCGCGCGTTTATCTCGTATTGAAATTATATCTTGATGTAACATTGAACATGTGTTCCTACTATTTTGTACCTACCAAAGTTTCTTTCTTGTGCAGGCACGATATTGTATGTACGGTTCATCCGAAGCTAATGCAACCAAACGATATTGTATGTACGGTTCATTCATAGAAGTTCCGGTTCAGTTTGACTGCGTACCTTTCTCCTCTAGCGTTTAACACGCGTTTGGACGCCTTTCTCCTCTTGCGTTTGACACGCGTTTGGATGCCTTTCTCCCCTCACGTTTGACGTGTGTTTGGACGCCTTTCTCCTCTCGCATTTGACACGCGTTTGGACGCCTTTCTCCTCTCGCGTTTGACACGTGTTTGGACGCCTTTCTCCCCTCGTGTTTGATGCGCATTTGGACGCCTTTCTCCTCTTGCGTTTGATACGATAGGAGGTGTTTCGTTTGAGACTTTGGGTGTTCCCGATAGTCGCCTTTAGTCTTTCCTGCGTGAGCCGTAGTTAAGATCGCATAATTTTCTTACATCCTTTCTGCTTGAGTTGTGGTTTGGTTTGTGTTTACTTGCTTGTGTGCGAGTTTGCTGTAGCATTTCTTTGCATAACATTTGCAACTGGATGTTTCATTACAGCTTTCTTTGCATGATCATAAGTTATGCTCTTGCATTGTACATGTTCATTTGCATTTTTCCCCTGGCCTGCGGGCACATCTTATTTGTTATCTTGCCTGTTTGTCTAAGTCTTTGGCCTTGTCAGAAATGGGTCGTCTCTAGGTTTTGACATTCACTCCTGTCATTTCATGACTTTCAAGTCCTGTCAAAGATGGGCAACTGTAGACACCCCATTTTTGACCGTCCTGAAGACTTGGACGTCATCGATTGAGTGCTCGATGATTGCGCATGCTTGGGCTCGTTTGGAGTCCCCGAGGTTTTCGGCTGCGTGCCTTGCCTCTGAGTCTCTGAACTCTCTTGGTTTTGTGCTTGTTTTAAGCTAACCCTTGGTCCCCCTTTTTGCCTAAGGAGAGAAGCAGTGGTGTAAACCACTTTTCTCCCATGTCGACTAGTTTTCTTCCTTGTCAGCCACTTTAGGTGGTTGGTTGACTAGAGTTGGTGGTCGGTCAACCACCTCAAGTGGTCTGCAGCATGCCACCATCTTTCCCGCCCTTGGGAGACCCTCTTTTTGCCCTGTTGACCAGATTTTGTCCCTGTCGACCACCTTGGGTGGTCGGTCGACCAGGTGGGGTGGTCGGTCGACCCCTTTAATTGGTCGGCTGCCTTTTTGCACTTTCTGCAGATATTATTGGTGCCAGCTGTTAGGCACAGAATGCATCCTCCCTATACGTGTAGGGAGGGATTCAAGCAAGCTTTTGCTTGCATATTCTATATAAGGGGAGCCCTCTCCCCTTTCCAAGAGGTTCAAAAAATTTAGAGACAAAAAATTGACTCTCTCTCTAGAGTTCTCTCTCTCTCTCTCTCTCTATATTGTGCTCTATAGTACTTAGAATTGCATTTTCTTCACACTTTTGCACACAACCTCTTAGCCAAACACTCCTACTTTGTTGCTGAGGTGCTTGAGGGTCTTGTGGGAGCTTCAAAAGGTTAGTTTTTGACTCAAGAAGTTGCTGTTGTGGCTGTGCTTCAAAGGTAATCCCTTTATCCCCTATTGAGCCTTGTTTTGGTTGAATATTTAGCCACCTTTGCATGCTATTTTAGGCTTAGCTTTCAACTGCAAAAAGTTCAATTTTTGAGTGTTTAAAATGGTTGTTTAGGGCTTAGTTTGAGTTAGGGGTGGTTTACCCCCTTTGGTGGCTTGTTTTGCTTTGCTTTGTGCCATCTCTTAAGGCCTTTGGGACCATCTCTTTTTAGCCTTCTTACCATTGAAACTCAGAGGAATTTCAGTGGTAGAAAAGTGGTTTTAAGGTCCCAAATGGGTGGGGGATGTCCCCTCTCCTCTTCTCTTGTTTGCATGTGTTGATGGCCCATCAAAAGAGCATGTGTTTCTACTTCTTTGTGGTGTTGTTTAGGCTCATTTTTGTGACTTTTCAGACCTGCCATAACTCTGTTTTTGGCTATCTTGGTCACCTCTTGCATGCTTCTTGCACTTGTAGTGCAATTTTGTTCACTAGCCTAGTGTATTTGGTGTTTTAGCCTATTGATCTAGCATGTGTATGCTTTACTCCAGCACATTTTTGGCTATGTTTTAGCATGCTTTAGGTCTGATTTGAGTGGTTTTGGTCATGCATGCTTGGCTTTGCATAGCTATAGTGTATTTGGCCTTGCTAGCCTTGCACTTTGAGACCTCTAGCATGTCATATTTGAGCTTTTTGCATGGCATAGCATCATTTGGCATGTTATTTTAGACCATATATCTCTACCATTTTCTTGCATTTATCACTCTTTCAATGCTTTTGGAGAATTGTGCCTTATGCCTTGATCATGAGCTAATTTGTATGCATGCTTGTCTAAGCTTTTGAGCTACCATCTCAACATGTTTTTGGTCTTATTTTGCCATGTTACAGCTCTGATTTTGGTTGGTGGAGTCACCTCTTGCTTGGTTTTGGTACTTGTAGTGTAATCCCACTCATTGGCCTTGCATGCTTAGTGTTTTGGCTTACCATGTTAGCTTGTTTTGGCTACACTCCATCATGTTTCTAGCATTGTTTTGACCTACCTTAAGACTGTTTTGAGTCATATTGGTCCTTTGGGGCTTGCTTGATGTGGCTATGGTGCAAGTGCCTTACCTAGTCTTGAGTTTTGAGCACCATAGCATGCTATACTTGTGATGGTTACACGTCTTGGCATCATTTAACATGTTATTTCAGAGCATATACATGTGTCATGTTCTCACTTCTTTCACTTCTTGAGAGCTTTTGAGAGTTGTGCTTTTGTCCCTTATTTGTGAGCTACCAAAGGAGTATGATTTTCTCCCTCTTTTGTGCCTTGGTTTTAGCTCTTTTTAGCCACTGTTTTGGCATGTTTAACCACTGTCCGGGGCTGGTTTGGTTGTTTAGGCTTGGTATTATGTGCCTATAATGCTTTGCTCTTTGCTAGTTTCAATGCTTTCGACTCCGAACATGTTTTGCATGCATGTCTTGCATGATTTAGTGTCTTTAGCATGTCATTTTAGTGTTGAAATATATGCCATTGCATCCCACTAATTCACTCTTTCAAAACTAGAGCACTCTCACTTTTGGACTTAACTGATTAAGGGACTAATTGGTAATCTAAAATGTGTAAACAAAATTGAATCAAGTAAAACATGGCCAAGATAACATGTTGTGTTGTATTGCATGTGTTTGGATCAGACATTAATCCAAACACGAGAAATATGGGACGTTTCATACTCATAGTGATGAAACGTGTCACATTTCTCGGTCACCGACGCCCTTGATTGTGCATGATAGGGTGGAGGCCTTTCGAGTCTCATGTGTGCATTTACTAAGCTTGCACAAGCTTGATTGTTTGGCCACCATGCATTGAAAATGCTTGGTTGATGGCTCGAGAGTCAAGTGCCATACTCTTTTGAGCTTGGGATAAGATAAGGAGTGTGGAAATGCACACATTTCCTTGCAAATACACTGTCTTGCCTATGTCTGTGCTCTGTTGTAGCAACAGGAGGAATTTCAGCCCTCAAGGTGTTCTTGAGATCAGAAAGAAGCAATATGGAAATCAGTGTACTTTTCAAAGGTTCAAAAGAGTGCAAACAGAGGCGTCTTGAGGCAAGGCGGTGGATTTCTGGGAGGACGCAACCGAGCATGCACATCTTCCTCGCCCGCGAGGCCATTTATCGCTTTCGTTAGCTAGTTATAGTTAATTACCTGTTCTGTAATTATTTCATCTTAGTGCTTTGTAATACTCTAATTAGCTTAGATTAGCTAGTTATTCAATTTGGTTTGTAATAATTAATTAGCTAGAATAGTTAGTTAATTAGTTGATTTGTAATAAGTAGATTAGCTTAGCTAATTCATTCGGACCCTCCGTCGAGAGGGCAAATGTTGTAATAAGTGTGCACGTGTGTGTGAATGTCCTCCAACCCCACGTCTTTCTCCCTTTTATTTACCAGCTTTTGATGGTTAGTTTTAGGGCATGTTTCAATTAGCATACTTATGCTTTGCATGCGTGCATCATTCATTCGTATTGCATGCACTAGGCTCGGCGCATCATTCAAACTGTATCGTATTTCAATACTTACTTGAATACGTGTATCAATTGTTGTATTCACATGCCATCTTAGATAGCCGAGCCTATTTAATTGCATTTTTGCATGTGTTGCATTAGGCATCTTAACATAGCTAGGATCATGCATGATTTCTAACTAGTTTTCTGTTTTGGCTCAGAGTACACTGTAAGTGTTTATGCTTTAGCATACTGCATGAGATGTGTATATTGCCATGTTTAGCATGCTTGCCATGAGGCTATTTGCTTAACTTCTATAACTGCATGAATGCCTGTGGATGAAGGCTTCATTGCTTGAATTGGAATAATTCATCAAAATATACGTTTTAAGCCTACTTGGAGTGGCAAATCATCATGTTTTTAAGCTCACCTTGTTTGGTGGCAAATCCGCATTTTAGCCTACTTGCGAGTAGCATCTTCAAACCATTTTCGAAAAACAAACATGAGATGTTTTGTTCCAAATCGAGCGATTTAGTCTATACTTGTATGCTGTGCGCATCACATAGTAAGTTAAGCTAATAATCGGAATAAGAACATATGTGTTTTCAAAAACAACATATCATGTTAGTAGAGGCCGATCTTTGATCGGGCGAGCGGGGGTGGTCATTTCAAGACCTTCCCCTCTCGTACCTAAGTTCTCGAGCTGAGGCAACTTTGATGATGACGGACACGTGGCCTTAGGCACGAGTCAGGGTTTCCTAAATTTCCCCAAAACAAAATATTTAGGTGGCGACTCGAAAATCTGGCAAAGCAGTCCATTTTTGGCGCTTTTTGATTCAAAATTGATTTTTCAAAACCAATTGCCGGATTTGGACTCTTTGGTGATTTATTAGTCTTATATTGCACTTTGTGAGATTAGATTCAGAACTGTGACAGGAGTCCGAACTGTAGTAGCTATGAACCCAATTCGCGCCCTCACGCGCGGAGCGAGTTCCGGGCGGTCTACAGCTTAATTTAGGCCTTGTTTGGGATCTTTCAAAAAAGCCAAAAAGCCAAAAAGTTACTCAAAAAGTTAAAAAGTTAACACTATTCACCAAAAGTCAACAATTACGGCTGCCCAACTCCCAATTCAAATTTTCCTCTAAAAATCAATTTTCACAATTTTTTATTACACATTTTTCCGTAAAAAGTCAAAAAGTTAACCCAAACATCCATATTTTCAACCTCAATTTTTTAGTCAAAAAAGACAAAAAGTGCACTTATTTAGTCTTCCCAAACAAGGCCTAATTCCTACTATTTTCCAACTATTTTTGGACTGTAAAAAGTTTGTATTTTTGGGCTGAAACTTAGGCTTTAAGGCCAATTAAGGTTGAGGGGTGGTTCACCATTCTCTACACTTTTCTCTCAAGGCCTTTGCCCTTGTGTTTCCCACCCTTGCATTATCTTTTTTTGAGCTTTCAAACACTGATTTTCAAAGTTATTTTAGTGGCTAAAATCATGGTTTGAAGTCCAAAATTAGAGGGGTTAGCCTCCCCTCCTTGTCTTTTGCTTACTAGCCTAACATGATCCATGTTTTAGCTTGTTAGTCTAGCTAGTTTTGTCTTAATTCCAGCATGTTTTAGGACTTATTTTCGGACTATTTTTAAGTGTTTGTTGCATTTGAGCTTTGTTTTGCATGCTTGTAGTATAACTGTCCCCATGAGTTTGGTATTTTAGGCCTTAGACATCATCTTATTTGAGTTGATTGCATTTATTTATGGCTTTTCATACTTGTGATCACTCTTAATCACCTGGGCAACTTCCCTCCTTTCTTGGCTTTTGTTTTGCTTTGAAAGTGGTTTCAAAATACTTGTTTGTTTAAGTATGAGATTGAGATGTCAAGCTTAATGGTTTAATCCCTTTGGAGGTTCATTACCAATGGTATGATGTCTCTTTCATGCCCAAAGCAACTCTTGGTTTAAGCCCTATTTCCATTAGAGGACTTAAACTCACCTTTGGACTCAATGAATTAAAAGATGGTTGGTAATTAAAATGGGACTAAAATAGTGCAAGATAAGAATTTGATTTTGTGTTCAATCGGATGTTAATTGAACACATGGAAGCTTGAGGCATTTCTTACTCATTTGTGATGAAATGGTTCGAGTTTCCAAGGTCACCACTTCCCTTGATCAACTCATGAAAGGGAGGAGGTTTGAGTCTTGTTTTGTTGCATTTATTGAACTTGTACACTTTGGCTCATAAGCTATCATGCAATGAAATTGCTTGAGTTGGTGGTTTGTAGGCCAAATTTTGTCCCTCCTTTGAGCTGTATGATGATGATGAGGGGTTAATTATGCAAACAAACCCTTGAGAATACCCTGTGCATGCTCTGTTTATTCCCTATTGCAGCAGGATGAACTATACAGTAGTGGCCGGCAGGCCACCTTTGGTGGATGACAGGCCATCACACCTGGTTGGCCGACCGACCACCTCTGCGAAATTCATCAGTGTGTTTTTGGGGTAGAAACTCTACATTCTGGAAGTGGACAACAGTGTAAGTGTTCTACTGCGCAACAGAGGCTTCCTGAAAGCAAAACGGTGGACTTTTCGGGAGGAAATCGCATTCACGCATGGGCCTTCCATTGATCCTTGGGATCCGTGCTATAACTATATTAGCATTGTGCTTAAAATAGTGGTTTTGTAAGTAATTAGTTAGAATAGCTAATTCGTCTTGTGTTGTAATTATTTTAATTAGCTAGAATAGTTAATTCATTCAGTTTGTAATAATTAATTAAGTAGTTTAGCTATTTATTCATTTCATTTAGTTAATTAATTAGCTAGGTAATTAGTTAGCTAGTTAGTTCATTCGGACTCTCCTTCGTGAGAGTGCAATGTTGTAATAATGTGTATGTCTTCCAACCCCACGTCTTTCTCCTTTTTATTTACTAGCTTATGATGGTTAGTTTAGGGACATCATGTTTTGTTTAGTATTCTCATGTTTGCATCCACTTGTATTGCATGCGCCGAGGCTCGGTTCATCATTCTAACTTGCATTGTTAGCTTAAATACTTTTTTGAATACTTGCTTAGACTGTATGCTATTAAATTGATTCATATGCTATATTAGTAGCCGAGCCTATTAGTTGCATATCGCATGTGTTGCATTAGTCATATTGCATAGTTAGGATCATGCATTTTTCTAACTCTTTTCATCTTTTTGGCTTGGAGTACTAGGTGAGCCTTTACTCGCTTTTAGCATATACGTGTGATTGTTGCCATGTCTAGCATGATACCATGAGGCTAAGTGCTTAGATGATAAACTATTTGAATGCTTGTGGATGAAGGCTAGTTGCTTGAATTGGGATAGTTTGATTAATGTACATTTGAGCCCACTTTTTCAAGTGGCACATTCACAAACTCTTTTAAAAAACAAACATGAATCAAGTGTTCTAATTCTTGCAAGCTAGTCTATACTTGTGTGTGTGCGCATCACATAGTAATGCTTGCCTAATAATCGGAACAAGAGCATATAATGTAAATAAGATTCATGTCATGATTAATAGAGGCTGAGCTTTGATTGTGCTAGTGGAGGTGCTCAATTCATGACCTTCCCTTCTCGTACCTAAGTTCCTGAGCTGAGACAATCTTGGTGATGACGGACTCACGGACACGTGGCCTTTGGCACGAGTCATGGGTTTCCTAAGTTTTTCAAAAATATTTAGGTGGTGACTCTGTATTTAGCAAAGGAGTCTATTTTTGGTAATTTGATTCAAAATCGATTTTCCAGATTTGGACTCTTTGGTGATAATCTATTTCACATTGCACTTGTGAGATCAGATTCAGAACCGTGGGAGTTCGATATTGTAGGGCTTATTCGTCTTCCGAAAGGGGGCACGAAAAGTCAAGCTACAGTTTCTGGTGACTCTGCTGGGGATTTTAGAGAACTTGACTCGAAATTCATAATATAGAAATTTATCTACACTTATATGTTTCTTTACATTGCATTTGCATTGGTGCATTTAAGTCATTGAATTTGCCATCTGCTATTCCTGGACGATTTGCTGGAGGCTTGCCGAAAGGCTGATCGGTCATAGGCTCTACCATGATGGGAACACAACCCTTGGATCTAGACTACCGCTGTACCGTTTGATCCTCCTTTCACTTCTCGGTGTTAGGTGTGACAGATATATTAGATAGTCTTGCTGAGGTACCCTTTTGACCATTCGGCCTAGTTGCATATCGAAAAGCCATAGAGACTGTTCCAAATTAGGACAGGATGCTCACCCGAATACAAGATTGCATGAAACTGCTTTTTTTGAATAGTGAACCCTAGCTGTTGACGAAACTAGGACAGGATAACCCTACCCCCTTATAGGGGTGTTTTGGTTCTCACTTAACTAGTATGTGCTTTACAGTGAAACTATACAAGAATGTGTGTATCAGTTGCAAGTTTGCTATCCGTATTGGGGGCAGAATTCAATGTTGAGTGCAGTCCTACAGCTTTGATTACATCTGTGTTGGTAACATCATTAGCTGAGGTACTACGTGGTTTTTAATTACTGCTTTCTTTTTGCTTTATTTCTTTTTGCTAGGTAGTTTAACACCATAGCTTCAAAAAGTTCAGATATCCCCCAAGTGCTCTGGACCCGAGTCAGAAGGCTTTGTAAAGCTAGAGATCTTGTTAGGGGACAACCTGTGTTTACTTCACTCCTACTGGTTATGAGACGGAGGAGAGTCAGGCAGAGTTCATCGGTCCAGTTTTTACAGCAGTCACCCCTCAATTCACCTGCATCCAGTGAAGCTCAGGGATAGTCTTCTACATCTAGTCCAGCACGAGATCACTCGTCTATTCCGATGACACAGTAGCTCCCAGTCAGTATGGAGGAATTGATCCATCATCTTCAATAAACAGTTGAAACCCTACAGCAAGACGTTGCTCGTCAGGCCAAGGTCACAACCCGTCAGGATGAGGTAATAAATAGGCTGCAACAATAACAACCACAGTCGGCAGCGGCTTCTACATCTTATGCACCTCCTACGGGTATCCCAGCACCCGGAGCCATTGCCCATACTGCTAATGCCCATGTTGAAAATCAGGGCAATCCAGTAGACCTGATCCCACCACAAGCCTCCAAAGCACCTGTGTATCAAACTGAGGTTCCGTTTGAGTTTGAGGTTAACCCAATTGTGCTTAAAGTCAACAAGCTGGAGAACCTATTCAAAAGAGCACAAGGTGTTAATTCCATCCCCGACATAGAAGATGGGTATATCAACTCTGCAGTGACATTGCTAGATCGGTTCAAAATGCCGCATATCGATCGATTCGATGGCTTCGGAGACCCTATGGTTCATCTATGGCTGTTTTCAGACATCTTGCGGCTGATGGGCCTGACCAGATTATAGAAGCTCTCTTTCTTTGGCTATTCCATGTCTGGTATAGTGGCCATTTGGTATGCGAAGCTGAAGGATTCTGTTAAGTAGAACATGGAGGAAATGGCCGATGCCTTTATTGCTCAGTACTCGTACAACATGTAGATCGAGGTCACAACTCATGATCTTGAGGCAACGCGCCAAGAGCCAAAGGAGGGCTTTTCAGAGTTTGTGACGAGGTGGAGGGCTATAGCTTCAATGATGACCTTAGGCCTTTCGAGAAAGATCAGATAAGGATGGTAGTCCGCAATCTGCACGAGAAGTTGTTGTAGAAAATGATCGTTCAACCTCTGTTCATATTCACCGAGCTTCATGAGATAGGTGTTCAGATTGAAGACGCCATGAAACAAGGGTTGATTACTGATGAAAAAGAGCAGGTAAAGAGGCCTTTTGTGCACTGTTCCAATGCTACCACCAATGGTAGCAGAGTTGCGAGGCCATCAGATGTGAGTGTTGTCACCACCATAACCAAGACCACCAATCCCTTTGCCAACACAGCTCCACAAAGTTCAACCAACCGTATCCAATCCCAGAGAACCTTTACCCAACTCTACATGACCTTATCTCAAGCCATGAAGGTGTTGGTCAAAAAAAGGCACCTTAAACCATTAGAGCCTTGCCCATTACTTGATCCTTTTCCACCAAAACACAACCCGGCGAAGTATTGCGCTTTTCACCAGTAGCATGGTCACGATACCGACCAATGCTTCAAACTGCGTCATGAGATTTAAGACCTCATTGACAACAAGGTGATCGCACCCCCCTAGAAACCAAATGTATCTACAAACCCTCTCCTAGCCCATAATCAAGTTCCCTACCTCTATATCTAAACCTAATCCATACACTGGCCATCCCCTATGACCTCAGTGTATATATTACCTCTTCCTACTTACCCAAACCGACGGTGTTCATTCCTGAAAGCACAGATTTGTGCATGATGGACACATCCACACTTCAACCTAAGCCTGTGGTGGTGACAGTTGTAGTAGAAGGGAGGTTGGTCTTAGGGAAAAGTATGAGTCCGTTGTCGGAGAGCTTTGAAGACTTACCTAAGGGGGCGTACAATCCAAGCTGCTACATTGTGCCGACTAAGCAAATCAAGCTAGAGTTGGTGTTGCCAATGGTAGTGGAGGTTAATGTGGTCAGGGAGGATGGCCCGAGCCAAGGGTTGGATGATTTGGCGGAACTCGAGGAGGATCTAGACAACCTGCAATTCTTTGACGAACAAGATCAAATGGATGTGCAGATTGGCTGGTTTGATTTGAATGGATTAACTGACAACTCTGGGTGGTTGAGTGATGAGCCGAACAAGGAGGAAGGAACTGAAATCAAACCCCAGGAAAAAGAAGCAGGAATTGCTGTAGTGGCCGGAAGGGCCGATGGAAAGGGAAAACTACTGGAGAACGCTGGCGTGGAAAATTCAGTGCAGGAACTGAGCGCTGTGAGCACTGCAGACACAGAACAGGAAGCTGCGCTGAAGCAGTTTGAACAAGAGAGGGTTGAAGACAACCAGGAAGTAGTACTGGCCCAATATCTTGTGGGAGGTACTTGTAATGTGAAAGTGATCCAAATGGAGCTGGACAACTGTTTGTCGGTTGCTGGAGGTGTATGGTGGGAGGACGACGATCTGCATCTGGCCACACCGACGGAGATTGGGGTGAGTGCTTTTCTGACAACACGTGGTACGCAGAAGAAATAGATCACATGACAAGAAGTGGGCGGTATTTCAAGCCACCGTACTTAGATCAAGCTGAGGCATCTGGGAAGAATAGGGAGGTTGAGAAACAGAAAGAGAAGCAGCTCGAAGAAGAGGTAGTGTTGAAGCAGCTTAAGAAAATCTAAGCCGACATTTCAATTTGGGGTCTTCTCATGGCCTCTCGGGTACATCGACAGGCTGTACTGTCAGCAATGGACAAGGCTAAATTGTCCATTAACACTACCCCTGAATAGCTTGTGGGATTGGTCTTTCCAGGTGGCGCCGGGCCAACCCTAACCTTTTGTGACAAAGAACTGCCGCCGGAAGGCTCAGCCCACAACAAAACCTTGTACATATCTATTGAGTGTAGGAACAAATGGGTACCGGCGGTGTTGATAGACATCGGGTCGGCTATTAATGTCTGTCCTTCCCACATAGCTTATGCAATCGGCCTTAGACCAGCAGACTTTGTGCCCACAACCCAAGTAATTCGGGCATATGATAATACGACCAGGGAGGTTATGGACACGATACAAATCAGAGTCTAGGTGGGCCCAGCTCAACAAAATGTCGAGTTCCATGTCTTGGATATGCCGGCCACCTTCAACTTATTGCTAGGGAGGCCCTGGTTACACCTTGTGAAAGCTGTCTCCTCTACCTTCCACCAAATGCTGAAGTACCCTCACGGGAAAGGAGTGACGATTGTTTTTGGGAATTCATCCATCCATCCCCCGTCAGAGGTAACTATACCAGTGTTAGAGATCACTCATGGCGAGTAGGACGTATTCCTCTCCGGGTTCACTCTAGCTGAGGCCCGGTAGTGCAGACCATTTTGGCCATAGATGGGGGCATGTATGTCAGCGCCCAGTCTGTTTATTTCATGAATAAACTGTAGCATGTGCCAGGAATATGACTAGGAAGAAGTGGCCAGAAAGGTGTCACAACATTGACAGACATACTGCACAATCCACATGTCTTTGGTCAGGGTTATGTACCCACTAAAGAGGACTGGATTAGGAAAAAGGAAGAGATGACAGGCAGAGCCAGAGCCAAGCAAGTTGGGAAACACTATGAGCTCATTCACAGGCTAATCTAGGGAACGCTGAATGGCCACTTTGTTAGGGATGAAGAAGATTTCCCCTTTTGCGGCTTTCCCGAGCCCTGGATGAATTCCATAAAGCTGCGTGTCCCCGGATTTGAAATCTTCTTTGACCTGTAGTTGCAAGATAATGATGCCGAGAAAAAGGCCGAACCAAGTGTTGAAGCTGAATAGAGCGTAGAAAGTGACTCAGACAACAGTGAGCTTGGAGTAGGGGTAGCACTAGCATGTCTCCTTATAAATCCTACGGCTAACTCAGAGAACTTGGGGGATAACCTTACCATCTCCATGATCGGGGAAGAACAAGGTGTGAACCCGTCTAGCAGCATTTTGGACGCATCAGAGGCACCATCTCTCACCTGGCAGCTGGATGAAGCCTACCTATCTAGTTCTAAGTCGAGTGATGAGCTAGTATCTGATTCCACTGAGTTTGTGAAGTTGGAATCAGATTCCAGTTCTTTTGAGTCTGAGTCTGGCATTCCCAGGGGTGATAACCCGTATGCCAAGGTCTTGTCCAGGGCCTTTTTTTCTTTTGCTTTTGAGTTGGTTGTAACCGAAGATCTGGATCTTATGAATAAGAATGCTGCCGATTCTGAGTACTTCTCTGTGACGCTTATTTATTGTATTGACCAAGATTTTCAGAATTTTAATGAAAACAATGAGGAAGGAATTCTTCTAGTTTTGAAAAACTTGATTAATTGAGAGCATGAAAAGTTTGCTAAACCCTGTGATGATGAAATCATTGCTATTAATCCGTATTTGGTCTAGATCGGGCCCACGTTGTTTTCGGAGGAGCCCGAGCTCTTAGTCGCTTTATTAAAAGATTTCAAAGATGTTTTCGCGTAGTCCTACGAAGACATGCCTGAAATCGATCCTGAGATTGTGCAGCATTGGATCCCTTTTGACCATGAGGCCCAACCTGTCAAGTAGAAGCTGCGTAGAATCCGTCCAGATTAGGCGCTGAAATTCAAGGAAGAGGCCACCAAGCAGATCGAGGCAGGTTTCGTGTTAGTATCTGAATATTCGACTTGGTTGGCCAATATCGTCCCAGTGCCAAAAAAGGATGGTAGAATCCAGGTGTGTGTGGACTTTTGGGATTTGAATAGAGCCAGTCCAAAGGACGACTTTCCTCTGCCGCACATTGATAAGTTAGTGGACTTTATTGCAGGCCATGCATTGCTATCCTTTATGGATGGGTTTTCGGGTATAACCAGATTCTAATGGCGCCTGAGAACAGAGAGAAAACCTCATTCACTATGCCGTGGGGTACGTACTACTACCGGGTTATGCCATTTGGGCTGAAGAATGCTGGGGCTACCTATTAGAGGGCTGCAACCACCATTCTGCATAACATGATCCACAAAGAGGTCGAGATGAATGTAGACGACATGATTGTCAAGTCCAAAGAAAGAGAGGGCCACAATATCGCCTTGGAGAAATTCTTTCAACGGATCAAAGAATATAGGTTAAGGTTGAACCAGCAGAAATGCACTTTCGGTGTGACAGCAGGGAAAATGCTGGGCTTTTTGATCACACAAAGGGCATCGAAGTAGATCCTTCCAAAATCAAGGCCATCCTAGAAATGCCACCACCAAGGACTAAAAAGGAGATACGAGGCTTTCTGGGTAAAGTGCAATTCAAAAGATGGATTATTTCTAAATTAACCTTGACTTGTGAACCACTATTTGGTCTCTTGGAGAAAGGAAAGAAATTCCGATGCGATGATCGATGTCAATTCACTTTTGAGCAAGTTAAGCAGTACCTCCAGAATTTGCTTGTGTTATCGCCGCTAGAGCCGGGGAAGCCTTTGATTCTATACTTGTCTGTGACAGACATGACTATGGGATGCATGCTTGGTCAAGAATCTGAGGATAGGGTGGAGAAATCCATTTACTATTTAAGTAAGAAAATGGTAGAATACGAGACCCGCTATGCTGCATTAGAGAAAGCTTGCCTAGCCTTGGTATGGGCTACCAGGAAGTTGAGACACTACTTGTTAGCCCACTCTGTAATCCTGGTTTCGAGATTAGACCCCATCAAATATCTCTTTGAGAAACCGGCGCTTACGGGTAGCCTAGCACGTTGGTTGCTTCTCCTCTCGAATTTGATCTTAAATATCTTACCTGCAAGTCGGCCAAGGGAAGAGCTGTAGCGGAGTTCTTGGCAGAACACCCAATAGAAGGGGATGAGGCGGTGGAATATTTGTTCCCAAATGAAGCCATTCTACAAGTTGAGGAAGAGACTTGGACGATGTACTTTGATGGAGCAGCCAATCAGTATGGTTATGGGATAGGTGTGTTGCTGATAGCACCTGACGATTCCCATATACCTTTAGCTTTCAAACTCTGGTTCAAGGTGTCCAATAATGAAGTAGAATATGAAGCATGTATCGCTGGTTTAGAAGTCGCCCTGGAACTAGGGGCAAAAAGGCTGGACGTTATCAGGGACTCAAACTTAGTTGTTTCTCAAGTATATGGAGACTAGAAGGATAAAGAAAAAAAGATAAAGGTTTATCACCAGACCCTGGAAGTTCTGATTCCTAGGTTTGAAAAACTGACTTTCACGCATCTACTGAGAGAGAACAGTAGGTTTGTTGATGCTTTAGCATCTCTATCTTCTATAGTAGACATCCCACTTGGAGTCCAGCTGTGTCCGATTATCATTGAGCATAAATACATGCCGGCTTATGAAACTATCGCCGCAATAGATGAAGCGCAAGATAAAAACCCTTGGTACTACGATATTTGGAACTTCTTGGAAAATGAGATTTATCCACTAGGGGCAAATGCCAAGGACAAAAGGGAAATACGGCGAATAGCCGTACACTTTATCATCTGTGGAGTTAAACTATATAAAAGAGGTCATCTGGGAATGCACAAGTTGTGTGTCAAAGAAGAGGAATCAAAGCGCCTGATGGAGGCCATCCATGGAGGAGAGTGCGGAGCGCACATGAACGAAGTGATGTTAGCCTGGAAGATTCTCAGGCAAGGTTACTACTGGACCACCATGGAGGATGATTGTATTGGTTTTGTTCGGCGATGCCACAAATGTCAAATTCATGCTAATCATATGAATATCCCGCCGTCAAAACTGTACAACATGACTTCGCCATGGCATTTCTTAGTCTGGGGAATCGACGTCATCGGCGTGGTCACACCAAAAGGGTCGAATGGGCATGAATACATCTTGGTGGCAATTGATTACTTCACAAAGTGGGTGGAAGCTCAGTCCTATGTAGTGTTGAAAGCATTGCATGTGGCCAAGTTCATCAGAAACAATATCATTTGCCGGTACGAAGTCCCAAACGAGATCATATCAGATAATGGCTCCCACTTCAAGAAAGAGGTGATAGACTTGCTGGAGAAATACAATGTGGATTTCCATAAGTTGTCTACATACAGGCCGCAAACCAATGGAGCTGTTGAGGCCGCCAACAAGAACATCAAGAACATTTTGCAGAAGATGGTTGGGACCTATAGGGACTGGCCAGATAAATTGCCATTCGCACTCTAGGGCTATAGAACTTCAATCTGGACGTCTACAGGGGCAACTCCTTACTCTCGTCTACGGGATGGAAGCTATTCCGCCAATTGAAATAGAAGTCCTGTCGTTGCGAGTTATGGTTGAGTGTCAGATAGCAGAGGCGGACTGGCAACATAGCAGATTTGAAGAGTTGGTGCTGTTTGATGAGAGAAGGCTAAAAGCATTGTATCATGTTTAGGGCTATCAACGCAGAATTGCTAGGGCTTTTAACAAGAAAGTTAAGTCCCGAAATCTCAAACTGAGCTCCTATTCATGACCCTAGGGACAAGTTCAGACCCAATTAGACTGGTCCTTACATCATCAAAGCTATCTGGTTGGGTGGAGCTATTATTCTCATGGACTTAGATGGCCTAGAATTTTCACAACCGATCAACATGGACAAGTTGAAGAAATACTATCCCTGAGAGGCTCGCTAGGCCGAAAACCTGGAAGGGCAACCTAGGCAAAAGTTAGAGCATGAAAAATTAGAAAATAAAGAAAAACTGAGCTCGCAAGGTTGAAAACCCTAAAGGGCTACTTTGGCAAAAGTTAGAGCGCAAAAGGAGAGAGTTAATACTCAAGTGAACCTCAACCGAACTACATAAGGCCTAATTCCCATCTTTGGGATATGTAGGCAACTTCATCCTGAAGTTCGGCCGTAATCACCTTCAACTCAACTGTCCTGTTCATGTGTCTGATCAGGTCATCTCTGTTTGTTATTCACTTTAGAGTTTGATTGTGATATTTACTCTAAGAGAAGAGCTGGTTACAAGGTAGAGCAGTGGTGTTCAAACAGGGGCATTTCTAATCTTTTGATTAGGGGTTGTACATCTTGAGGATTGATTTCGTGCGTGTCAAGTGGTGATCTTTTGAAAATGCTTTTGGAAAGTTTTAATAAAAGTTTATTTTGTTCAAATTTTATCTTTTACAACTTAGACCATTTTTGGACCAAAACGAAAATTTTCAGTGCTCACAACTTTAATTTCATTGATTTCAACATAAAGTTCTCTAACTCTTCGATACAAATCAAAGTTGCTTTTATTGCATATAAAAAAAAAAAAAAATTTGAAAAGAAAGGTCAAAGTAATAAATTAGGGGCATAGGTGAGTCAGGTGTTCCTGCGTTCTCTACTCGTGCTTGTGGAAGCTTCTGAAGCCAAAGTGGGCCTGGTTTATGCCTCATCCTCGAACCAAGCCAAGCACTCACCAGAAAGGGCATAATTGAAACTAGGGGCAGGGGCCAGAAGCTCTCTTGTCCTCCAAGTAGTGAGGTACTTAGCCAAGTATGAACTATGGATGGGGAATGAAACCGGGTACTCTACCCCCTCCTCTAGGCGGGTCTGATAATGCCCAAACTGACATCTGAATCAGAATCAGAAATAGAACACGCAATGCGTGAGGCCAATCAATTGTATGCCAGGTTGTCGAGCCATGCTATAACTCATCTCAGTTAGATCAAGCCAGAGGCAACGCCAAGCTATGTCAGCAATAGACCTGTTGCACATCCAGTTGTACCACTATCCCTCATTTGGAAAATCCACTAGTCGACGGCGGAAGAAATAACCCCAAGCTGAATACTCAAGGCAAGAGTTCATTACCTTCAGCTTATCTATAAGCCATACCTGGGAATGGATGAAAGAAAAGAGAGATTAAAGAATAGAGAGATGTATGTTGAGAGAAAAATAAGAAAAGGGCTTTGAGAGAAAAATAGAGCATGAATGCTGAGTGATGTGAGAAACACATATGAGAAATGGTGGGAAATAATGCCTGAAGAAGTAGTGGACTTCCCGCGAATCTGGTAGTCTCTCTCTGATGAAAGGCATCTAAGCCCATCAAGGTCTCGGCCAGTGCTAAACCAATACAACTCTTGTCTTCTTTCAGGCCTTGCGCCACTTTGATCAATCAAATGCTAGATCCACTAAAACTAGGGCAAGAAAGAAATGTGCAAGCACACATAAGCAGAGGGCATGTTGTAAAAAACCCCGCCAGAGAAGGTCGCCTCTGTCACTAATATCGAAAAATTGATGAATCAAGTTGGGTATGTCCAGCTCTCTATTGTGGGCCAGAGATCGAGCCTTGTGTAGAGTAAGCCCACACATCCATCCCAAAGCTTGGGCGTGGCCAAAATGGGGCTGAGACAGGATTTCCTTATCACCCCGGGATTCCATTAATGCCTGAAATTCTTCAATTGTTGGGCATATTTCTTATCTCCCGAAGTGAAAGACATGTGTAATTAGGTCCCAACATCGAGTCGTGGCATGGAGGAACGGAAAACAAAGTGGAGTTCAGCTTAACAAAAAAAGTGCATTTATGCCGAAACCCCAGAAATTTACCTTTTTCGTGCCGTCTAAAGCAGCTATCCAATTCGAGAGCTTTTCAGCAAAAAATGGCTCCATTTGTGGAAGAAATTGCAGCTGAAATGAAGTTCTGGAAGAGAAATCATGAAGCTGAACCTTTTATAGAAGGTAAGGCTGTGAGTGGAAGCCAGCTGTCAACAATCTGGAGGTTCTTCACACCGGTGGCTAGGAGGCCACCTCCTCTGGCCGACAATTCTAACTCTGGCCGGCAGCCCTCTTTTCTGCCCTGCTGTCCACCTGTGTGCTGGGCAGTGCTGAAAGCTTGTGTTTTGTCTTGATCGTTGTGTGTTTTAAAGTCTTGTTTTGAGTCTTTTTGGTTTTAGCAAGTTTGTCCATTTGTATTTGAGTTGTTATGTTTTGTTTATCGAGTTGTATGTTGTATTTTATATTTCGTTTGTTGGTCAGCTCATTACTCGATTAAGAACATTGTTTCAATCAAGCGCGCTCTTGGCAAATTCAATTCCATGTCCATTTTATGTAAATATGGTGCTCATGATGCAAAAATAACAACACTTTTCATAAAAACTGTGAGGTTTTATTCCGATCATGGTTTTTTTTAAAAAGAGGAGTACAAGTTTAAAAAAAAAATAAAACCTACTTAAAGCTATACATGTGCTAGTGTTACTAAAGAAAAAGAAATTAAGCAAAAAGTACAAACAAAATCAGTTCTAGTCGTCTTAGGCTCGACAGGCCCTCTTCGTTCTCTTCCTCTGAGGGGAGGATTTAGAAGCACTATCTCCATTAGCACCGCTGTCCGAATTAGTCTCTGAACCAGAGTCTGAGCTGGTATCATCTCCGCTCTCTGCCTCAGAGCCCGCCCCGGCGTCAGCTCCGCCCTTTTACCCTGAGCCAGTATCATCGTCTCCGCTCTCGAATGACTCAGAATGCTGACTCACTGCCTCCTCGGAGTCACTGGTCTCAGCATCATCATCACTTAAGATGGGCTCTGAAGGACTACTCTGTCCTCGAGTGCCCCTGTCCCTGCCTCAACTGCGGCTCGCATCTCGGCCGCGTGCTGGGGTTTGTCTTTCTCTCCTCCCTGCTGTCGGAGGAGGTACTACTGGTGCTGGTGCCATCAGTACAGATGGGATCTGGAAAAAAGAGTTGTCAACATATTAGTTACAACGTGTGTATCAGATGTAGGCATAATATGCAGAATGGGTGTCATGCAGAAATCAGGTACAGTATTGGTACAGTATGAGTACAGTGTGTGAATAGAGTGTGCCAATGCTGTGTATCAGTGCAGTTTGGGAAAGACTACAGTTGAAATATCGGTGTATCAATGGAAATATGGTAGCATGAAGCGTAAACAGAGTTAGTAATGAATTGCATGTTGAACTGAAAGAAATTACCTGGATACTGTGGAGACCAAGTAACATCTCGCTCCTTGCACCATACCCATCAGGGAAGCCACCAGCTTGAGGAGTCTCCCCGTATACTCTATAGACGCCTGCAAATGCATTTTGGATGATCAGTGTTCGCAATAAACATATCTGAAATGAAATATGGGAGTGTAAGTGGTAAAGTGTGGTCCATACCTGGGATGAGCCTCGAACTTCGACAAGCTCATGTCCAGCCTCTGCTAGCTCGATCGGGATCTGGTAAGCAATCCCAATCGGCCTCCAGCATGTGAGTACGATGGGAAGCTCTGGCCAATGGACAGTCTGCTCCACCGGGGGAGCCCCTCTAACATGGGCCCTAGTCGCCCTAGTTGCCTCTCTCGCCACAGGAGCCCCTGCTCCCTCGCCCCACGTGAGCCCCGGTCAGAGGAGGCATGAGATGGGTCTGAATGAAGGTCGTGTAATCGCCCTCTCCTCTAAAGAAATTAGCGTCCTAGCCCACTATGAACTGTGTGACTGCATCAACAGATAGGCCGTCCGCTGTCCTTATAGACTTCGGGGGTGGCATCGAAACGACTGGATCCGGCAAGCCCACGGTCTGGCGAACAAATCTCTTGCTTAAGAATCAAGCCTAGCAGACTGGGCCTTCCAGCAGAATTCGAAATCAGGATGTGCCCCAGGCTCTCGCATACTGGTCCTGCACCCGAGCTGACATCATAGCCCAGGGCTGCCACGCGATTTGCAAATAGAGAATATACAGATTGTGAGTTTCTATTAGCTGCTAAAGTGTAAATTAGAGTAGTGTTAAAGTAAAAATGATTGTGTTTTGGGTTAACTCATGGGCGGCTACAGTATCGAAGTAATGGCAGAAGAAGGCAAAGGGCTCGCGACACCAGCGCTGACATCGGTCATCATTTGCCTCGAATAGGGAACCATTGAGGGGAGCTCTTCCATAGACTCTGGAGTAGGGGCTGGAAAATACGCATAAACCCGTAGCTACAAGGAAAGTGCAGTGATATGAGAATACAGAGCATGAATAGATATAGAAAGTGCAAAGCAGAAAGCATAGTGCATGAACAGATGTAGAAAGTGCAAAGCAGAAAGCACAAGTGTTGAACAAATATAAAGCAGAAAATGCGAAGCAGAAAGTGTAAAGTGCAAAGAGGGAACTGAAATGCATACCTTCCAGGCTCGCCAGTAGCCTCCGATCCGCTTTCCCCTCCTGCAGGAAGTAGAGCTCATATAGCCGTATAAGGTGGCGAGGCCAGGTCCGCCCCAATTGTAGAAGTGTACTCAGGGAAGGGTCACCAGGGCGCTCAACAGATATAAGCCCATGGTGTTCCACCTGTTCGAAAACAAGGTGGTACCAAGGATGAACATCAAGAAGCCTCGGGCGTACTGCACCATCTCCTCTATCGTCTCGGGCTCGCTTTCTCGGAACTGCTCAGCAAACCAGCTGTATCTCACCATGGCTAGCTGGTACAGAGATGGGCGCGCTTCTAATAGCTCAATCTAAGTAGCCTCCCACTCCCCCATGTGTATATCAAAAGGGATCGGATCGCCCCTACTCCTAAGCTTGTAATCGTGGCAAAGTCGTAGGGAGTCATCATCATCTCCCCGGTAGCAGAAAGGTAGAAGGAGTTGGTGGTGTCCTACCACCTCTCCACTAGTGCTTTTAGAAGGGGGCGGCTTGCAATGACGCATGTCAGGCCAAAGCAGAAAGGTCGAAGCCAGTCTCGTCGATGATGTCGCAGGCCCTAATAGGGAGCTTGTCATACCAATCCCTCACTGCCGTCACTCCATACCCCTATAGGCACGGGAGTCTCTCTATGACAAAGAATAGATCAATCAGATCAGGCAGCAATGAAAGTGCAGTCAAATGAAAGGCAGTGCAAGAAATGTAGTTAAAAGAAAGGCAGAAATGCATAAAAAATAGAGTTCATACCTTAGTAGCGCTGGACAAAAAGTGGGAGGCCGGCTCCCTCAGTAGGAGGTCCTCTGGTACACCGCGAGCAAAGTCGCTGAAACGCCTAATGCCTTCGGGTGGTAATATGTGCATGCGGGGATGATATCTCGCCGGATCAAAAGGCCGTACTCTCAATGGTAGTGGCTTTGGCTCAAACTTGGGCTGAAACTCCGCCTCAAGGTCGACCTCAATGCCCTCAGCTGCCTTGCCAGCCTCAGCAACTGCTGGCTCCTCTACCCTAGCAACGGGTGGAAATACGGGTGGAACCTCTGAAGGAGCTTCGTCGTGAGGAATCTCATTTGCCATCTGGAAAATGGGTGAAAAGTAGGTGAAGAATGAAGAAAAATGGACAAAAGAGGATAAACTTGGAAAAGTCAATCCTAGGAGAGAGAAAATGGGAGAAAAAGTCAAAGCCCGGGAAAGTTCATGAAACCCAAGAGAAACTCTAGGAGAACAAGCCCAGAGGGGTGAAAATAAGGAAAAAAACATCGAAAACAAATTTTGATCGGTTCAAAATGTTGAGAATTAAGAGGGTTTAATGAATAAAGTGTGTGTGGAGCATTAGAAAACACGTGTAAAGCTCGAACCTAGAGAGAGAAAGTGTCTAGAAAGAGAGAGAGAAGATTTTCGGACCTAGGGTTGTGCGGAAATGAAGCCTTAAGCCCTATGGTGAAAAGTCAAAACTGCCCCAAATCTGCCATCGTTGGTGGCCGACAAGTGTTTTTTGTGGCCAGCAGGTGGCCAGCACCTTCTCCTGGTGGCTAGCAGGTGGCCAGTGGCTCTCAAGTAGGTCCTGGTGCTGTTTTGTGCTTCTGATTTCTGAATAGTGTGTGGAAGGTTCGGTTTTGGAAACTTGCAGCTGCATTCCAGTGCGAATGTGTCCGACGTGCTACTATGAATGAGGTGTATCCTTTGTGAACATGTTGCAACATCTCCAAGAGATAAATTGGAAGATGCCACCGAGTATTGGTTTTATTCATCTTGTTGAATTACATATTTATGCACTTCCACGTATATATATGCTACATGCGTGTCTGGCATTATTTATAGTTCATGCACAGATTATGCTCTTATTTCATATATGGAATATGCTCTTATTTCATGCATAGAACATGCTACGTCGAATGTCCATCTTGCATGGAATATGCTTTATGCATCTATCGTACACTGTAGACGCATCCCGAGGACTGCCGAGAAGATCTCGTTTTGTTCTTTAGCATACTACAGTTCGGACTCAAATGTCACGGTTCTGAATCTAGTCTCGCAAAGTGCAATGCAAGACCGATAAATCACCAAAGAGTCCAATTCCGGCAAATCGTTTTGGAAAACTGATTTTTGTAAAGAAGTACCAAACATGGACGGCTTTGCCAGATACAGAGTTGCCACCTAAATATTTTGTTTTTGGGAAAATTTAGGAAACCTTGACTCGTTGCCTAAGGCCACGTGTCCGTCATCACCAAAGTTGCCTCGGCTCGGGAACTTGGGTACGATTAGGGAAGGTCATGCAATGAGCACCCTCGCTCGCCCGATCAAAGATCGGCCTGTACTAAGCATGATATCTTGTTTTTGAAAACACATGCGTTCTTATTCCGGTTAATTAGCTAGAATTACTATGTGATGCGCACAACACACAAGTATAGACTAGATCGCCTAATTCGGAACAAAGCATCGCATATCCGTTTGTTTGGAAATGGTTTGAAGTTTTCTACTCGCAAGTAGGCTAAAACACGGATTTCAATGAATCGTTCCAACTCAAGTAATCCAATCTTCACCCACAAGCAATCAGGCAGTTATATCACATAAGCAATTAGCCTCATGGCAAGCATGCTGTCATGGCAACACTTACACACATGCAAGATGCTAAAGCATAAACACTCACAGTGTACTCCGAGCCAAAACAAAGAACTAGTTAGTAATCAATGCATGATCCTAATTCATGTCAAGATGGGTAATGCAACGCAGGCAAAATGCAACTAGAATAAGCTCGGTTATTCTAAGATGGCATATGAGAGGCGAAAATTCGATACATGTATTCAAGTAGGAATTGAAATACAATGTAGTTAGTATGATGCGCCGAGCCCAGTGCATGCAATACAGATGGATGGGTGCAAACATGCGAGCATAAGGTATGCTAAATGAAATATGCCCTAAAACTAACCATCGTAAGTGGTTAAATAAAAAGGAGAAAGACGTGGGGTTGGAAAACATGCGTCATACACACGCACGCTTATTACAACAATTGGCCCTCTCGACGGAGGGTCCGAAAGAATAATACAAATCAACTAATTAATCAACTAATAAGCTAATTAATTATTACCCAACTCTTAACTAATTAAACAAATTAATTAAGCTATAAAAATAGTAAAGCGGCCTCGATAAGAGGGACAAATGCATGCTCAGCCGGCTTCGCTCGGAAATCCGTTGCCATGCCTCATGTTGCCTCTGTTTGCACTGTTTTTCACCTCTGAAAACTGCACAATTCTCTATGATGATTTTGAATCACCTCAAGGACACTCTGAGAGGCTATCGGCCAAAAGATAAGGCCATCAGCCAAGGGAAGCTGGTCATTGACCAAAAATAAATCTCTCGGCCAGACATTTGTAGCCGACCGGCATTGAATATAGCCGACCGGCCATCTCTTGCTGTAAAATGCTCCTTTTGCTGCAGTAGAGGACAAACAGAGCATGGCAATACATTTACAAGACAATGTTTGCAACTACACCCCTTATCATGTTTAAGACTCAAAGGAGTGTAGTCCTTGACCCTCGGACCATCAATCGCACATTCCAATGCATGATGGCCAAAAGAGTCAAGTGTGCAATTCAATTTCAAATGAAATGCACAAAACACATAAGGGGCTCCAACCTCTATCATGCTTGATCAAGAGGTAAGGGATGCACACATAATGCAATGCAAACATGCAGACATGATGTGAACAACTCAAGCATGCAACAAGATCATGCAATGCATCTGATATACAATAGGTATACAACCTAAACATGCAAACATGCATGGCATGCAACAACATGCAAAATGAAGCAAGCATGCAACAACATGCAAGACAAGCGTGCAACAACATGCAAAGATGGACTTAAACTAAAGTGGACAACTCTTAAACGTGCCCAAATCAGTGGCCAAAATGCTAAGAAATGATAGACAAAAGCACATACAAACATGGCCTATCACCTAGGCATGGGAGGGCAACTTTCAAGAACACTTAAAAGGGGACAAATATGGACATGTGACAAACATGGTAAGCTCTGAAATCACACATGGAAAGGTGCCAAATTGAGCAAACAAATCATGCAAGAAGGATTAAAACATAAAACTAGCCAAGGGACTTAAACCATGGCCATGCGAGGCAAGCCCCAAAGGGCCAAGGGCACTCAAAACAGTCCCAAGGTAGGTCAAGACAAGACCAAAAACATGCTCGAAACTAGCCAACACAAGCTAGAACACAACACCAAAAGCATGAGGCATGCAAGGCTACAAAAGGGGTGTTACACTACACCTATTACAACCACACATGGCATGACTTAAACCAATAAAATCAGAGTTATGGTATGTCAAAATAAACCCAAAAACCCACCTAGATGGCATCCCAAAGGTCTAAGCATGGAGGCATACACAAAGGTCCATTCATGAAGCATAAAACATCAACTCTTTAAAGCATTAAAGGAGTGATAGGTGCAAGTGTATGAGCATGAAACATGGACTGAAATATCATAACAAATGATGCCAAATCATGATAATAGTCCAAATAAAGCATGCTAGAGGACTCAATACTCAAAGCTAACAAGCTAGATTGAACCATGGCTATACAAAGCAAGTCATGCATGACTAAAACAACCTAAATCAGAGCTAGAGCATGCTAAAACATGGACAAAAGCTTCTTGAAGTTAAGCCAAAAAGCATGCTAGAATGACATGTTAAGGCATGATGCATGTTAAGGGAAATGAGAGGATTACAAGACAAGTACATGAAGCATGTAAGAGCCAACTAAACCCATCTAAAATAGAGTCATGGCATGCTAAAACAACACTAAAAACCCACTGAAATGGAGTCAACATAAGTTAGAAAGACATGCTCAAACATGAAGCATATAAGACTAGTTTGTGTGACTTACACTACAAGTGTATTAGGCATGCATGGAGTGACAAAACCAAGCAAAAATAGTGTTGTATCATGGTAAAACAAAGCCTAGTACATACTGAAATGAAGCTAAAACAAGCTAAGCAAACATGTTACCAATATAAGCCATTTATACTAGCATACAAGACAACAAGGAGAGGGGATGACCCTCTCCTATTTAAGACCTCAAAACTACACTTCCACCACTGAAAATCCTCTAGATTTTAGTGGTAGAAAGGTCACACAAAGCCAAGAACAAGGGCCAAAAGGGATGGCCTAAAACAAGGCCTAATAAGGCCTAAGAGGGGGTAGATGATCCCCAACCAAAAAATGCCCTTAAACAAAGATCTAAAGCATCAAAAATTAGAACTTATTGTAGTTTAGAGTTAAGCTTAAAACAATAAACAAGAAGGTCTAAAAGCTTAAGCAAGAATGGGGGATCAAAAGTAGTTTGCTCACCCTTGAAGAACACCTTCAAGAACACACCTCCAGCAACTTTTCCAAGCTTAAATCAGTCCAAGAACTCTGAAATCAACCTCAAGGGACCTCAGCTCCAAGAGAATGGTGTTCTAGTGTGTGTTTGTGTACAATAGTAAGACAAAATGACACTTTTGAAGCACAAAATGAAGAATCAAGGCAAGATAGATACAAAACTATATCTAACACTCAAAACCTAAATTTTCTGAACCTCTGAGAAGGGAGGGGGAGCTCCCTTCATATAGAACTCCAATTCCTAAGCTTGTTGAGCAAGCTAAGCAATTGAAACAAATCCCTTCATACACGTGTATGTGTAGACACCCCATTTTTGACTGTCCTCAAGACTTGGGCGTCACCGTTTGAACACTCGGTGATTATCCATGTTCGTGTTCGTTTGGAGTTCCCGGAGTTCTCGGCTCGCGCGCCTTGCCTCAGGACCTCCGAACTTGACCGTTTTGTGTCTGGTTTTGCACCAAACACTTGTGTTTTGCCTTGGAAGGGCAGGGAATGCCTTGTGAGGCATCCCCACACACCACCGGCTGTGGCTAGAGGCCACCGGCTGGCTGGTGTTGCCATCGGCACTTTATTGTGCCGACCGGCACTCTTTTGTGCCGACCGGCACTAAGTTTTGTCAAAATGACACTCTTTGCCGGCCGGACACTGTGTAGTTGCTTTTTGAGATATTTTCAAATAGCTGTATAGTTTTGGTTCCCCTCCATACACGTGTATGGAGGGATGACCCTCTTAGTTAGCTTAGCTTGTAAGCTTTGCAAGCTTTGCTTGCCTATAAGAGGACCACTCCTCTTCTTGGCTTAGGGTTACAATTTTTTAGACATTTTAGACAGACCAAGCTCTGGTTTTTAGGGTTAGGATAGATACACATCCTATCTCTCTTCTTCCCTCTCATTTTGTACACTAGGTGTTTGTGGCTTACTATTGCTCACCAACACCTAGTGTTTCACCTTCCTCTTGAAACTGAGGTGCGAAGGGCTTGTTCTTGGTGTTCTTGGCTGGTTTGAAGCTTAAAGAGGCATCAAGGTTACCATTGTTGGAGTTGATCATCAAGGGTAAGAAACTACCCCTTTTTCTCCCATTCTTGCATTCCATTTTTGCCTAGTTTAAAACAGTTTTTGTGCTTGGTCTATAACACATAAAAGTTCTGTTTTTTAAGCCTCTTTATTGTTTATTAAGAGTGCTTGGTGGTTTGGGTAAGTTTGATCACCCTTAGGCCTTGAAAAGGCTCTTTTTTTGTGCTATTTTGTTGAGATCCGAGATTTTTGTGCTTGGGCCTCTTCACCACTGAAATTTTGAGGGATTTCAGTGGTGGAGATGGTGCCATAAAGTCTCCAAAAGGGGAGGGCCACCCCCTCTCCTTAATGTCCTTGAAAAGGGCAAGTTTTGGCCTCCAAAGGAGCACCATGTTTGAGTGTGTGTTGAGCATGTTTGGTTTGTTTTTCATGCTTATATTGCCATGATATAACATGTTTCTAAGTTGGTTTAGGCCCCTTATGCATGCTTAGCATAGTTGCCTTGTAATGCCTTTTGATCCTCTAACATGCCTAGGTTGTATGCCTTAGTTTCTAGCATGTTTTAGGCTTGCATTTGTGAAGTTTTTGTGCTCATATTTCCATGTTTTAGGTCTGTCCTAGGTTGTTTGGGTTGATCTTGGCATGCATGATATGGCTCCTTTGTATCCTTGGCTTGTGAGCCTTAAGTGCATAAGTGTAGCATGCCTTTGTTTGCATCATTTTGGTGGTTTAGAACCATCTAGCATGCTATTTCAGTCCCTTTGGTGTGCTTGTATGCTTGCCTAAGTGGCTTCTTTAATGCTTTAAGAGTATGTGTTAAGTGCTCCATGTTTTGGCTTTAATGCATGCCTTTGAATTCATGTCATCTAGATGCCATCTAGGTGGTCCTTTAGGCTTAGTTTTATGTGTTAAAACTCTGTTTTTAAGTGGTTAAGTATTGCCATGTGTGGTTGTACTAAGTGTGGTTCAAAGCCTCATGGGTTTGCCTTAATGCTTGAGCCATTTGTATGCCTTGTTTGGCTTGCTTTGTTAGTTGGTTTGGCACCATGTTTTGCATGAATTTCAGAGCTTTTCATGTATGCTAATAGTCCATGTTTGTGCCTCTTAGATGTGTTTAAGAGTTGCTTAATTGTGCTTAAGTGTTGGTGCCTTAACTTGTGCATGTGTGCATGTGTGTTTGGCCCTCTTGACTTAGCATTTTGGCCACTGATTTTAGGACTATTTGAGTTGCCTAATTCATGTATAAGACCATCCTTCCATTGGTTTGCATGCTTGCCTTGCATGCTTGCTTGAATCCTTTGCATGAACATATTGCATAGTCCATGTTGCATGCCTAGTTGACATGTTTAGGGTTGCATTTGTATTGTGCATGTTTGGCCTCTTGAGGTGAAGTATGATGGAGGTTGAGCACCCTTGTTTGCTTGTTTGCATTGCATGCATTTGAAATCAAAGTTGCATTCTTGGTTCTTAGGGCCATCATGCATGGAAATGCGCGATTGGTGGTCCGGGAATCGAGGCACATGCCCCTTTGAGTCAATAACATGATAAGGGGTGTGTATAGTGCATAAATACCTTGAATCACATTGCCATGCATGTTGTTGTCCTCTGCTGCTGTGGGTTGCAGGTTCTGCAGGTGTTAAGTGCCGGCCGGCACTATTTAGTGCCGACCGGCAGTCAATTTCCAGCCGATAACTTCTTTTTGTGCCGGTGGCCTCCTTCTTCAACCGGTGGTGCTCTACCCCAGCCGGTGGTACTCCCCAGTGCCCTGAGAGGCACTCCTGGGACTTTGGCAATTTTCAGAGGAGGATAGCAGGGGAAACAGAGGCAATCCGTGCATGGTAGTGCGGTTCCGAGCCAGTCCCGAGCGCATGCTGCATTTGGCCCTCATCCCGAGGCGGTTTACTGTTTAATTAGATTAATTAATTTATTTGGTTAATTTAATTAATTTGTAATAATTAATTAGCTTGTGTAGTTAATTAGTTATTCGGTTTTGTATATTCTTTTGGTCCCTCCGAGTGAGGGCGAATTTGTAATAAGTGTGGGTGTGTGGGTATGTATGTCTTCCAACCCCCACTTCTTTCTTCCCTTTTATTTACCTGCTTTGATGGTAGATTAGGGCACATTCAAATTAGCATACCTTATGCAATGCATGCGTGCATTCATGCATTTGTTTACATACATCGGGCTCGGCACATCATGCAAACTGCATCATACTTTCAATTCCAAATTGAATACGTGATAGTTGTTGCATCTCATGTGCCATGTTTAGAGTTAGCCGAGCCTGTTTAGATTACACCCCTGTATGTGATGCATTAGCCATTTAACATGAACTAGGTCATGCATGTTTTGCTAACTAGTTTATTGTTTTGGCACGGAGTACGATGTAAGTATTTTTGCTTTAGCATACCACATGCGTGTGAATGCTAACATGACAGTATGCTTACCATGCGGCTAAATGCTTATGTGATATTACTGTTTGAATGCCTGTGGGTGAAGGTTGGATTGCCTGAGTTGAAACAACTCATTGAAATCCGTATTTTAGCCTACTTGCGAGTAGCAAAATCTAACACGTTTTTCGAGACAAAACGGATACGCAATGTTTATTTCCAAATTAGGCGATCTAGTCTATACTTGTTTGCTGTGCGCATAACATAGTAATTCTAGCTAATTAATTGGAATAAGAACACATAAAGTCTTCAAAAATGGATATCATGGTTAGTAGAGGCCGGTCTTCGGACCGGGCGAGAGGGGGTGCTCATAGCTGACCTTCCCCGATCGTACCCAAGCTCCCGAGCCAAGTCACTTTGGTGATGACGGACACGTGGCCTTCGGTACCGAGTCAGGGTTTCCTAAATTTCCCATTTTAAAATATTTAGGTGGCGACTCTGTAATCTGGCAAAGCAGTCCATGTTTGGCACTACTTTTCAAAAAATCTATTTTTTCTTCAAAACGATTTGCCAGAGGTGGACTCTTTGGTTCAGATTTGGAACCGCAACACAAAAAAAGGGGAGAGTCCGAGCTGTAGCGAGGTCCCACGCGGGCGTTGTTACAGTTTCTGGCGACTCTGCTGGGGAGTGTTTAGAGAGCTTGACTCGAACTCGTGATATCCTGTTTTGATTTCATTTATGTGTTTCTTTGCATTGCATGTGCATTGGTGCGCCTAGGAACACAGTGTTTGCCATCTGCCATTCCTGAACGGTTTGCCGGAGGCTTGTCTTGTCAAGGCATGACCATAAGGCTGACCGGTTATGGGCTCTGACAGCATGGGAACACAAACCCCGGTTTTACCGGGGCACCCTTTTCGACCATTCGACCTAGTGCATATTCGGAATCCATAGTGACCATTCCAAACTAGGACAGGTTGCTTACTGGATATAGGTTGTTTGAAACCGCTGTGTGCGTAGTGAAACCCCAGCTCCTGACAAAATAGGACAGGGAAACCCTACCCCAACATAGGGGTGATTTGGCTCTTTTTACTTGCTATGTGCTTTTAGAATGTATCCCTGCAGGGAAAGTACGTATCAGTTTGCAAGAATGGGTATCTGGCCCGAGGGCACCAGTGTCAGTATTGTTGAGAATCAGTTATCCGTGGGTATCAGTCTGGTTCTGAGAACAGTGATTCTGAGGAACAGTGATCAGCAGTGGAGTACAGTTATTCAGTGCATCTGTGTTTGATCTGATTGGGGCTGAAATGCTGTTTGTTTTCCGTTTCAGTTCAGAGATTCAGAGGGTTGATCCAGAACAGCTAGTGTCTTCTTCTTGCCGAGGCAGAATTTAGCATGACGCAGAATTCAGAAGAGATAGTGGTCATGACAGCTGCATTAGATCAAGGGATCACCCCACAGAGTGAGACCGGCGTTGATATGCCGCATCCTCCCAGGTCACCCGCTGCACACCCGATCTGGACCCCCCAGTTCTATCAGGCTCGCGAGCCCACTACATTCGAGTTAATGGGGATGATAGGTGATCTCCAGAGGTCCGTGGCAGATCTCGCCTATGGGATGTCAGCTTCATCACCAGCTGCACCGTATGCCGGGAGTTTCGTATCCCAGGAGCCCCCGCTGTTGGGACGGATCGTAATTGAACTCAGCCAACCGGAGATGACCTCCAGCCATGGCCACGATGTACCAGTATCAACCCAAACCCTCAATCAGGCTGAGGCCAGAGGAAAAGACAAAGCAAAGGCAGATGCCGATCCTATGGAACAACTGCTGTGGGCAGTAGAGGCTTTGAAAGCCGGCGGGATGAACAAGCAACAGGTATCCGCGATCGTAACCAAAATTGTGGATGATGTCTTCCCCACTCCACCTGAGGGGAGTTCAAATCAGTCAGAAAACCGGGACAGGCCCCATCATGCCAGAGTAGCTCCATCCACTCCCAGTCCTGTACTTGGGAGAAATTAGAAATCCAAGGCCGCACCCGCTGACCCGTTCGCTAGTGCATCTAGCAAAAGTACCCAGGTTCCAAAGTACCTGCCCCGAGGGCGCAGGGCCTTCCATCCTCTTCACATGCCTTTGTCTAGAGCACTTTTGATATTGGCCAAAAAGGGGCATCTTACACCCCTCGATCCTAGGCCGCTCCCCAAGCCCCTTCCAGCAGGCCATGATGCCACTCAGTACTGTGCATACCATCAGCAGACTGGTCATGCTACTGATAACTGCTTCCGCCTCCGTCATGAGGTACAGGATTTGATTGACAACAAGGTTATTCTCCCGTCTACCTCGGCCAAATCAGTCACTACAGAGTTCTTGGATTTTGAGGACACAGATACCGTGAGTATGTAATTAGAAGGTGAATCGCCTGCGGGCAGTGTTTGGAGCATTTTTGGGATGTGGCGTTTGGCACGCATTTTGAGCATCGACCAATGTTAGTCTTGTAAATCCTGACTTGGGTGTCGAGTCAATCTTTTGTTTTGTTTTGAGTCTGTCTCTCTGTATTGAGTCAGTCTTTTTGTTTACAGGGTCTGTCTTGTTGTAATGAGTCAGTCCCTTTTGTATAGAATACCAGGTGATTCCGGGGTTGTTGCCTCGAACACCGTTTTGTAATTATCCTTTTGTTTCTCCCTTTGAGTCTGTCTCAGTTAAGGAGCCAGTTGCAATCAGGGTTTTGGAATGAAACAGCTGTGGCTATCCCGTTTTCATGCTTGCATGCTTTCAGTTTGAGCTAATTGTGCCGAAAGATGTGAATGGAACGACAGTACATTCTACCTGCTCTCTCGTGCCTTGAACTCGTTGTAGTGACCTAAGTTTTTTTCAAAACCTTCTTTGAACACTGCGGTGATAAAAACGAAGAGGAAGGAATTCCTCGGGTTTTTGCAAAACTTTGATCGAAACTGAGAGAAAGAGAAGCATGTTGAGCTTTTAATGAATGGAATCATGCCTGTCAGCGTGAGTACTGAGAAGGACCCTGGCTTGATCTAGACTGGTTCCACACTATCTTTAGCGCGAGCGATGTGTCGCTTTCATAAAAACTTTCCAAAACAAAATATTTTGCGCAGTCCTGTAAAGACTTGTGTGGAATCGCTCTTGAGATTGTGCAGCCTAGGATCGCTCTCAGTCTCAAGGTTCAGTCTATCTGTTTCGAACCTGGAATCCATTCAGAATGTCCGAGCAGTCAAATGCCCGTGTGGCCCAATTTGAAGCAGCCCTCGAACAAGAGGCAGCAACGTCAGATCAAGAAGATTAGATCCCACCAAGCAAAGCTCATGAAGCAACCGTGATGGACCTTTCTGCGAGTCAACACAACAGTCACTCTCTTGGATACAGAGGGCTTCGATTTCAAAAACCATTTGGCATGGACTTGCTACACTTTTACCCTTTGGGAGGCTCGCTGGGTCGAAAACCTGGAAGGGCGACCCAGGCAAAAGTTAGAGCAAAAAAAAAATAATAAAAAATAAAAGAAAAGAAAAGAAAGCAGAAAAAAAAATACAAAATACAAAAGAGCAAAAAAAAAAAGAGAAGAAAAAGAAAAAAAGAAAGAAAAAAAGAAAAGAAAAAAAATCAATCAAAAAATTGAAAAAGAAAAGAAAACATAGCTCGCAAGGTCGAAAACCTGCAACAGGCGCCTTGGCAAAAATTAGAGCCTAAACAGTGAAGGTTAAAATACCCGAGTGTACCTTAACCGGAACTACGTGAGGCTTGATTCCCATGTTTGGGATACGTAGGCAACTTCATCTTGAAGTACAGCCCCCAACGCTTTCATAGCGTCTCGATCCATGCAATGGTTTTGATCACTTTTGCCTCCTCCGAATCTCATGTCTCGATTGTAGCAACCTGGAATTACGTGACCAACTTCGCCTTGAAGTCCAACCACCAACACCTTCTAGGTGACTGTGTCCATATATTGATTCAGACCGTCCTCGTCTCCTCCGTGTCCGAGGATCCGATCGTCATCAATGAGGGCTGGCTTACAGCATGCTGCGGCATCATCCACACAAGGGGCAACTTTCCGTTGCCACACAGTACCATAAGTTGCCCTGAGTTGCCGTCCAAACTAGGGGCAACTTTCCGTTGCCCTTGCCCCTCCTTCAAGCAAGGGGCAATTTTCCATTGCCTCCGATCCAAGGTTGCACATCTCGAGGGTAAGTTCTATGCTCGTCGAGCATTGGCTGTTCGCGAAAATAGTTTTTGAAAATTTTTTACTGAGGTTGACTATTTTCTCGAAAATTATTTCATTTTCCAAAATCGGACCATGTTTGGACCCAAAAAGGAAAACTTTCAGTGCTTACGGCCTGACTTACATGATTTTCAAATCAAAAATTGAACAAGCGTGTTAATCTGACGTTCATTTTGATCAAAACTGTTTTAGAAAGAAAACAAAAAATGGTCAAAGTAATGAACTAGGGGCACAGTTTGAGCCAGGTGTTCTGTCTCTCTCTTGTCATCAACGCGCCTGCCAGGAAAGCACTTTATCTATCAGAAGAAATAGCCGTGAGCTAGCTGTATTCGGCATGAATCCGCCGCTTCCTATTCATCCATCAATCACCCTGGGGAGGGATGAAAAATGAGAGAATAAAGAATAGAGAGGAGTAAGTTGAGAGAAAAGTAAGAAGAGGGTTTTTGAGAGAAAAACCGAGCCTGAGGGCCGAGTGATGTGAGTATCACAAATCAGAAAGGGTGGGAACAAAACCCGGAGGAACTGGCTCCTCGTCGTCTGAGGTCTCTCATTCTTGCGAACGCGTCCGTGAGTCGTGTTTTTCGTTTTGTTTTGTTGCAAACTCTTGTCTTGAGTCCCTTCCGAGCGTGTCTTGTTGCGTTTAGGTCGTGAGCCTTTGTTTTATTCAAATGAGTCTTTCCCGCTGTGTTCAGTTTAGGCTTGATACCCAGGTTGGAAACCCTTCTTTATTTCAAAAATTGCCTGTGTTCAGAATGCTGTGCCACTCTCCACATCTATACGAAGTGAAAGAAGAGAAGGGAAAATTTGGGGCATTGGGGTATGCTTCAATTTTGATCGGTTTCAGCCTTTGTAGTCCGTCTTGTCAGATTGGGCTGTTTGTTCAGGAGTTGCCGTGTGCAGAATGAATCAAATGTTGTGTTATGGGCTGTGTACATATCAATCCCCAGCAGATTAATCCCCAGTAGAGTATGGGCAGTGTGTTCAGTTTGAGCAGTGATTCGTATGTGTTGTGTTGCTGCTTAGTTGGTTGGTTATCTGATTATTACAGTGCAAGTGCTCAATTTTCAGACAACAAATCGTGATCATTTACATTTGAGGTGTAATATGATGCAGTGCAATGCAAAGTACGAGGTATGTAAATAAAACACTTTTCAGATAAAAGTTTGTTTCATATCATCGTCTTTTCAAATACAAAGTTTTGAAGAAAGCAAAATCTGCCTGTGGCAGTACAAAGTACTCTATCTACTAAAAAGAGAAAAGTACAAGAAAAGAAATAAAGAAGAAAAGCAGCGAAAAATCATCATCAGCAGCAACCTCATGCCTGAGGATCTGTCCTGGCCCTCTTCCTGGGCAGAAGCCCAGGAGCATCGTCGGAAGCATCGCTGTCAGAGCCCGAGCCCGAGCTATCCCCGGCCTCCTCCTCGGACGACTCCGCCTCCATCTCTGACTCGCCATCACCTGGAACTGGTGCTCGCAAGCTGCTCCCGACATGAGCGTGTCTCCCTCTGGTACGGGGGAATATCTTGCCATCCCGAGTAGAAAGGGGAGGCCCAGCCGGAGGAGCGCCGCCCACTGGCGGAATCGGAAAGGGAGGCTGAAAAATACGAAAAACAAATGCATCAGAAAGCTGTGAGCAGTATATCAGAATGCAGTGTATAAGTACAGTATGTGAATGCCGTGAGCAGTGAATTAGTACAGAATGCAGTGTATGAGTACAGTGCGTGAATGCCGTGAGCAGTGAATCAGTGCAGAATGCAGTGTATGAGTACAGTGTGTGAATGCCGTGAGCAGTTTATCAAATTTTGTGTAGTGCATCAGTATGTATCGAACAGAGTATGGTTTGAGACTGTGGTAAGAAGAACGTACCGGAAGACTGTAGGCGGCCATGACATCGAGGGTCCGCTGCAGCATCCCCATCAGGGAGGCACACAGCTCCACCGACTGCCGTGTGTACTCGGAGGAAGCCTGCAAAAGTATCGGATGCATTAGTATTCTGCGGAATATCAAATAAACTGAAATGGAATGACAATGCAAGATGCAAAGTGAAGTAATACGTACCGGGGGTAAGTCGGGAATACCGGCTAACTCGTGACCAGCCGGGGGAGGAACGAAGGGGATCTGGTAGGTCTCCCCACCCTGCCCCCTGTACGTCAGCATAGTGGGCAGAGCGGGCCAACCGGACCCTCGTCCCCTCTGTGCCCCACCCCTGCCTCGGACTCGGGCTCTCCTCGAAGATCCCACTCCTGCTCCTGCCTCTGCCCGAGCCGCCGGCACCGCAGGACTCCCTTGCTCAGTCTGGCGACCCCCGCTCCGAGGCCGCATGATGAAGGTTCGGACGTACTCCGAGTAATCCCCCTCGCCTCTGTAGCCGTCTGCCTCCCAGCCAACGGTGTAGTCCGCCATATGCTCGGCGGTGAAACGCTCGGTATCCCGCATGTGCTCAGGAGGGTGCACCGGGACTATCTGCTCAGGTAAGCCTAGGGTCTGACGCAAGAAGCGCTCGCCCAGGTACCAAGCCCGACAGACCGGGCCCTCCAGCAAAATCCGGTAACGCGAGATCTCAACGGCACCGGCAAACCGATCCCTCATCATCGCTGGCAGAGCAGCCCACGGCTGCCAGGTGATCTGAAATTGAAATACAGTTTGTTATCTACTGGTATTGCAAATATACAGCGGAAAAGCGAAGCTTAAATGAACTGTAAGTAAAAACATACCTCGGCAGGGGTGATGGTGTCAAAATAGCGCCGGAAGAAGCTGAATGTGTCCCGCGGCCTCCGGGTGCATCGCCCGTCAAAGCGGCGCGAAAAAGGGACGACCAACGGGGTCTCTGCCTCCGGCACCGGCTCGAGTCTAGGGAAGTAGGCATAAACCCACAACTGCAAGACAGATACCAGTACATTTATCAGATAAAGTAGAATATACAGAAAAGCAGAAATAGCAGAGCAGTATACAGTCAGTGTATTGTGCAGAGTGTACAGTGTGAGCAGTGTGCAGTCAGTGTAAAGCAGAGTATGTGTGTGCCGTGTGTACAGTATACAGCGAGCGTAAAGCAGACTACAGTGTGTGCAGTGTGCAGAGTACAGAAAGTACAGAACAGAAATGTAAAGCAGAGGAGAAGACGTACCTCCCAAGCTTGCCAGTAGCCTCCGAGCAACTGCCCGCTGCCACGGGAGACCGAGCTCATGTACCCGTAAAGAGTGGCCAGAGCCGCGCCACCCCAATCATAACGCACAATGTCTCGGACGTCCACCAGTGCGCTGAGAAGGCAAAGAGGCACGGTGTTCGCCCGGTCGGCGAAAAGGGTAGTCCCCAGCAAAAACATCAGAAAACCGCGCGCGTACTGCTCTATGGCCACCTCGGTCATCGGAGCCGCCGCCTCCAATACAGGCTGCACCCTGAACTGCACCTCGAACCAGGAGTAGCGAACAAAGCCCGGACGAGCAAGGGGTGGCGCCTCGCCAAGAAGGTAGATCTGAGCGGCGGTCGACTCATCCATGTCGATGTCGAAGGGGATCGGATCACCCCCTACCCCGATGCCTGTGAGCACCGAGAAATCATAAGGGGTCATCGTCATGTCCCCTGCCACCGACAAGTGGAATGAATCAGTGGTGTCCCACCACCTCTCTGCCAGAGCGGCAAGGAGAGGTCTGCAAGCAGTAAGTTTGGAAAGTCCCCTACAAAATGCGCCGAAGCCGGCCCGATCGACGATCTGACGGACTGCGTCAGGTAGCTCGGCATACCACTCTCGAGCGACGATATTCCCATACCCGCGGACGGTATGAGAACCTCCTTGTTTACAAACAAACAGTTGCGAATCAATATGAAATGTACAGTTTCGAAGAAACAGATGAAGTCAGTACAAATCTAGCATGCGTGCAAGTCTTTCAGATTCAAACAGAAACCGGGTGCCGGTGTGCTTACAGTAAACTATGGCGCGTGATGCGTCAGTGTGTTTTGAGTGGTCCAGTGTAAACTTGGTGCACGTGTGCACGTTTTTCAGATGCAAGCAAATGTCAGGTTTCAGTGCACCAGTAGGTGGACTACGGCCTGTGATGTGTCAGTACTCCCATGGGGATCAGTGTAAACATAGCATGTGTGCGTGTTTTTCAAAGTTCAAACGGATGCCGGGTCCCGGTATGTTTCAGTGAATTACCAACGTGTGATGCGTCTGCGTGTTTGTGTGATTCAGTGCAAGTCTAGCATGCGTGCGAGTTTTCAGATTCAAATAAGCACCGGGTGTCGGTGAGTTCATGTCAAAAGTGCAATGTGTGCCGTGTGTTTGGGTGATTCAGGCTAGTGCAGTGTGTGTGCATGTGTGTCGGTCCTAAGCAGATATCAGTTGTGAGGTTGTCTACAATCAACTACAGCGCACAGTGTATCAGATCTAAAGCAGTTAAGGAATGTAATCAGCTATGGCAGTTGACAGTTAAAGGTCCTACATTGCAGAAAATAAAGTAGATCAAGATGTTACCTCAGAAGCGCCGAAGGACAAGTGAGAGGCCGGCTCGCGCAGGAGAAGCTCCGGGTCCAGCGCTCGGTCGAAGCCGCGGAAGTGGCGAAGTCTATCGGGTGGTAGAATTTGAATAGCCGGCCGGTAGGTCGCCGGATCAAATGGGCGCTCGCTCAACGGGAGGAGCTCGACCCCGGGATCCATCTCGTGATCCGGGGGAGTCCCGACATGTGGAATGTCGTCAGCCATGGCAATGGGGATGAGAAAATAGCCGGAAAAGGAAAACCGAGCAAGAATACGAAAGGTCAACCGAAAAGGTCAACCCCGAGCGGGCCGAAAATGGTTGGAAAGGCCGGGAGATGAAAATACACAGAAGTGTAGAGGAAATCGAGGGGAACAAGTCCCGAAAAGGCGGAAATAGCAAAGGAGATCCCGAAATGAAGTTTCGATCGGGTGGAAATGTCCGAAACGCGAAGAATATCGCGAATTCGACGGTAAAACGAGCGTGAAACGCGAGGAAATCGACGAAAAATCGAGAGAACAAAGCTCTAGAGAGAGAGAGTGAAGGATTTCGGCGGAAGAGGAAGTGGGAAATAGGGTTTAAAAACCCTATTTTATAAAACCCGAGGCAAAATGGCAGAACTGCCCCCGATCAGGCATTTTGTGCCGGTCGGCACATTTTTGTGCCGGTGGAGAAGTTTAGGCAGCCGACGGCAGCCGGTGACCACCTAGCCCAGCCGGTGGTGTTCCCAAGGCCTTGTTTAGGCTAGATGAGGGGTTTTGGGTCTTCATAGCTCAAGAAAGTGCAAGAAAGTGCATCTCCAACGCTCAACCGGCCTCCGTTTTGACCTCAGACAGTGTCTTCTGTGTGTGGCACTCAAATTCATGCGATGACTGTATCCTTTTGTATCCTTTTGTCTTTCATAAGATTTAAAAGTTGCCCCGTGTGCGTTGCATGCATTCATCACACTCTCCGGTGCGCCGCCTCGCGCCGACTCGCACGTCCCTTGCGACTTGCATTATTTTCCATCAAATGAGGTACGCGTGCCTCGTTTAGCATTTCATCTTGAACCACGTGAGGTGTACTACCTCACGTGCTTCATTTGCATTTCATCTTGAACCACGTGAGGTGTACTACTTCACGTGCTTCATTTGCATTTCATCTTGAACCACGTGAGGTGTACTACCTCACGTGCTTCATTTACATTTCATCTTGAACCACGTGAGGTGTACTACCTCACGTGCTTCATTTGCATTTCATCGCGCTATTTTGCGCACCACACTTGCGTTGCCCCAACACACGAGGGTCCGGCGGGACCAAAAACACGCGCGGTCTGGCGAGACCTTAAACCCGCTTGATTGCATTGTCATGCATTTTATTACGAGCATTATCATGCATTTATGCTTTGCATCGTCCTCCACACAGGGTCCGGCGGGACCAAAAACACGCACGGTCTAGGAGACCTTAAATCCTTGGAGGGTGCAAAACCTTCGGTACATTGACGTACACCATTCATTGCATTTGGCATGCATTTCATCACGCTATTTTGTGCACCACACTTGCGTTGCCCCGAAACGAGGGTCCGGCAGGACCAAAAACACGCGTGGTCTGGCGAGACCTTAAACCCGCTTGATTGCATTGTCATGCATTTTATTACGAGCATTGTCATGCATTTATGTTTGCATCGTCCTCCAAACGAGGGTCCGGCGGGACCAAAAACACGCACGGTCTAGGAGACCTTAAATCCTCGGAGGGTGCAAGACCCTCGGTGCATTGAAGTGCGCCGTTCATTGCATTTGGCATGCATTCATGGAACGCGCTATCTTGCGCACCTCACTTGCATTGTCATGCATACATTTTGCATCCCGGTCTAGGAGACCTTAAATCCTCTGAAGGTGCAATTCCTTTGACGTTTGTCGTGCCTGAACGACTTTCGGTGGTCTGGTAAAGCCACCTGCCTGTTTTTGCGGTGAGTTCCTAGAAGACCAACTGGGACGGAAAAAACTAGAGTTTGAACGGCTTATGCCTAGAACACAAAGGTTCGGAATTTCCGAGACTAGAGGCTGGTTTAAATACCCAGGGGGTGTACCCTCGGCTTGAAATCTGTATGGAAGCCCCATAGGTTGAGGCGGCATGTCTACGCCTCAATTCTGGATACTGAACCAACCTAGTATATCGCCCGGTTGGTAAGATAGGGAAAGCTGCAATCATAGTCGTTGCATCATAGTGCATTGTCATGCATCATTTGTATATACTGTATATGTCATGCATTTCTGAAAAATTCAAAAAAAAAAGAGCACATGCATTATCATGCATCATTTGTAAATACTGCATATGTCATGCATCATCGTAGGATATAGTGCATTTTTGTAAATATTGCATTTTAGTTGCATGCATCCACTGCATCATCTTCCATCCATGGCTTGCGCCTTTCCTTGTTGAGCTTGGTCTGGTATGTGCCCATATTTTTCGTGTCGAAACACAGTTGTCGATTGCTTTTGTGTACGCGCTTTGAGGGTGGCGGCACCGTTTCTGTGTTAGATATGGCTTGTATGTGTACATGCCTTTCCTAGACGAGATTTGGTTTGGCCCGCGTGCCATATCCATTGTATCATTTATCCATCATATTACATTGTAGTGTAATCGTTGCATCCGGCATTAGGATCATTATTCTTTCCCCAGCGGGTCGTCACCCCACTTATGTCATTCCACCCAATACTTGTTCTTGTGTCTGTCTACATTACTCATAGTTCTGCGTGCGCTCGCGCCTTGAGGGCTTCGACACCTTTTCTATGGTAGACAGACTTGTTACTTCCATCAATCTATTTGACATTTGTGTGGTTTTGAACCGCTCGTGATTGGATCATGATTCAATTGCTTTTCAATTGCATTGCATATTATTTGCATTGTTTATATTTTGTTTTGTAGTTTTACATATCATTTGCATTACATTTAGATTCAATTGCATATCATTGCACTGTTTTGTGCACTTCATTTGTATTGTCATGCATGTTGCTAACAATATTGCACCTGTTAAGTTTGTTTTCTTTTCAGGCACGATATTGTATGTACGGTTCATTCGAGGCCGGTGAAACCGGACGAGCCGCGCAGGTATTGTATCCTCCGAGTGAGACGTATCGAGAATTGCATAATTCTCTTACATCCTTTCTACATTATAGTGTAGTTTGGCGTATCTAGCTTAAAACTGTTGCGTGTGTGTTTCGTTACAGCTTCCTTTGCATGATCATAAGTTATGCTCGGCTTCTTGCATTTTCAGTTGCATTTTGCCCCTGCCTTCGGGCGCATACCTTGCTTGTCTTGCATGTCTAAGTCATCGGCCTGGTCAAAAATGGGTCGTCTCTGGGCTTTGACATTCACTCCCGTCATTATTATGACTTACGAGTTCTGTCAAAGAGGGGCAACTGTAGACACCCCATTTTTGACTGTCCTCAAGACTTGGGCGTCACCGTTTGAACACTCGGTGATTATCCATGTTCGTGTTCGTTTGGAGTTCCCGGAGTTCTCGGCTCGCGCGCCTTGCCTCAGGACCTCCGAACTCGACCGTTTTGTGTCTGGTTTTGCACCAAACACTTGTGTTTTGCCTTGGAAGGGCAGGGAATGCCTTGTGAGGCATCCCCACACACCACCGGCTGTGGCTAGAGGCCACCGGCTGGCTGGTGTTGCCATCGGCACTTTATTGTGCCGACCGGCACTCTTTTGTGCTGACCGGCACTAAGTTTTGTCAAAATGACACTCTTTGCCGGCCGGACACTGTGCAGTTGCTTTTTGAGATATTTTCAGACAGCTGTATAGTTTTGGTTCCCCTCCATACACGTGTATGGAGGGATGACCCTCTTAGTTAGCTTAGCTTGTAAGCTTTGCAAGCTTTGCTTGCCTATAAGAGGACCACTCCTCTTCTTGGCTTAGGGTTACAATTTTTTAGACATTTTAGACAGACCAAGCTCTGGTTTTTAGGGTTAGGATAGATACACATCCTATCTCTCTTCTTCCCTCTCATTTTGTACACTAGGTGTTTGTGACTTACTATTGCTCACCAACACCTAGTGTTTCACCTTCCTCTTGAAACTGAGGTGCTAAGGGCTTGTTCTTGGTGTTCTTGGCTGGTTTGAAGCTTAAAGAGGCATCAAGGTTACCATTGTTGGAGTTGATCATCAAGGGTAAGAAACTACCCCTTTTTCCCCCATTCTTGCATTCCATTTTTGCCTAGTTTAAAACAGTTTTTGTGCTTGGTCTATAACACATAAAAGTTCTGTTTTTTAAGCCTCTTTATTGTTTATTAAGAGTGCTTGGTGGTTTGGGTAAGTTTGATCACCCTTAGGCCTTGAAAAGGCTCTTTTTTTGTGCTATTTTGTTGAGATCCGAGATTTTTGTGCTTGGGCCTCTTCACCACTGAAATCTTGAGGGATTTCAGTGGTGGAGATGGTGCCATAAAGTCTCCAAAAGGGGAGGGCCACCCCCTCTCCTTAATGTCCTTGAAAAGGGCAAGTTTTGGCCTCCAAAGGAGCACCATGTTTGAGTGTGTGTTGAGCATGTTTGGTTTGTTTTTCATGCTTATATTGCCATGATATAACATGTTTCTAAGTTGGTTTAGGCCCCTTATGCATGCTTAGCATAGTTGCCTTGTAATGCCTTTTGATCCTCTAACATGCCTAGGTTGTATGCCTTAGTTTCTAGCATGTTTTAGGCTTGCATTTGTGAAGTTTTTGTGCTCATATTTCCATGTTTTAGGTCTGTCCTAGGTTATTTGGGTTGATCTTGGCATGCATGATATGGTGTAGACACCCCATTTTTGACCGACCTTAAGACTCAGACGTCACCGATTGAGCGCTCGGTGATGTTGCATACTGTGCTTGTTCTGAAGTCTCAGAGTCGCGGCCGCGCGCCCTGCCTCCGGACTTCCGAACCCTCTTCTCTACCTTGTCTCGGTTTGCGAACCAGGCTCGGTTTTCTCTGTTTTCTTTCCTGAGGGAAGGGAGTGGTCCTGTAGACTATCTCCCGGTGGCCGTGAGCTACTTTTCGTGGCCGTAGGCCATTTTGCCCATTTCGGAGCCCGGTTCCCGGTTTTCGGGGCCGTTAGGCCGTGTGCCTCGGCTCGGGACCGCCCAACCATCTCCGCTTTCTCCGATTTTTGGCGGAGACCTCTGTTTTAATGTTCCGAGGAACACTGGGGCCCCTGATGCCCACTTTGCAGCCGAACACCACTCCCGGTGCCCGGCGACCCATTTTCGGGACCCCGAACTGCGTGATTTGGGCCCCGAGCATTCATTTTGCATCAGCCTTCTCCGGTTTTTGGCGGAGACCTCTGTTTTAATATTCCGAGGAACCCTGGGGCCCCTGATGCCCACTTCGTGGTCGTGTGCCACTTCCGGTACCTGTAGCCGGTTTTCGGGACCCCAAACTGCGTGTTTTGGTCCCGAGCATTCATTTCGCATCCATTTGCTCCGGTTTTTGGCAGGTATCTCTGTTTCGTCATTCCAGAGGACACTGGGGTCGCAGATGCCCACTTCGCTGCTGAACACCACTTCCGGCACCCGCAGCTCATTTTCAGGATCCCGATTTGCTCGGTTTTGGCCCCGAACATTCATTTCTCATTTGTTTTTGTTCAAACTTGGCAGGTACCTCTGTTTCAACATCAGGAAGATCACTGGGGGGTGAGAAGCCAGCAATTATCCCAGATAACCAGTTTCGCTCCTCCGGAGCCCGTTTTGCTCACTTCCGGGCCAATGTTGAACACCCTAGGGGTATTTTCTTCCAACCAAAGCTACATATCTGTGATGAGGGCATCTTGGAGGACACTTTGGCATGGTGGTCGGCCAGCAATGGTTGATTTCATTTTTGGGCCTCTCCTTCAAGCTCTATGTTGTGACTCTTGGTTCAATGTTGCCAAATTCAAACCTTGGATCCTTGTTCTACACATCTGGGAGGACACTTTGGTATGGTGGTCGGCCAGCAATTGTTGGTTTCATTTTTGGGCCTCTCCTTCAAGCTCTATGTTGTGGCTCCTGCTTCAGTGTTGCCAAATTCCAACCTTGGATCCTTGTTCTACACACCTAGGAGGACACCTTTGCATGGTGGTCGGCCACTAATTCAAAACTTCATTTTTTTCACTGGCTGGCCGGCCATGTAGGGTGGCTGGCCGGCCACCTTGAAGAAAAATACCTGGCCGGCCAGATTCTTGCTTTCCAGCCTGTCCCAGCTGTCCGGATATCTTTCAACATATCCCGGGGCATCCGGGGATATTTCGGGAGGGAAAGATTGGGTGCTTTCCCTCCCCTTTTACACCCCATTTCTTGCCTATTTAAAGGGCCCTCCCTCTCCTTCTTCAAGGTTGGAAAAATTGGTCTCAAGAACACATCTTCAAATTCCTCCATTTCCTTAGCTCAAAACTCCAAAAAGCTTCAAGTGTCAAGGTCTTCTCTTCATCAACACATAGCCTCACCATCCCTACCACCACTCCAGCAGCTAGGAAGTGAATTTCAGAGGTTGAGAAGCTACAAATCAAGGCCAAGAATCAAAGAAAGACAAGTCTTCAAAGGTAAGCCTTCAAAACCAACTTTTAGGGCTTTTCCTTGGTTCATTTTTATACTCTAATTGGTTGAGAATTGGGGCTCCGACCCCTACTGCTTTTGTGCTTAAAATGAGCCCCTCTACAACTTTGTAGAAGGGCTCAACCTCATTTGGTGTTTGTATACACTAGTTCCTTCAATATTCTTCAAGTTGGTAACATTTTTGCATGCTAAAATTGACCTATTTGTGTTGGTTTTTGGGGGTCCGACCCCTACTGCTTTTGTGCTTAAAATGAGCCCCTCTACAACATTGTAGATAGGCTCAGCTTCATTTGGCCTTTGTATATACCACTTCCTTCAATGTTCATCAAGTGTGCCATTTTTTTGCATGCAATTTTGACCTATCTCTATTTGTTTTTGGGGCTTCGACCCCTACTGACTTTGGTCTTATTTTGACCCCCTTTACATATTCTATGAAGAAAGTTTTGTCATTTGGTGTGTGCATTGCATGTCTCATGATATAGCCTATTTGGAGCTTATTTTGCATGGATCTTTTAGCATGATTGTGATCTGATTTTGAGGATGTTATCTTCTGCATATATGCTTATTTTTAGCTAACATTCAATGTTGTAGAAGAAAGTTTGTCCATTTGGGGTTTTCATATATCACTTGTCTCAATACCCCTCTTTTGGCCACTAACTTTGCATGCTTTGTTTGATCTATCTATGCTTGCATTTAGGCCATGTTTACTACTGAAAAAATGCCATTTTTGGGACTGTCTTGCTACTGTTCTTGCTGCCATGGTCATATTTTGCATGCATAGCATGGCTATAGGCCATTTCGGGGCTTGATTTCGCATTTTCGGGATGAATGCATGCTTCGAGTGTCATTTCGAATTGTTTCGGGGCTGTTTTCCCCTTTATTTAAGTGCTGAAATTCCATTGCCATGCTTGCATATCATTTCCCATGCCATTTGTATCATTTTTGCATTGCCTCGGTTTGCGTGCCAATGGGCACGCACTTCGAGGCACCTCATTTTTATCATTCCGGCAGCCTATGTGAGCGTGGCTGAGGCTATCTCATGTTGGCGTAAGCCCAATTTGCATTTTCATGCTTGTATGCCATTGCCTCGGTTTGTGTGCCCGTGTGCACGCATTTCGAGGCACTTTGTTTTTATCCGACGGCAGCCTGTGTGAGTGAGCCGAGGTTCTCCCACGTAGGTGTAAGCCCATCGTTGCATTCCGTATGCCATTTCATCGCATAACATCGCCTCGGTTTGCGTGCCCGTGTGACACGCACTTCGAGGCACTTCGGTTTTATCCGATTTATCACTTTATCATCGCCTCGGTTTGCGTGCCCGTGTGACACGCACTTCGAGACACTTCGGTTTTATCCGATTTATCACTTTATCATCGCCTCGGTTTGCGTGCCCGTGTGACACGCACTTCGAGGCACTTCGGTTTTATCCGATTTTCTCATTTTATCATCGCCTCGGTTTGCGTGCCCGTAGGACACGCACTTCGAGGCACTTCGGTTTTATCCGATTTTATCATTTCATCATTGCCTCGGTTTGCGTGCCCGTGGGCACGTATTTCGAGGCACTTCGGTTTTATCCGATCTTCTCATTTGCATCGCCTCGGTTTGCGTGCCTGTGGGTGCGCATTCCGAGGCACCTCTGTTTTATCCGATTTGCATTTCATCATTGCCTCAGTTTGCGTGCCAATGGGCACGCACTTCGAGGCACCTCATTTTTTATCATTCCGGCATCCTATGTGAGTGCGGCTGAGGCCTTCTCATATTGGTGTAAGCCCATCATTGCATTTCGCATGTCATTCTGCATCGCCTCGGTTTGCGTGTCCGTGGACACGCATTTCGAGGCATCTCATTTTCATAGCATTGCGCATGCTAGGATTGTATGTTAGTTGCATTTCATGCATATCATGCATATTGCACGGGAAACGAGGCACGTTTCGTACCCCGAGCGACGGAACGGGTCTCAATTCCCAAGTCGCCGACACTCCGGATTACCCATGATGGAGTTAGGTTTTGTTGTAGCATTCATCTGCATTCATCCCATATTGAGTTGTGCATTTCGGTTCTTCGGCCATCATGCATCGAGATGCGTGATTGGTGGCGCGAGGATCGAGGCATGCATATATTTGTGAAATACACTGCTGTGCCCTTTTCCTGCTCTCTGTTGCAGCAAAATCAACAATCAACAACTTTTCGGAGGCTGGCACGCATTTCGAGAAAATTGCAAACAGAGGCTAATCAGGGCATCCCAGTGGATTTCCGCGCCAGGCAGCCCAACAGGCGGCATCTATCAGAAGCAAGGCAGTCCCTGGCTTGCATGCCAGTTTACCGCTTTCTTAGTTAATTTGTAAATTAATTAGAAACTGTATATATTTCGGACTGTATATTCTTTTATTCGGACTGTATTATTATTTATTCGGACCCTCTGCGCGAGGGCAAAATTGTAATAAGGGTGGGTGAGTGTGATGTATGTCTTCCAACCCCCATTTCTTTCTCCCTTTTATTTATCTGCTTTGGATGGTTAGATATAGGGCATATTTCAATTAGCATACAGTATGATAGCATGTTTGCATCATTCATCTGTTTTGCACGCACCGGGCTCGGCGCATCATACAAACTGTATTTGTATTTCAATTCCAAATTGAGTACTTGTTAGTTGTAGCATTTCATATGCCATGTTTAGAATAGCCGAGCCCACTATAATTTGCATCTCTGCATGTGTTGCATTAGGCATTCTGTATATCTTAGGATCATGCATTGATTTCTAATCAGTTTTCTGTTTTGGCTCGGAGTACTAGGTGAGTTTTATGCTTTAGCATCCTTGCATGTGTGTGAGTGACTGCCATGATAGCATGCTTGCCATGAGGCTATTTGCTTATGTGATATAACTGCCTTGAATGCCTGTGGGTGGAGGTTGAGTTATTTGAAGTGGAACAATTCATCAACTGTTTGTTTTAAGCCCACTAGATAGTGGCAAAATCATTGTTTTACTAAGCCCACCTGAGGGTGGCAAATCCACATCTTAAGCCTACCTGCGGGTAGCAAACCATTTTCAAACAAACAAACATGAAATGTTTTGTTCCAATTCAGACGACCCAGTCTATACTTATTTGCTGCGAGCATCACATAGTAACCTAGGCTAATAACCGGAATAAGAACTCACAATGTTTTCAAAAACTGATATCATGGTTAGTAGAGGCCGGTCTTTGACCGGGCGAGAGGGGGTGCTCACGATGTGACCTTCCCTAATCGTACCCAAGTTCCCGAGCCGAGGCAACTTTGGTGATGACGGACACGTGGCCTTTGGCACCGAGTCAGGGTTTCCTAAATTTCCCATTTTAAAATATTTAGGTGGCGACTCTGTTATCTGGCAAAGCAGTCCATGTTTGGCACTTCTTTCAAAAAATCTGTTTTTCTCAAAAACGATTTGCCGGATTTGGACTCTTTGGTTCGAGATTTGGAACCGCAACATAAAATCGAGTCCGAGCTGTAGCGAGGCCCCCCGCGGGCGTTGTTACAGTTTCTGGCGACTCTGCTGGGGATTTAGAGAGCTCGACTCGAACTCATGATATCTGTTTTTGACTACACTCGTGTGTTTCTTTGCATTGCATTTGCATTGGTGCGCCTAGGACACTGTGTTTGCCATATGCCATTCCCGAACGATTTGCCGGAGGCTTGTCTTGTCAAGTCATGTCCGTAAGGCTAATCGGCTCTGGGCTCTGACAGCATGGGAACACAAACCCCGGTTTTACCGGGGCACCCTTTTTGACCATTCGACCTAGTGCATATTCGGATCCATAGTGACCATTCCAAACTAGGACAGGTTGCTTACCCGTTTATAGGTTGTTTGAAGCCGCTGCGTGCGTAGTGAAACCCTAGCTCCTGACAAAATAGGACAGGGAAACCCTACCCCAACATAGGGGTGTTTTGGCTCTCACTTATCTGTTATGTGCTTGTTAGAGTGTGCCTCTACAGGGAATGCATGTATCAGTATGAGTTTGGGCATCAGGCCTGCGGGCATCAGTTTTTGAATTTGGGAATCAGGCCTGCGGGCATTATCCAGTATTTGGGAATCAGTTGTCCGCGGATATCAGATTCAGTTTGTCAGAACAGTGATACAGGAATATTGACCAGTATTTGAGGACAGTGTATAGCCAGCTTACCAACTGTGTGTTGTTGTATACCCGACTGTGTGTGGTGTATTCAATTTAAGCCGTTATGCTGCCCGTTTTATTTCTGGTTATTTATTTCTTTTTCGCTTTATTTATCTTTTTGCTAGGACAGTTTGTAGCACAATTGCTTCCGAACCCGTCGATACCCCCCAAGCAATCTGGACACGAGGTCGCCGACTCAACCGATCCGAGGATCTAGTTGACGGACATCCAGTGTTTCACTCACTACCCCCTGTTATCAGAAGGAGGCCGAGAAGGCACAGTATATCAGAGCACAGATCACCAGAACAGCGGTCTACTATAGTGCCAGATAGTCGGGTTGAGCTTCCTGTTTCTGCTATAGAGATACGCCTGCCGGTTCTTCAGATGGAACAACCGAATACAGCTATGGAGGCGATGATGCGCCAGATGACTGAAAGCATGAAGCAAATGCAAGATGATGCTATCCGCCAGGCGGAATTTTCCAGACAACAGGCCGCTGTCATGGCCCAACAGTCTGAGTTGATCACCAGATTACAACAGCAGAACGCAGCGTCTGCCTCAAATCAGGCTCCTCCTCCACCCGGGGCCCCATTACCTGAACAACTACCTGCTGGCCAGAATGCCCCTCCAAACCCGCAAAATGCCCAGGCTGCCCAGAATACCCTCCCGAATCAACAGAACATTCTGCCAAACCCCCCAAACATTCAAGAGGACACGGGTCTTCCAACGGGGCTGGCTCCGCCCCCGCTTCTACCACAACTGTCCAAAAACATTACACCTAACCACCCGGACTCTCCATTTGAGTTCGAGGTAGACCAGACAGCTCTGAAATTGAGCAAGTTGGAGAAGCTCTTTAAGAAATCCCAAGGGGTGAAGGCCATCCCAGATATTGAAGACGGTTATACTGATGTAGCCGTGACATTGCCGGATAGATTTAAGATGCCCCAGATCGATCGCTTTGATGGATCCGGGGACCCTATGGTTCACCTCCGGCTATTCTCAGACGTTCTAAGACCAATGGGCCTAACCCGACCGCAAAAGCTTTCCTTGTTCGGTCGAACCCTGTCGGGTGTGGCATCTACTTGGTATTCAAAACTGGAAGATCAGGTGAAAATAAACTGGGATGAGATGGCTGAGGCCTTCCTTGCACAATATTCATACAACACGCAGATCGAGATCACAACTCGTGATCTCGAAACAACGAGGCAGGAGCCCAAGGAATCTTTTTCTGATTTTGTGACCCGGTGGAGGGCGAAGGCATCGATGATGACCTTAAGGCCAACGGACAGAGACCAAATACGGATGATTGTGCGCAATCTCCAGCCGGCATTAATGAAGAAGATGATTGTAGTTCCCTTCCCCACTTTCGCCGATCTGCATGATATGGGGATGCAAATAGAAGATGCAATGAAACAGGGTCTGTTTGACCAAGATCGGGATCAACCCCGGAGAACATTTAACCGGAATACCAATGCAGGCCCGAGTGGCTCTTCCAATACAAGAACTTCAGAGGTCGGAATGGTCACCACCAATCCCCCTCCCCAACCGAGGTCCGCAGCGGCCACACCTTTTTCTGATGCCTCTGGGAGCAGTAACCAAGCTTCAAGGTACCAACCCAGGGGTCAACGAACCTTCTCTCCACTACATATGCCTTTATCCAAAGTCCTCGGAGTTCTAGTCAGAAAGGGGCACCTGAAACCCCTGGAACCGAGGCCCCCACCAAATCCACTCCCCCCTTCCCATAACCCAGCCAAATATTGCCAATACCACCAACAGCATGGTCATGACACCGACCAATGCTACAGGCTGCGTCATGAGGTTCAAGATCTCATTGACAAAAACATCATTCTACCTCCCCAAGGACCCAACGTCACAAACAACCCACTCCCCAAACACAACCAAGATCCACCAAAAAGAGTCAACCTCATCCACACTGGGGTCGCTTCATATGATCCCAGTATCTATATCACTCCCTCCCACCTACCCAAGCCAGAGGTGATCCTCCCTGATAGCACGGACTTGTGCATGATGGACACCTCTACACCCCAACTTGAGCTAAAGGTGGTGACCACCGAGGATGGAACGGGGCAGGCTTCTGAGGAGAGCAAAACAGTGGAGTCTGGGGTGGAGCAAACTGAGAATTTAGCTGGCAGAGCTTATGATCCGAGTGGGTATATCTTGTCAACGAGCCAGTCTAAGCTGAGTATGGGGTTGCCGGAAGAAACTGAGTTGTGTATGATCAGGGGGGACAAGCTTGAATCAGCGAGGGATGATCTAACTACGGTGGAAGAGGACTTCGCCAACCTTCAAATCTACGAGCAGGAATCAGGGGATGCATCGATTAACTGGTTCGAAGATGAGGAGTCAGCAGAAGTCGTCGGGTGGTTGGATGATCAGCCTGATATTGTACCATTTGTGGCCGGAAGGGCCGAGGATCAGATTACATTGCCGGAGAGCGCCGGTACGAAGAATTTCGCTCAGGAACAAAACATTTTGAGAACCGCACAGTTGCTACTGGAGGAACAAGAAAGGAGATGGGACTCTGAGAGAGCCCGAAAAGCAAAGAACCATGAGGAAGTTGAGAGTGCTGCGAGCACGAAAATTGAACATGCTGTGAGCATGAGGGGGAAAATGCTGAGAGCATAAACAAGCCGGAACCAGACAGATGTTTGCTAGATGCTAATGGAATGTGGTGGGAAGATGACGACTTGTATCTTGCCCACACAGACGAAGACTGGGCAGGTGGCCAACCGGACAGCACCTGGTACCTCGAGGAGGTGGACCATATGACGAGAAGCGGGCGGTATTTCAAGCCCCCACACCTTGATCAACCCGAGGCATCAGGGAAAGATAAGGAGGCAGAGAAACAGAAAGAGAAGCAAGTGGAAGAAGAGGCTGTACTGAAGCAGCTAAAGAAAATACAAGCGGACATCTCCATTTGGGGACTGCTTATGGCTTCGAGGGTGCACCGGCAGGCTGTCTTATCTGCTATGGACAGAGCTAAACTTTCCATCGAAACTACGCCAGAACAACTAGTTGGGCTAGTCTTTCCGGGAGGAGGTTCCCCGGCGTTGACTTTTTCAGACAAAGAATTGCCGCCTGAGGGCGTGGATCATAACAGACCTCTCTACATCTCTGTAGAATGCAGGGACAAATGGATTCCGGTGGTACTTGTTGATACCGGGTCCGCTATCAACGTCTGTCCGGCTAGAACGGCGTATGCAATTGGGTTAAAGCCTGCGGACTTCACACCGACTACTCAAGTAATCAGAGCTTACGACAATACAAGCAGGGATGTCCTGGGGACAGTGAAAATCCAAACCAAGATTGGGCCTGGACAACACGAAGTAGATTTTCATGTCTTGGAGGTCCCTGCATCTTTCAACATGCTTTTGGGGCGACCCTGGTTGCATCAGGTGAAGGCCGTCTCATCTACTCTACATCAAATGGTGAAGTACCCCTACGGAAAAGGAGTAGCCATTGTTTTTGGGAATTCGTCAATCCATCCCCCTCCGGAGGTATCTACGCCAGTCCTTGAGATTGAACACGGCATGGAGGACCTGTTCATATCAGGATTTACTTTGGCTGAGGCCCGGGTAGTACAGAATATCATGGCTGTGAATGAGGGTTTGTATGTCAGCGCTCAAGCCGTATACCTCATGAACAAGCTACAGCATATCCCTGGGATGGGATTGGGAAGAAGCGGCCGGAAAGGCGTTGCAGCGTTGGCCGAAGTGCCACATAATCCACATACCTTTGGATTAGGTTATCTGCCCACCAAAGAAGATTGGGCGAGGAAAGGAAAGGAAATGGCTAGCAGAGCCAGAGCAAAGCAGGCTGGGAAGCCTTTTGACCTAATACACAGGCCCATCTGGGGTACCCTGAACGGACGCTTTGTCCGGGAGGGGGAAGATTTTCCATTCTGTGGCTTCCCAGAGCCATGGTTAAACGCGGAGAGGAAGCGCGTACCAGGCTTCGAAATCTTCTTCGACCTGCAACTATCCGGGGATGACGTTGCCGAAGAGCAGACAGACCCAACAACTGAGGCTGAGCAGAATAAGGCGGAGGAGCCTGAGGGCACTGAATTGGAAATGGGGGTAGCACTGGCAAGTCTCCTCTCTGATCCTCTGATCGACCAAGATTGCTTGGGGAATAACGCCGTGGTTTCCATGATTGGGGATGAAATGGCCGTGAGCCAACCAACAGCTATTTTGGACGCATCGATCGCACCTTCCCTCACTTGGCAGTATGAAGAGGGATTCTTATCCAGCAGTTCCGGGTCAGGTAGTGAGCCGGAATCTGATTCCACCGAGTCTTCTGAGTCGGAATCAGGTTCCAGCTCGACTGAGTCTGAGTCTGGTACTCCTGGGGGTGTCAACCCGGATGCCAAAGTCCTGTCCAGGTCGTCTTTTTCCTTTTCTTTTGAGTCTGTTGTAACAGAAGATTTGGACGATTTGGATGAACTTAATGAGAATGAGGTGAATGTGGTTTCCGAGTACTTCTCTGTGCCCCTAATTTATTGCTTAAATCAGGACTTTCAAAATTTTGATCAAAACGACGAGGACGAAGTTCCTCCGATTTTACAACGACTAATTGGGCAGGAGCAAGAGAGATTTGTTAAGCCCTTAACGGATGAAATCATTTTTGTGAATATTGGTACTGAGGAGGACCCGCGGCTGGTCCAGGTCGGGTCCACGCTGTCTTCAGAGGAACGCGAGCGCTTAGTCGCTTTATTAAAAGATTTCAAAGATGTTTTCGCGTGGTCCTACGAAGACATGCCTGGGATCGATCCTGAGATTGTACAGCATCGGATCCCCCTTGACCCTGAGGCCCGACCTGTCAAACAGAAGCTCAGAAGGATCCGCCCGGATTGGGCTCTTAAGATCAAGGAAGAGGTCACCAAGCAAATTGACGCAGGCTTCCTGCTAGTCTCCGAATATCCGACTTGGTTGGCCAATATCGTTCCGGTGCCAAAGAAGGATGGCAAGATCCGGGTGTGCGTAGACTTCAGGGATTTAAACCGAGCCAGTCCGAAGGACGATTTTCCCCTACCGCACATCGATGAGTTAGTGGACTTCACGGCAGGGCACGCTTTGCTCTCATTCATGGATGGCTTTTCAGGATATAATCAGATAGTGATGGCGCCGGAGGACAGAGAAAAGACTGCATTCACCACCCCGTGGGGGACATACTGCTATCGGGTCATGCCGTTTGGGTTGAAGAATGCTGGGGCTACTTATCAGCGGGCCGCGACCACAATACTACATGATATGATCCACAAAGAGGTTGAGGTGTATGTGGACGACATGATTGTCAAGTCCAAGGAAAGAGAGGGCCACTACACCGCCTTGCGCAAGTTTTTCCAAAGGATCAGAGAATTCAGGTTGCGGTTAAACCCTCAGAAATGTACGTTTGGTGTTACAGCGGGAAAAATGCTGGGGTTTCTGATTACACAAAGGGGCATCGAGGTCGACCCTTCCAAAATTAAGGCCATCTTAGAAATGCCACCACCAAGGACTGAAAAGGAGGTGCGAGGCTTTCTGGGTAAAGTGCAATTCATAAGACGGTTTATTTCAAAACTAACCTTGACTTGTGAACCACTCTTTGGTCTCCTGAAGAAAGGCAAGAAGTTCCAATGGGACGGCCGATGCCAAGCAGCGTTTGAGCAAATTAAAGAATATCTACAGAACCCACCCGTTTTATCACCACCAGAACCGGGGAAACCGTTGATTTTGTATCTGACAGTGACTGAAACCACAATGGGCTGCATGCTTGCACAAGAATCAGAAGATAAGGTGGAGAAAGCCATCTATTATTTGAGCAAGAAAATGCTGGAATATGAGACCCGATACACACCACTGGAAAAGGCTTGCTTAGCCCTGGTATGGGCTACCAGGAAGCTGCGGCACTACCTGTTAGCTCACTCTGTAATGTTGGTTTCACGACTCGATCCCATCAAATATCTTTTCGAGAAACCAGCACTTACGGGTAGGCTAGCTCGTTGGTTGCTGTTGCTCTCCGAATTTGATCTTACATATGTCACGCGCAAGTCAGTGAAAGGAAGAGCAGTGGCAGAGTTCCTTGCCGACCATCCGGTTGAGGGGGATGAAGTAGTTGAGTATCTATTCCCAGATGAAACAATTCTGCATATCGACGAGGAAACTTGGACAATGTACTTTGACGGAGCGTCAAATCAACATGGGTATGGGATAGGAGTGTTGCTGATAGCACCCGACAATTCCCGTATCCCTCTAGCCTTCAAACTCCGGTTCAAAGTCTCAAATAATGAAGCAGAATATGAGGCGTGCATCGCTGGTTTGGAAGCAGCCCTAGAACTAGGGGCAAGACGGCTGGACGTCATTGGGGATTCGAACCTTGTTGTGTCTCAAGCTAAAGGTGACTGGAAAGTGAAAGAAGAAAATATGATAATGTATCACCAAACCTTGGACTTGCTGATTCCTCGGTTTGAAAAGTTAAACTTCGCTCATCTACTAAGAGAGAACAACAAGTTCGCAGATGCCTTAGCAACTCTATCATCTATGATAGACATCCCGTGTGGAGTCCGAATGCGTCCAGTCATCATCGACCAGAAATTTGTACCTGCTTATGAGTCGATAGCAACCATAGATGAAGTTCAGGACGAACACCCTTGGTACTACGATATCTGGAACTTTTTAGAGAAAGAAGCATACCCGCCAGGGGTAAATGCCAAAGACAAGAGGGCAATCAGAAGAATGTCGGTTCAGTTCATCATCTGTGGGGGTAAGCTGTATAGAAGAGGTTATCTGGGAATGCATAAACTGTGTGTGGATGCAGAAGAGTCAAGGCGTCTGATGGAAGCCATCCACGGGGGTGAATGTGGTGCACATATGAATGGGGTGATGTTGGCACGGAAGATCCTTAGACAAGGTTATTATTGGTCCACCATGGAGGAGGATTGTATTGGTTTCGTCCGGCGATGCCACAAATGTCAGATTCATGCGAATCGCATGAACATTCCGCCGTCAAAGCTATACAACATGACTTCGCCATGGCCATTTTCTGTCTGGGGAATTGATGTAATTGGAGCTGTTACGCCGAAGGGGTCGAATGGGCATGAGTTCATCTTGGTAACGATAGATTATTTTACAAAGTGGGTCGAGGCCCAATCTTACGCAGTGTTGAAAGCTTCACACGTTGCGAAATTCATCAGAAACAACATTATCTGTCGCTACGGAGTCCCAAATGAAATAGTTTCTGACAATGGTTCCCACTTCAAGAAGGAGGTGATTGATTTGTTGGAAAAATACAATGTGGCTTTTCATAAGTCGTCTACTTACCGGCCACAAACCAACGGGGCAGTTGAGGCCGCCAACAAGAACATCAAGCGCATACTACAGAAGATGGTGGAAACCTATCGGGATTGGCCAGATAAGCTGCCGTTTGCTCTGTGGGGCTACAGGACTTCGATCAGAACCTCTACTGGGGCGACTCCGTACTCATTAGTCTATGGGATGGAGGCCGTCCTGCCTATTGAGATTGAAGTCCCGTCTTTGAGAGTATTGGCCGAGTGCCAGATAGCCGAAGCAGATTGGCAGCAGAATAGATTCGAGGAACTCATGCTCTTTGATGAAAGAAGATTGAAAGCACTGTACCACGTCCAAGGCTATCAACGCAGAATCGCCCGGGCTTTTAACAAGAAGGTTAAGTCCAGGAATTTGAAAGAAGGAGATTTAGTACTCAAGGACAACCGAGCTCCTATCCACGACCCAAGGGGCAAGTTCAGACCTAATTGGACTGGTCCCTACATCATCAAGTCAATCTGGTCAGGTGGAGCTGTGGTTCTGATGGATCTAGATGGCTTAGAGTTTTCCCAACCGATCAATATGGACAAGTTGAAGAAATACTACCCCTGAGAGGCTCGCTAGGCCGAAAACCCGAAAGGGCGACCTAGGCAAAACTCAGAGCACAAAAAATTTGAAATTATAAAAACTGAGCTCGCAAGGTTGAAAACCCGCAAAGGGCGGCCTTGGCAAAAGTTAGAGCGCAAAAGGAGAGTAAAAATACCCGAGTGAACCTAAGCCTGAACTACGTAAGGCTTGATTCCCATCTTTGGGATACGTAGGCAGCTTCATCTTGAAGTTCAGTCACAATCTTTTCCCCGATCAACTTTGTCCATTCTGATCATCTCAGTCATCTCTATTCATCAGCATTTATTGTGATCTCCGGTACAGTGCTATTCAAACTAGGGGCAACTTTCCGTTGCGTTGAAGTGCTGCGGCATCATTCAAACTAAGGGGCAACTTTCCAGTTGCTAGGATTCGGGGTTGTGCATCTCAGTGACAGATCTCAGGCGTGTCCAGTTCTGATCCATACCGAAAATAGTTTTGAAAAGTTTTAATAAAAGTTGGCTTTGTTCAAATTAATCTTCTTACAACTAAGACCATTTTTGGACCAAAAGTGGAGAATTTTCAGTACCATAACCTTCAATTTCATTGATTTCAAAACCAGAGTTCTGTTGCTCTTGCATACAATTGAAGTTGCTTTTTTTTTTATTGCATTCATAACGAAAACTTGAAAGTACTAATAAAGCAATAAATCTGGGGCACAGTCCAGTCAAGTGTCCCTGCGCTCCCTCCCAGAACTAGTTGAAGCCTCTGATGCCAACTTGGGCCCAACTTGTGCTTCTTCGTTGAGCCAATCCCAGCGCTCATCAGACAAAGTGCAACTGAAGACAGGGGCAGGGGCCAGAAGCTCTCTAACTCTCCAAGCAATGCGGTCTGCTGATAAATTGCCCATCCATTCAAACCACCAGCTCCCATCAGGAGCATTGACCAGGTGTTGCCGAAAGAAGTAGCTGCGGGTTGAATAAGCAGGGCAAGAGTCCACAACTTGCAACTTATCCATCAACCTTATCTGGGGAGGGATGAAAAATGAGAGATTAAAGAATAGAGAGATGTGCGATGAAAGAAAAGTGAGATAGGGGTTTTGTGAGAAAAATCGAGCCCGAGGGCCGAGTGATGTGAGTGAACATACATGTGAGCTTGGATGGGAAACATTACCTGTAGCAGTAGTGGACTCCCTGCAAATCTGGTTGTCTCCCGGCAGTAGAAGGCATCCAGGCCTATCAATTTTGGATACATTCCATTCCCCAGAAAGTCCATCCAAAGTACGTCGTGCTACATTTTTGCTTATCGAGTTGTTGTTTTTGCTTATTGAGTTGTAAGTTGTGTCGAGCTGTCGCATTTTGTGTTCTGAGTTGTTACTTTTTGATTACGCAATTTTGTTAAGTCTTGTCGATTGAGTCGTTAACATTGTTGTATTTTGTTTATCGAGTTGTAAACTTGCTAAGATTCTGTTTTATTTCTTAGTGAGTCAATTTGTTTTTATTTGTTGCGTCGGTTCACTACCTGACCCGGTAATACATGAGGCACATTTTCATTCAATTCCACTCTGTGCAAAATAATGCGATGCGATGCTAAGAATTTCAAATACAATATCTTTTCAAAAGCTGTTTCATTTCATCATGTCTTACAACAAAGTAAAGGTACAAGTTTTACAGAAAATAAAACTGCCTAACAATGTGCAAAGTGCTACAAACTACTAGCTAAAAAGTAGAATAAAGCAGGAAATAACATCAGTGCCCTCGGGAGCGGGAATGGGGAGGCCCTCTCATCCTCTTCTGCGGGATAATCTCTACCTCATCATCACCATTTGGATCGGAGCTGTCGTCCTCCGGATCCCCCTCAGGCTCGTCTCCACTCCCGGAACCAAGACCGGAGCCTCCCCCTCCAGGAGATGTGTCTGACACATGATCTGCGACCTCCTCCTCGTCATCCTCAACAATGGGTGCCCTGCGTCTGCGAGACGACCCTCCTCCTCGAGCTCCTCGGTGAGGCCGAGATGGCCCAGCTCCTCGAGGCCCAGTACCTCTACCTCTCTGAAAAGGCCCGGGAGGCCCACCTTGTGTCGGAGCATAGACTGGAGGCATCTGAAAATGCAAAGTGCAATACATCAGTTCAAACATAAAAAGCAGGTGCAAGTACAGTATGGGAGTGGGGTGTGTGCCAGATGTGTTCTACACAGCCTATCAGTGCAATGAAATGTTTAAAGCCAGAGCATTAACAGAAATATGATAAATGCAAGAAAGATGAAGGGTACCTGGAAGCCCATGATGGACATCTGTGCCTCTCTGCGCAGGACCATCCCCTCGAGTGAGGCCACCACTCCGAGCATCTGATCTATGTAATCCCGAGGTGGCTGCAGATACAAGCTCAATTCATCAATTGATAAGCAACTGTCAAAATGTCTGTGTGACAAATGAAGAATGGTAGAACATACCGGTGGTGAGTCAGGATCACTGACGTATCTGTGACCAGGCGCCGGAGGCTCCATGGGGATCGGAATCGGGGAGGTAGCCCCATACTGCCAACACGTCAACTCAGTCGGCATCTCTGGCCATCCAGGGTGATCAAGAGTCGGAGGGATCGGAGGAATCGAACTGCCTCTACCTCTAGATGTGCCAGCCCTGCTAGAAGAAGGGATGTCTGTAGCACGAGCGTGACTCGAAGATGGTGCGCCAGTGGGCCTCCGTGCCGGAGCCCGTACTCCCGTCAAGGGGGGCATCAGATATATGCGGCGGTAGGTGGAGTAGCTCCCATCAACAAGATGTAATAACGCATCACTGCCCTGCATAGCACTACTGGCCTCCTCAGGAGATAATCTATCAGCAGTCCGCATGGTGTCTGGAGGCACAGCAGGAGGGTCCTGAGAATTCCCCCCCCATAGCTGGCGCTGGAAGCGTTCCCCCAGGAACCAGACTCTACCCACTGGTCCCTCGAGCAGGAACCTATACTGGGAACTAGTCGACCCCCCGGGGTACTGATCCTCGAGGTCATCGCCGAAGATTGCCCAAGGCTGCCAGGTGATCTGCGGATAACCAGTGCATAAGTCAATCAGAAATCAGAACATACAAAGCAGATCAAAGATGAAAATGGAAAAGGAACTGAGAGTTCTAAAATACCTCTGTCGCTCGAACAGTGTCGAAGTACTGCCGCAGAGAGAAGAGAGTCTCTCGAGGCCTCGACAAGTGCTCGCCCTCAAACATCAGTGAATATGGGGTCATAGGAGGTCCTGTCACCTCCATCTCCGGGGCTAATGTGGGAAAATATGCATATACCCATAGCTGAGAAAAGCAGTGCGGGATGTGAATACAAGGTGATGAAAGGCAGAATACAGAGTGCAAAGTGCGCCGTGTGTGCAGTGAACAAGCAATGAGAAGCAAAAAAATGTAAATCAAAAGGACAGAATGTACCTCCCAGGTTCTCCAGTAGCCGCCGAGTAAATCTCCCCGTCCGCGAGAGACTGCGCTCATGTAATAGTACAGGGTAGCCAGGCTAGCGCCGCCCCAGTCATACTGGCTGACCTGTGATAGGTCTACCAAAGCACTCAGGAGATATAATCCTACCATGTTCCCTCTATCGGCGAACAAGGTGGTGCCGAGGAGATACATGAGAAAACCGCAGGCATACTGCTCCGCCTCCTCAGGAGTACCGGGCTCCATCTGTGGCCGCCGGAAGTGCAAAGCAAACCAGGAGTATCGGACTCTCCCCGAACCTCTGTCTACAGGCGGGTGTGTCCCCAACAGGTGCATCCAAGCAGCCTCCCACTGGCCCATATCCTCGTCATAGGGAATGGGTACACCGCCTACGTCTAGGCCGGTGAGTATAGCGAAGTCCAGCGGGGTCATGGTCATATCCCCGGCTGCAGAGAAATGGAAAGAATTGGTGGTGTCCCACCACCTCTCTACTAGAGCCGCGAATAAAGTCCTACTGATGAGGCAACGAGATAATCCCCGGCAGAATGGTCCAAATCCCGCGAGGTCGACCAAGCCCCGGACAGCTTCCGGAAGCTCAAAATACCACTCCCTCGCGGTGACGGAACCATATCCTCGCACTGTGCGAGAATGAACCTGCATTTAGAATAAATGCATAGATCAGCAAATGAAGTGAAAATGAGCTGTGTGCAAATGAAGTGAAAATGAGCTGTGTGCAAATGAAGTGAAAATGAGCTGTGTGCAAATGAAGTGAAAACGGGCTGCGTGTTCAGTAAATTAAGTGTTTTGGGCTGCGTGTTCCAAGTTTCAGTACATCTGAGTTTGGGACTGTGTGTTCTACTCAACATCAGTGGGCTGCGTGTTCACCTCAAATTGGGACTGTGTGTTCTACTCAACATCAGTGGGCTGCGTGTTCACCTCAAATTCGGACTGTGTGTTCTACTCAACATCAGTGGGCTGCGTGTTCACCTCAAATTGGGACTGTGTGTTCTACTCAACATCAGTGGGCTGCGTGTTCACCTCAAATTGGGACTGTGTGTTCTACTCAACATCAGTGGGCTGCGTGTTCACCTCAAATTGGGACTGTGTGTTCTACTCAACATCAGTGGGCTGCGTGTTCACCTCAAATTGGGACTGTGTGTTCTACTCAACATCAGTGGGCTGCGTGTTCACCTCAAATTGGGACTGTGTGTTCTACTCAACATCAGTGGGCTGTGTGTTCGCTTCAAATTGGGACTGTGTGTTCTACTCAACATCAGTGGGCTGTGTGTTCACCTCAGTTTGGGACCGTGTGTTCTACTTTCAATTAGTGGGCTGTGTGTTCGCTTCAAATCTGGGCTGTGTGTTCAGTGCATCAAAGTTTGGGGGCTGTGTGTTCTACTCTCAATTAGTGGGCTGTGTGTTCGCTTCAAATCTGGGCTGTGTGTTCAGTGCATCAAAGTTTAGGGCTGTGTGTTCTACTTTCAAATCTGGGCGGCGTGTTCAGAAAATCTGAGTTTTGGGAGTATGTGTTCTACTCTTAGTCAGTATGTGTTGTGTGCTCATTTTCAACTTCGGGCTGTGTGTTTAGCGAATCAATGTTTGAGCCGTGTGTTCAATTCCTAACTAATGTGTACTACGCGTTCACAATTATTCAATGAGCTGTGTTCACGAAATTCAAGTGGCTAAGTCACATGCTCAGGATGCAAGTACTATGTCATAAGCTAAACTGTGTGTCTAAGCATGGCAGGGGAATGAAATGCACGAGGAATACAGAGACTAAAGTAAAATACCTCTGCATCATAAGAGAGGTGCTGCTCTGGCTCTCGTAAGAGAAGATCCCTTGGTACTCGGTCGTTAAACTCAGTGAAATGACGAAAAGTGGCCCGCGGAAGCCTATGAACCGCTGGGGCATATCGATCGGGAATGAAAGGGCGAACTCTCGGAGGCAATGCCATAATGTCAAAGTCATCTCCGGCACCGGGAAAACCTCCGCCGTGAGGGAAATGGCCCGCCATGTCGAGAAATCTGCAAAGAGGAGCAAAAATGAGCAAAATGGGCCAAAGTTGGAAAAAGTCAACAAAAGTCAATTCTCGGGAAACAAAAAGTCAACAAAAGTCGACCCCCGGGAAAATTTTCCAAATATTGAAACAAAATTACCTCAAGTGGTGAAAATAAGAAGAGAAGCTCCAAAGTCGAAATTTAGTCGCTTCAAAGTGCTTAAATCTGAAAGATTTCGCAAAAACAACTTGCGTGGGAGGCCGAGGGGCGCGTATAGAATGCAGATCTGAGAGAGAAAATGGCTTAGAGAGCAAGAGGAGAGAATTCCACACTTGGGGGTGTGATTTCGGAGGCAATGGGCAAGCATATATATAGAAAATGTCAAAATGACCATTTTGCCCCTGCTTTTGGCAGGTGGCCGGCCGGCCACCTAACCTGGCTGGCCGGCCCCTCTACTTTTTTGCCCTGGCCGATGGCCTCTCCTAGGGAAATGGGCTGGCCGACCATGTCCCCCACCCCCTCCCCTACCTCTCTGCAAATTTTGAGGAAAATCGGAGTTCCCGGGACCTGAAAAAGTTGAAGAAAAGTGCACTTTCTGGCGCCGAATTGCTCCGCCGGAACTTTGTTTGCAATTATTGACATGTGTCTCGTCATTATTCATCAAAATCAGAGCGTATCCTTTTTAAACATGTTGTGACCTCTCCAGGAGGTGAATCAGAGGCCGCGATTGAGTTGCCGTCGCCGAAATGCGCGTTTTCCGGTTCATCATTTCATGTCAAAGGGGCATCCTGATTTATGTTCGTTTTGCTTCATTTGGCTCATAATTCGCATTCTCATGATTGTTTTGCATTATCATGCATGATTTCTTGGTGTATGATACTTCCATGCTTGAACATGCGTTGTCACGCATTATCTGTTCTCGCATTGTGATGCATCCATTCGCCGACACTGTGTGTGTCAAGCTCTTGGAACTACAGGAATCGCATTGAATATATGTTGTTAGCATATTGTTCTTGTTGAATTTCTCTCTTTTGCAGGCACGATATTGTATGTACGGTTCATTTGAGGCTGGTGCGACCAGACGAATCGCGCAGGTATCGTATCTTCTCCGTGTGAGACGCGATGAGAATTGAATGATTCTCCGCATTCCTAACTGCATGAAATGTAGTTGTTTGCTTTGCATTCTTGCTTAAAACTGTTGCATCTATTTGTCAATACTTGCCTCATTACAGCTTGCTGCACTTGCATAATCACCTGGCTCTGTGCATGTCGTTTTGCATTTTGCCCCCTGCCTGCGGGCCCGCCTGCGGGCACACATTCTCTGTTCATCTTGTATGATTGTCTAAGTCTTCGGCCTTGTCAAAAATGGGTCGTCTCTGGGCTTTGACATTCACTCCCGTCACTTCTTGACTTTCGAGTTCTGTCAAAGAGGGGCAACTGTAGACACCCCATTTTTGACCGACCTTAAGACTCAGACGTCACCGATTGAGCGCTCGGTGATGTTGCATACTGTGCTTGTTCTGAAGTCTCAGAGTCGCGGCCGCGCGCCCTGCCTCCGGACTTCCGAACCCTCTTCTCTACCTTGTCTCGGTTTGCGAACCAGGCTCGGTTTTCTCTGTTTTCTTTCCTGAGGGAAGGGAGTGGTCCTGTAGACTATCTCCCGGTGGCCGTGAGCTACTTTTCGTGGCCGTAGGCCATTTTGCCCATTTCGGAGCCCGGTTCCCGGTTTTCGGGGCCGTTAGGCCGTGTGCCTCGGCTCGGGACCGCCCAACCATCTCCGCTTTCTCCGATTTTTGGCGGAGACCTCTGTTTTAATGTTCCGAGGAACACTGGGGCCCCTGATGCCCACTTTGCAGCCGAACACCACTCCCGGTGCCCGGCGACCCATTTTCGGGACCCCGAACTGCGTGATTTGGGCCCCGAGCATTCATTTTGCATCAGCCTTCTCCGGTTTTTGGCGGAGACCTCTGTTTTAATATTCCGAGGAACCCTGGGGCCCCTGATGCCCACTTCGTGGTCGTGTGCCACTTCCGGTACCTGTAGCCGGTTTTCGGGACCCCAAACTGCGTGTTTTGGTCCCGAGCATTCATTTCGCATCCATTTGCTCCGGTTTTTGGCAGGTATCTCTGTTTCGTCATTCCAGAGGACACTGGGGTCGTAGATGCCCACTTCGCTGCTGAACACCACTTCCGGCACCCGCAGCTCATTTTCAGGATCCCGATTTGCTCGGTTTTGGCCCCGAACATTCATTTCTCATTTGTTTTTGTTCAAACTTGGCAGGTACCTCTGTTTCAACATCAGGAAGATCACTGGGGGGTGAGAAGCCAGCAATTATCCCAGATAACCAGTTTCGCTCCTCCGGAGCCCGTTTTGCTCACTTCCGGGCCAATGTTGAACACCCTAGGGGTATTTTCTTCCAACCAAAGCTACATATCTGTGATGAGGGCATCTTGGAGGACACTTTGGCATGGTGGTCGGCCAGCAATGGTTGATTTCATTTTTGGGCCTCTCCTTCAAGCTCTATGTTGTGACTCTTGGTTCAATGTTGCCAAATTCAAACCTTGGATCCTTGTTCTACACATCTGGGAGGACACTTTGGTATGGTGGTCGGCCAGCAATTGTTGGTTTCATTTTTGGGCCTCTCCTTCAAGCTCTATGTTGTGGCTCCTGCTTCAGTGTTGCCAAATTCCAACCTTGGATCCTTGTTCTACACACCTAGGAGGACACCTTTGCATGGTGGTCGGCCACTAATTCAAAACTTCATTTTTTTCACTGGCTGGCCGGCCATGTAGGGTGGCTGGCCGGCCATGGAGGGTGGCTGGCCGGCCACCTTGAAGAAAAATACCTGGCCGGCCAGATTCTTGCTTTCCAGCCTGTCCCAGCTGTCCGGATATCTTTCAACATATCCCGGGGCATCCGGGGATATTTCGGGAGGGAAAGATTGGGTGCTTTCCCTCCCCTTTTACACCCCATTTCTTGCCTATTTAAAGGGCCCTCCCTCTCCTTCTTCAAGGTTGGAAAAATTGGTCTCAAGAACACATCTTCAAATTCCTCCATTTCCTTAGCTCAAAACTCCAAAAAGCTTCAAGTGTCAAGGTCTTCTCTTCATCAACACATAGCCTCACCATCCCTACCACCACTCCAGCAGCTAGGAAGTGAATTTCAGAGGTTGAGAAGCTACAAATCAAGGCCAAGAATCAAAGAAAGACAAGTCTTCAAAGGTAAGCCTTCAAAACCAACTTTTAGGGCTTTTCCTTGGTTCATTTTTATACTCTAATTGGTTGAGAATTGGGGCTCCGACCCCTACTGCTTTTGTGCTTAAAATGAGCCCCTCTACAACTTTGTAGAAGGGCTCAACCTCATTTGGTGTTTGTATACACTAGTTCCTTCAATATTCTTCAAGTTGGTAACATTTTTGCATGCTAAAATTGACCTATTTGTGTTGGTTTTTGGGGGTCCGACCCCTACTGCTTTTGTGCTTAAAATGAGCCCCTCTACAACATTGTAGATAGGCTCAGCTTCATTTGGCCTTTGTATATACCACTTCCTTCAATGTTCATCAAGTGTGCCATTTTTTTGCATGCAATTTTGACCTATCTCTATTTGTTTTTGGGGCTTCGACCCCTACTGACTTTGGTCTTATTTTGACCCCCTTTACATATTCTATGAAGAAAGTTTTGTCATTTGGTGTGTGCATTGCATGTCTCATGATATAGCCTATTTGGAGCTTATTTTGCATGGATCTTTTAGCATGATTGTGATCTGATTTTGAGGATGTCATCTTCTGTATATATGCTTATTTTTAGCTAACATTAAATGTTGTAGAAGAAAGTTTGTCCATTTGGGGTTTTCATATATCACTTGTCTCAATACCCCTCTTTTGGCCACTAACTTTGCATGCTTTGTTTGATCTATCTATGCTTGCATTTAGGCCATGTTTACTACTGAAAAAATGCCATTTTTGGGACTGTCTTGCTACTGTTCTTGCTGCCATGGTCATATTTTGCATGCATAGCATGGCTATAGGCCATTTCGGGGCTTGATTTCGCATTTTCGGGATGAATGCATGCTTCGAGTGTCATTTCGAATTGTTTCGGGGCTGTTTTCCCCTTTATTTAAGTGCTGAAATTCCATTGCCATGCTTGCATATCATTTCCCATGCCATTTGTATCATTTTTGCATTGCCTCGGTTTGCGTGCCAATGGGCACGCACTTCGAGGCACCTCATTTTTATCATTCCGGCAGCCTATGTGAGCGTGGCTGAGGCTATCTCATGTTGGCGTAAGCCCAATTTGCATTTTCATGCTTGTATGCCATTGCCTCGGTTTGTGTGCCCGTGTGCACGCATTTCGAGGCACTTTGTTTTTATCCGACGGCAGCCTGTGTGAGTGAGCCGAGGTTCTCCCACGTAGGTGTAAGCCCATCGTTGCATTCCGTATGCCATTTCATCGCATAACATCGCCTCGGTTTGCGTGCCCGTGTGACACGCACTTCGAGGCACTTCGGTTTTATCCGATTTATCACTTTGCGTGCCCGTGTGACACGCACTTCGAGGCACTTCGGTTTTATCCGATTTTCTTATTTTATCATCGCCTCGGTTTGCGTGCCCGTGTGACACGCACTTCGAGGCACTTCGGTTTTATCCGATTTTCTCATTTTATCATCGCCTCGGTTTGCGTGCCCGTAGGACACGCACTTCGAGGCACTTTGGTTTTATCCGATTTTATCATTTCATCATTGCCTCGGTTTGCGTGCCCGTGGGCACGTATTTCGAGGCACTTCGGTTTTATCCGATCTTCTCATTTGCATCGCCTCGGTTTGCGTGCCTGTGGGTGCGCATTCCGAGGCACCTCTGTTTTATCCGATTTGCATTTCATCATTGCCTCAGTTTGCGTGCCAATGGGCACGCACTTCGAGGCACCTCATTTTTTATCATTCCGGCATCCTATGTGAGTGCGGCTGAGGCCTTCTCATATTGGTGTAAGCCCATCATTGCATTTCGCATGTCATTCTGCATCGCCTCGGTTTGCGTGTCCGTGGACACGCATTTCGAGGCATCTCATTTTCATAGCATTGCGCATGCTAGGATTGTATGTTAGTTGCATTTCATGCATATCATGCATATTGCACGGGAAACGAGGCACGTTTCGTACCCCGAGCGACGGAACGGGTCTCAATTCCCAAGTCGCCGACACTCCGGATTACCCATGATGGAGTTAGGTTTTGTTGTAGCATTCATCTGCATTCATCCCATATTGAGTTGTGCATTTCGGTTCTTCGGCCATCATGCATCGAGATGCGTGATTGGTGGCGCGAGGATCGAGGCATGCATATATTTGTGAAATACACTGCTGTGCCCTTTTCCTGCTCTCTGTTGCAGCAAAATCAACAATCAACAACTTTTCGGAGGCTGGCACGCATTTCGAGAAAATTGCAAACAGAGGCTAATCAGGGCATCCCAGTGGATTTCCGCGCCAGGCAGCCCAACAGGCGGCATCTATCAGAAGCAAGGCAGTCCCTGGCTTGCATGCCAGTTTACCGCTTTCTTAGTTAATTTGTAAATTAATTAGAAACTGTATATATTTCGGACTGTATATTCTTTTATTCGGACTGTATTATTATTTATTCGGACCCTCTGCGCGAGGGCAAAATTGTAATAAGGGTGGGTGAGTGTGATGTATGTCTTCCAACCCCCATTTCTTTCTCCTTTTTATTTATCTGCTTTGGATGGTTAGATATAGGGCATATTTCAATTAGCATACAGTATGATAGCATGTTTGCATCATTCATCTGTTTTGCACGCACCGGGCTCGGCGCATCATACAAACTGTATTTGTATTTCAATTCCAAATTGAGTACTTGTTAGTTGTAGCATTTCATATGCCATGTTTAGAATAGCCGAGCCCACTATAATTTGCATCTCTGCATGTGTTGCATTAGGCATTCTGTATATCTTAGGATCATGCATTGATTTCTAATCAGTTTTCTGTTTTGGCTCGGAGTACTAGGTGAGTTTTATGCTTTAGCATCCTTGCATGTGTGTGAGTGACTGCCATGATAGCATGCTTGCCATGAGGCTATTTGCTTATGTGATATAACTGCCTTGAATGCCTGTGGGTGGAGGTTGAGTTATTTGAAGTGGAACAATTCATCAACTGTTTGTTTTAAGCCCACTAGATAGTGGCAAAATCATTGTTTTACTAAGCCCACCTGAGGGTGGCAAATCCACATCTTAAGCCTACCTGCGGGTAGCAAACCATTTTCAAACAAACAAACATGAAATGTTTTGTTCCAATTCAGACGACCCAGTCTATACTTATTTGCTGCGAGCATCACATAGTAACCTAGGCTAATAACCGGAATAAGAACTCACAATGTTTTCAAAAACTGATATCATGGTTAGTAGAGGCCGGTCTTTGACCGGGCGAGAGGGGGGTGCTCACGATGTGACCTTCCCTAATCGTACCCAAGTTCCCGAGCCGAGGCAACTTTGGTGATGACGGACACGTGGCCTTTGGCACCGAGTCAGGGTTTCCTAAATTTCCCATTTTAAAATATTTAGGTGGCGACTCTGTTATCTGGCAAAGCAGTCCATGTTTGGCACTTCTTTCAAAAAATCTATTTTTCTCAAAAACGATTTGCCGGATTTGGACTCTTTGGTTCGAGATTTGGAACCGCAACATAAAATCGAGTCCGAGCTGTAGCGAGGCCCCCCGCGGGCGTTGTTACAGTTTCTGGCGACTCTGCTGGGGATTTAGAGAGCTCGACTCGAACTCATGATATCTGTTTTTGACTACACTCGTGTGTTTCTTTGCATTGCATTTGCATTGGTGCGCCTAGGACACTGTGTTTGCCATATGCCATTCCCGAACGATTTGCCGGAGGCTTGTCTTGTCAAGTCATGTCCGTAAGGCTAATCGGCTCTGGGCTCTGACAGCATGGGAACACAAACCCCGGTTTTACCGGGGCACCCTTTTTGACCATTCGACCTAGTGCATATTCGGATCCATAGTGACCATTCCAAACTAGGACAGGTTGCTTACCCGTTTATAGGTTGTTTGAAGCCGCTGCGTGCGTAGTGAAACCCTAGCTCCTGACAAAATAGGACAGGGAAACCCTACCCCAACATAGGGGTGTTTTGGCTCTCACTTATCTGTTATGTGCTTGTTAGAGTGTGCCTCTACAGGGAATGCATGTATCAGTATGAGTTTGGGCATCAGGCCTGCGGGCATCAGTTTTTGAATTTGGGAATCAGGCCTGCGGGCATTATCCAGTATTTGGGAATCAGTTGTCCGCGGATATCAGATTCAGTTTGTCAGAACAGTGATACAGGAATATTGACCAGTATTTGAGGACAGTGTATAGCCAGCTTACCAACTGTGTGTTGTTGTATACCCGACTGTGTGTGGTGTATTCAATTTAAGCCGTTATGCTGCCCGTTTTATTTCTGGTTATTTATTTCTTTTTCGCTTTATTTATCTTTTTGCTAGGACAGTTTGTAGCACAATTGCTTCCGAACCCGTCGATACCCCCCAAGCAATCTGGACACGAGGTCGCCGACTCAACCGATCCGAGGATCTAGTTGACGGACATCCAGTGTTTCACTCACTACCCCCTGTTATCAGAAGGAGGCCGAGAAGGCACAGTATATCAGAGCACAGATCACCAGAACAGCGGTCTACTATAGTGCCAGATAGTCGGGTTGAGCTTCCTGTTTCTGCTATAGAGATACGCCTGCCGGTTCTTCAGATGGAACAACCGAATACAGCTATGGAGGCGATGATGCGCCAGATGACTGAAAGCATGAAGCAAATGCAAGATGATGCTATCCGCCAGGCGGAATTTTCCAGACAACAGGCCGCTGTCATGGCCCAACAGTCTGAGTTGATCACCAGATTACAACAGCAGAACGCAGCGTCTGCCTCAAATCAGGCTCCTCCTCCACCCGGGGGCCCCATTACCTGAACAACTACCTGCTGGCCAGAATGCCCCTCCAAACCCGCAAAATGCCCAGGCTGCCCAGAATACCCTCCCGAATCAACAGAACATTCTGCCAAACCCCCCAAACATTCAAGAGGACACGGGTCTTCCAACGGGGCTGGCTCCGCCCCCGCTTCTACCACAACTGTCCAAAAACATTACACCTAACCACCCGGACTCTCCATTTGAGTTCGAGGTAGACCAGACAGCTCTGAAATTGAGCAAGTTGGAGAAGCTCTTTAAGAAATCCCAAGGGGTGAAGGCCATCCCAGATATTGAAGACGGTTATACTGATGTAGCCGTGACATTGCCGGATAGATTTAAGATGCCCCAGATCGATCGCTTTGATGGATCCGGGGACCCTATGGTTCACCTCCGGCTATTCTCAGACGTTCTAAGACCAATGGGCCTAACCCGACCGCAAAAGCTTTCCTTGTTCGGTCGAACCCTGTCGGGTGTGGCATCTACTTGGTATTCAAAACTGGAAGATCAGGTGAAAATAAACTGGGATGAGATGGCTGAGGCCTTCCTTGCACAATATTCATACAACACGCAGATCGAGATCACAACTCGTGATCTCGAAACAACGAGGCAGGAGCCCAAGGAATCTTTTTCTGATTTTGTGACCCGGTGGAGGGCGAAGGCATCGATGATGACCTTAAGGCCAACGGACAGAGACCAAATACGGATGATTGTGCGCAATCTCCAGCCGGCATTAATGAAGAAGATGATTGTAGTTCCCTTCCCCACTTTCGCCGATCTGCATGATATGGGGATGCAAATAGAAGATGCAATGAAACAGGGTCTGTTTGACCAAGATCGGGATCAACCCCGGAGAACATTTAACCGGAATACCAATGCAGGCCCGAGTGGCTCTTCCAATACAAGAACTTCAGAGGTCGGAATGGTCACCACCAATCCCCCTCCCCAACCGAGGTCCGCAGCGGCCACACCTTTTTCTGATGCCTCTGGGAGCAGTAACCAAGCTTCAAGGTACCAACCCAGGGGTCAACGAACCTTCTCTCCACTACATATGCCTTTATCCAAAGTCCTCGGAGTTCTAGTCAGAAAGGGGCACCTGAAACCCCTGGAACCGAGGCCCCCACCAAATCCACTCCCCCCTTCCCATAACCCAGCCAAATATTGCCAATACCACCAACAGCATGGTCATGACACCGACCAATGCTACAGGCTGCGTCATGAGGTTCAAGATCTCATTGACAAAAACATCATTCTACCTCCCCAAGGACCCAACGTCACAAACAACCCACTCCCCAAACACAACCAAGATCCACCAAAAAGAGTCAACCTCATCCACACTGGGGTCGCTTCATATGATCCCAGTATCTATATCACTCCCTCCCACCTACCCAAGCCAGAGGTGATCCTCCCTGATAGCACGGACTTGTGCATGATGGACACCTCTACACCCCAACCTGAGCTAAAGGTGGTGACCACCGAGGATGGAACGGGGCAGGCTTCTGAGGAGAGCAAAACAGTGGAGTCTGGGGTGGAGCAAACTGAGAATTTAGCTGGCAGAGCTTATGATCCGAGTGGGTATATCTTGTCAACGAGCCAGTCTAAGCTGAGTATGGGGTTGCCGGAAGAAACTGAGTTGTGTATGATCAGGGGGGACAAGCTTGAATCAGCGAGGGATGATCTAACTACGGTGGAAGAGGACTTCGCCAACCTTCAAATCTACGAGCAGGAATCAGGGGATGCATCGATTAACTGGTTCGAAGATGAGGAGTCAGCAGAAGTCGTCGGGTGGTTGGATGATCAGCCTGATATTGTACCATTTGTGGCCGGAAGGGCCGAGGATCAGATTACATTGCCGGAGAGCGCCGGTACGAAGAATTTCGCTCAGGAACAAAACATTTTGAGAACCGCACAGTTGCTACTGGAGGAACAAGAAAGGAGATGGGACTCTGAGAGAGCCCGAAAAGCAAAGAACCATGAGGAAGTTGAGAGTGCTGCGAGCACGAAAATTGAACATGCTGTGAGCATGAGGGGGAAAATGCTGAGAGCATAAACAAGCCGGAACCAGACAGATGTTTGCTAGATGCTAATGGAATGTGGTGGGAAGATGACGACTTGTATCTTGCCCACACAGACGAAGACTGGGCAGGTGGCCAACCGGACAGCACCTGGTACCTCGAGGAGGTGGACCATATGACGAGAAGCGGGCGGTATTTCAAGCCCCCACACCTTGATCAACCCGAGGCATCAGGGAAAGATAAGGAGGCAGAGAAACAGAAAGAGAAGCAAGTGGAAGAAGAGGCTGTACTGAAGCAGCTAAAGAAAATACAAGCGGACATCTCCATTTGGGGACTGCTTATGGCTTCGAGGGTGCACCGGCAGGCTGTCTTATCTGCTATGGACAGAGCTAAACTTTCCATCGAAACTACGCCAGAACAACTAGTTGGGCTAGTCTTTCCGGGAGGAGGTTCCCCGGCGTTGACTTTTTCAGACAAAGAATTGCCGCCTGAGGGCGTGGATCATAACAGACCTCTCTACATCTCTGTAGAATGCAGGGACAAATGGATTCCGGTGGTACTTGTTGATACCGGGTCCGCTATCAACGTCTGTCCGGCTAGAACGGCGTATGCAATTGGGTTAAAGCCTGCGGACTTCACACCGACTACTCAAGTAATCAGAGCTTACGACAATACAAGCATGGATGTCCTGGGGACAGTGAAAATCCAAACCAAGATTGGGCCTGGACAACACGAAGTAGATTTTCATGTCTTGGAGGTCCCTGCATCTTTCAACATGCTTTTGGGGCGACCCTGGTTGCATCAGGTGAAGGCCGTCTCATCTACTCTACATCAAATGGTGAAGTACCCCTACGGAAAAGGAGTAGCCATTGTTTTTGGGAATTCGTCAATCCATCCCCCTCCGGAGGTATCTACGCCAGTCCTTGAGATTGAACACGGCATGGAGGACCTGTTCATATCAGGATTTACTTTGGCTGAGGCCCGGGTAGTACAGAATATCATGGCTGTGAATGAGGGTTTGTATGTCAGCGCTCAAGCCGTATACCTCATGAACAAGCTACAGCATATCCCTGGGATGGGATTGGGAAGAAGCGGCCGGAAAGGCGTTGCAGCGTTGGCCGAAGTGCCACATAATCCACATACCTTTGGATTAGGTTATCTGCCCACCAAAGAAGATTGGGCGAGGAAAGGAAAGGAAATGGCTAGCAGAGCCAGAGCAAAGCAGGCTGGGAAGCCTTTTGACCTAATACACAGGCCCATCTGGGGTACCCTGAACGGACGCTTTGTCCGGGAGGGGGAAGATTTTCCATTCTGTGGCTTCCCAGAGCCATGGTTAAACGCGGAGAGGAAGCGCGTACCAGGCTTCGAAATCTTCTTCGACCTGCAACTATCCGGGGATGACGTTGCCGAAGAGCAGACAGACCCAACAACTGAGGCTGAGCAGAATAAGGCGGAGGAGCCTGAGGGCACTGAATTGGAAATGGGGGTAGCACTGGCAAGTCTCCTCTCTGATCCTCTGATCGACCAAGATTGCTTGGGGAATAACGCCGTGGTTTCCATGATTGGGGATGAAATGGCCGTGAGCCAACCAACAGCTATTTTGGACGCATCGATCGCACCTTCCCTCACTTGGCAGTATGAAGAGGGATTCTTATCCAGCAGTTCCGGGTCAGGTAGTGAGCCGGAATCTGATTCCACCGAGTCTTCTGAGTCGGAATCAGGTTCCAGCTCGACTGAGTCTGAGTCTGGTACTCCTGGGGGTGTCAACCCGGATGCCAAAGTCCTGTCCAGGTCGTCTTTTTCCTTTTCTTTTGAGTCTGTTGTAACAGAAGATTTGGACGATTTGGATGAACTTAATGAGAATGAGGTGAATGTGGTTTCCGAGTACTTCTCTGTGCCCCTAATTTATTGCTTAAATCAGGACTTTCAAAATTTTGATCAAAACGACGAGGACGAAGTTCCTCCGGTTTTACAACGACTAATTGGGCAGGAGCAAGAGAGATTTGTTAAGCCCTTAACGGATGAAATCATTTTTGTGAATATTGGTACTGAGGAGGACCCGCGGCTGGTCCAGGTCGGGTCCACGCTGTCTTCAGAGGAACGCGAGCGCTTAGTCGCTTTATTAAAAGATTTCAAAGATGTTTTCGCGTGGTCCTACGAAGACATGCCTGGGATCGATCCTGAGATTGTACAGCATCGGATCCCCCTTGACCCTGAGGCCCGACCTGTCAAACAGAAGCTCAGAAGGATCCGCCCGGATTGGGCTCTTAAGATCAAGGAAGAGGTCACCAAGCAAATTGACGCAGGCTTCCTGCTAGTCTCCGAATATCCGACTTGGTTGGCCAATATCGTTCCGGTGCCAAAGAAGGATGGCAAGATCCGGGTGTGCGTAGACTTCAGGGATTTAAACCGAGCCAGTCCGAAGGACGATTTTCCCCTACCGCACATCGATGAGTTAGTGGACTTCACGGCAGGGCACGCTTTGCTCTCATTCATGGATGGCTTTTCAGGATATAATCAGATAGTGATGGCGCCGGAGGACAGAGAAAAGACTGCATTCACCACCCCGTGGGGGACATACTGCTATCGGGTCATGCCGTTTGGGTTGAAGAATGCTGGGGCTACTTATCAGCGGGCCGCGACCACAATACTACATGATATGATCCACAAAGAGGTTGAGGTGTATGTGGACGACATGATTGTCAAGTCCAAGGAAAGAGAGGGCCACTACACCGCCTTGCGCAAGTTTTTCCAAAGGATCAGAGAATTCAGGTTGCGGTTAAACCCTCAGAAATGTACGTTTGGTGTTACAGCGGGAAAAATGCTGGGGTTTCTGATTACACAAAGGGGCATCGAGGTCGACCCTTCCAAAATTAAGGCCATCTTAGAAATGCCACCACCAAGGACTGAAAAGGAGGTGCGAGGCTTTCTGGGTAAAGTGCAATTCATAAGACGGTTTATTTCAAAACTAACCTTGACTTGTGAACCACTCTTTGGTCTCCTGAAGAAAGGCAAGAAGTTCCAATGGGACGGCCGATGCCAAGCAGCGTTTGAGCAAATTAAAGAATATCTACAGAACCCACCCGTTTTATCACCACCAGAACCGGGGAAACCGTTGATTTTGTATCTGACAGTGACTGAAACCACAATGGGCTGCATGCTTGCACAAGAATCA